>JAADKA010000103.1:0-27636 GCA_009982855.1 Lizonia empirigonia | reverse complement strand
GGCGCAGACACGCATATACCAGCTTGCTGCCCATATCGAAGAAACGACACTCCGGACACTCACAATGCACACGCAAGCGCGTAAACCCGGGCTCATAACCTATTGAGAAGCTGGCACTATTAGTAGTAGTATGACTACCTAATAGAGCGCTCTTCTAAGGCACAACGGTAGTGGTGGTACGATTCGTGTTATATTGACTTAAGAGCTATTCACGAGTTCGAAGATCCGTGTTACGTGCAGCTGCGTCCAAGCTCCCGCTAGGACCCACCTACACGTGCCACCAATCATGTGACTACTCCTCCGCCTGATACCACCAAGTCACTTGCGGACTGTATTCTCAACATTTTGTTTAATAACTCCGGTGCGACTGATACAGGATCCTAGCGCTTCTATAGAATTGATCTTTACGTAGATGCAGCATAGTATTTCAAGTTTTAGACAATTCTATTAACGTACCTCACAAGCGAGCTGGCCACACAAGCGAGCTGGCCACCTGCGCCAAGACCCTACCAAAATCAGTACTGTACACGACCGTAGAGCACCGTCAAGGATAGTAATTAAGAATCGTAATAGGCTATTCTACTCAGAATCTACTAATACTTCTTGCTTACACGTACGTGCGTTATGCCCTGCCTCGCCGCAGCGTCCACAGCGTCGTTGGCTAGGCTCACCTGCCTCAACGCGCACCCTCTTCTTTGCCTTCTTCCCATCACTACGCGCCTCAAACTCCTTAAGGGTCGTCAGTCGTACGCCCTCCTCAATCGTTAAGATACCCTGCTGCTGTATACGCTTCCTTTTATGCGATCTACGCTTGAGAGGTGGTGCTTGCCCTAGAAGATGATGAAGGGTGGGATCGACCAGCCCATCGCATTGATCCCTTTGGATCACTGTAGTCCACTCTCAATTGCCCTGCTGAACGCTCTTTGGCCGTCCTCGACGCTCAGAACTAGTGACTACTGCTCCAGTTGATATCATGCCCATCATGAAGCCAGCCTCGTCAAAGTTGTAGGTGTCGTCATCAAGGATACCATACTTAGCCTTCATGTTCTCTACAAGCCGAAACCAGCCTTGTATAATCTCAGGATCCTCGCAGAGAGCTCTCTTATAGTCATATTTGCGATTGAATTTGACCTTGAGCTCAGGGCGACGTTTGACAAAGTTTGCAGCCCAGTTCTGGCCAACAGGATCACGGTGACGCTCAGCCAGCAAAGAATCAGCCATATCCTTCACAGCAGCAAGCCGGGGCGGAAATCCTCGCGCGTCGAGGTCAAGGGTATGCTGAGTAACTACATCCTCCTCTGTCTTAAGGATATTTATTGAGTTGGGCGTGCAATCGCGTCGATAAGGTGTTCCAGCAAGGCGATTACTGAGTGTTGCTCGAGAGACGTTGTAGATAGCTGCAGCACGTCTCTGGGATAGCGTCGCGTCGCGTTTGATAGCCTCAAGAGCAAGCTGTAGTCGAGCATCTTTTGAAGGTAGTAGATTGTCTGGTTGTTGGCTCATCGCGATTATACTATGCGCAATAGTATGTTTGGTGGGGTCTTGGCGCAGGTGGCCAGCTCGCTTGTGTGGCCAGCTCGCTTGTGAGGTACGTTATCTGGTTGTAGAGTTATTAAGGTGCAAAAATCTTAAATTTTGGTGTAAAATTGAGTGACCGGCTCGCTTGGGTGACCGGCTCGCTTGTGGAGTACGTTATAGTCTACATGCCCTACATAATCTAGTACAGAACATTATAACGTAAGGCACCACCGAGCCGGCAACACCACCGAGCCGGCAACACACCGAGCCGGCAACTTTTCCTTGGCATTGCGAACACCATGTACAAAAACAAGCAATTACTTACTACCCTCTGCAGAACCCGCGTACGACGCACTTGTATTAGATGCAGAATCTTCTTCTGCATCTTTTTGGCACGTACGAGCGTTGTGCCCAGTCTTTCCACAGTTGCCACAGTGCCGTTGACCTGGCTGGGCTCTTTTCTTGACCACTACCACTGCGCGCTCTCTTTGACACCGTACGAGCTGCAGCTGCGCTCTCAGCTACAGAAAGTGCTGCAGCACCATACTTCATTGTCCCACCATGCTGAATCTGCTTTCTTTTACGCCCTTTGCGCTTAGTAACCTCTGCTAATTGCTCCTCAAGCTCTCGTACACGAGCCTTAATAAGAACATTTTCATGCAGCATCTCCTCAGCTCCTTTTACTAGCTTTGAGAACCCTTCCTGAGCAGATGTTGATGACAGTACGAAGCGCTCGCTTACAAGCTTTGACTGCGACCCAAATTCGTACGTATTGTTTGGTGTTTGGGATTGCCATGGTGTTTCTAGTAGAGGTACTGGTGGAGGGGTATGAAATCGCACTTCAAGCCGATCAATGACTACCTGCGCGTCAGTAGGCACTAGTCCTGATGCCTGAAAGGCCTTCTTGCAGTTATTGTACGTAAACACGTCGAAAAACGCGTCTCTAAAGGCTGGGAGGAAGCCTTCCTTGTTAATGTGGAAGACGCGTTTGGATGCCAAGGCTCGTACGCGTTGGGAGTACTTCAGTTTCAACGGTGAGAAACACACCACATCAAGTGGCTGAAGTATGTGTGATGAGTGAGGAGGCATACAGAGGGTTAAGATTCTGTTCTCCAGGCAGTAGTCCTAAAAAAAAATCTGGTTGAGATGGCTCTCATGGCCGTCCAAGATAAGCAGCCTGTACAACCCCTTCTGACGCGCTCTTGTATGCACGTCAAAATGCTTCAACCACTCAAGACCAAGCGCGTTGTTTGTCCATCCGTTCTCAGAGACAGAGAGCTTCCAGTCGTACGGTATATTAGTCTCCTCATACCAGGCAGAGATGTGGACACGCCTCTTGTAGATAATGAAGGGTGGGATAGCATACCCAGCAGCGCAGATGCTCTGGATAACTGTAACCCACTCCCGATCGCCTGGCTGAATAAGGTTTGGTCTTGTACGCCTCTCTGAGCCTGTAATAACCTTCATTGAGCCAATAACTCCCATCTGGAAGCCGGTCTCATCAAAGTTGTGGATGTCCTCATCTAGGACCCCATACTTGTCTTTTGTCTCCTGTACGAGCTTGAACCACGCGCTGATAACCTCTGGATCTTCCTGGAGTATTCTCTGACGGTCCTTGCGTGATTGAAAGCCATCTTGAGTTCTTCCGTACGCGACACAAATCGCTCAGCCCAGTTCTTGCCAATAGGTGTCCCACCACGTACAGCCACCGAACATCAACTTTTCCAGGTCAGCGAAAGGTCGATTTCCATCGATTTTTCGTTCAAAACACGACTCAAATGCCTTCTTTAAATCTGTTTCCCAACGTCCTCTCCCCGCTGCAGGCGTTGTGGCAGGCGCGCTGCCCTCTTTTGTCTTTCAGCTCTTCGCTGAGCTGAATTCTCTTCAAAATGGCCCGTGCGCTACTCAGATTTTCACGTTCGGTCGAAGGCCACAACCACCAGCAAGACAAGGAGACAGTTTTGCCACTCCTTGTTCTTGCAGTATAAGGGCATCGCCAGGCCTACGCAAGGCTCTCCACGCGAAGAGCTACGGCGCAATTCGACAGAGCACCGGCTCTCCACACCCACAAACGATGAGAGCTGCTTTCAGCTCTCTGAAGACCGACTGTCAGGCGTCCCAGACCTGACACAACACGCAAACAAGGCAGCCAGCATGGCCTTAGATTTCACGACCCTTGGGGATAAAGAAGAAGGACAGGCCTGGCTCTGCCTACCTACTACACCTATCTCCTCAGAGACACAGGCATGGCCAAGCCTAGTACAAAGGCTCTCCTCGCGCAGAGCCACGGCTTCGATTCGGCAGGGCACCGGCTCTCCACACCTACCTACTCTTTCCTTTTCTTTCTCTCACGGCACTAAAATGCCTCTGAACACACAAGGGTCCCACCCTAATGTACACACACTGCTCAGTCTCCCCAATTGGAAGGGGAGCTGTAGTTCTGAAATGGTAGCAATACCCGCGCAGGCAAGAAATGCTTTCTAAGGTAGTGTGTTCAGCACTGTAATTCCATAGCTTAGCACGTCCTATATGCCCTTCGGGAGGCGGTGATGGTGGACTTAATCCCCATCCTATGGACGAAAATCGAATACCAACCAACCAACCAACCACGTACAGCCAACAGTTTATCTGCAATATCTGCCACCTCACACAGCCGGGGGGCAAATCCACGCGAATCAAGGTCAAGGATGTATCGTACGATCGTTTGCTCTTCTGTCGCAGAGAGCTTTCGGCCGTTGGGCGTAGCAGACAGCCGGAAGGTGATTTTGTTCTGCCGATCAGAGAGCCGTTGATGTGGGACGTTGTATGCTAGAGCAGCAAGATGCACGCTCTTAAATTGACCTGATTCGTACGCCTGGAGTGCGAGGTCTATCCTGCCTTCTTGCTGGAGTAGCTTAGCTTTGCGTTGTTGAGCCATTGTTGTTTGTACGTGGTGTTCGCAATGCCAAGAAAAAGTTGCCGGCTCGGTGGTGTTGCCGGCTCGGTGGTGCTTTACGTTACTACATTAACATAAATTAACGTGGTTCACCAGCGAGCGGGCACCCCACCGAGTGGGCCAGCAAACCCCACCAAAGCGCCTTCGCGACAACAACACGTAATGTCGCAACAACACGCAAAGCTCCCAGAACCTATACTGAAGCTGATATACAGCTTGCTATCTCTGATATCCAATCAAACCAGTTCCAAAGTGAAAGACGCGCTGCAGCTATCTACAACGTCCCTCGAACAACTGTGCAACACCGACGCGACGGAAACGCTATCGACGCGATTGCGAGCCGAATTTCAAAGCGCCTTACAAAGCTAGAAGAGGAGGTGATTATACAGCGGATACTTGACGAGAGTCTACGTGGCGTACCGCCTCGAAGCTACACGTACGAGCTATGGCTGATAGACTGCTGCGAGAGCGTGGCGGGAAGCCTACAGGCAAAGAACTGGGTTGATAGGTTTATCGCGCGTACACCTGAGCTGCGCACGCCATGGAGTCGTCCGTACGATCGCCAGCGAGCTGCCTGCGAAGACCCAGCGGTTATCCGGCCCTGGTTCAGCCTGGTTCAATCGATGAAGGCGAAGTATGGTATCGTAGATGAGGACACCTGGAACTTTGATGAGTCTGGCTTCATGATGGGCAAGATATCCTCTCAGCTTGTTGTTACAGGCTCAGAGAAACCTGGGAAACAGAAGAAACTACAGCCTGGCGATCGCGAGTGGGTTACCCTGGTCCAAGGCGTCGCTGCGACGGGGCGCATTATCCCACCCTTCCTCATCTTTGCAGGCAAGGTCCTTATCTCCTCCTGGTTCACTGGTCTACCTCGCAACTGGGTTGTCACAGTCTCTCCTACTGGCTGGACCAACAACGACGTCGCGCTGGCGTAGCTCAAGCACTTCGACGCCCATACGAAGGCGTCCTCTGCTGGGGCATACAGGCTGCTCATTATTGACGGCCATGACAGCCACTGCTCAATCGAATTCCAGGACTACTGCAAGGAGAACAAGATTATTACCCTCTGTATGCCACCACACTCATCGCACCTCCTGCAGCCTCTTGACGTTGTCCCCTACTCGCTGTTGAAGCGCCACTACGGCGACGGGATCTCGCTCTTGGCACGCAGCCGCATCCACCATATTGACAAAGAAACCTTCCTACCAGCATTTAAAGCAGCTTTTGAGAAGACATTTACACCAGAGAATATCCGCGCAGGGTTTCGAGGCGCTGGGCTAGCCCCGTATGACCCTGAGGTTGTGTTATCGAAGCTGGATGTGCAGCTACGTACGCCAACGCCACCTACACCAGGCACTGTCGCCTGGGAGGCGCAAACACCGCGCAACGCCCGCGAGATAGAGGCGCAATCTACGCTAATTCGAAATCGCATACAAAACTATCAGGGGTCTCCAGCAAGTTCATTAGATGAGCAGGTCAAGCAGCTAAGTAAAGGCGGTCAGCAGATAGCTTATAATATGGTGTTGGTGCAGGAGGAAATAGGCCGCCTTCGAGACGCTGTTGATACGCTTACAAAGCGCAAAACCCGTAAAAGGCGGTATATACGCGCAGAGGAGACTCTTACAGTTGGTGAGGTATCTGACCTGATTGCTGAAAAGGAGGGTGGTAGTCGTGAGGAGGGCGAGACGCCTGCGAAGAGGGTGCGCGCAGAGAGACGCTGCGGCCGTTGCAGCGAGGTTGGGCATAACTCCCGCACCTGCAAGGTAGAAATAGAGGACGTAGATGATAGCGACGCTTCTGAATAATATTACGCTATTATGTACAGTACAGTAATTTGTTGTGGTGTTGCGCTACGTCGCTGCGTAGGCGCTTTGGTGTGGTTTGCTGGCCCACTCGGTGGGGTGGCCCGCTCGCTGGTGAACCACGTTAGAGTAAACTGCAATACATCGCGATATATCACAATATATTGGAACAAGGTCCCTCTGGTAGTATGACTACCATGGATAACCGAGTAGGAGAGGGACAAGGCGGGGTGGCTGCAACGTATTGTATTGACTATCGTGTTGTGTGTAAGACTCACACTGTCATTGTGAGTGCCATTGCCCACCAGGCAGTGCCTGCCACAACAGCATATCATGTGACTCCCGAACACCTTCCACCCTGGACTGAACCCAGTTATTCTCAACACTCCCCCTCAGGACAGGTCCGGTCCATAAATAACTCCCAGTTGGTTCTTGAATCTCTCAAATGCAACTCGCTGCAAAGGCTTTGTCATTCCATCTGCAACCATGTCTGCAGTCGGCACATAAGCCACATCAAGTTTGCCTTGTTCTGCCAGGTCCCTGACAAAGTGATAACAGACGTCGATGTGCTTTGATCTTTCATGGAGGTGAGGGTTCTTTGTAAGTGCGATGGCGCCCTGGTTGTCTCCCAGCATCTGAACCTTGTTGGTGTCTTTTCCAATGTACTTTGGGAACCCAAGGTCTCTGAACACTTGAGCAATCCACTGGCCTTGCTTGCAGCATGTTGATAGTGCCATGTACTCAGACTCGCAGCTTGATGTAGCAACTGACCGTTGCTTCTTGCTAGACCATGATATTGGCCCTCCATAGAACATTGCCGTGCTTCCTGAAACGCTCTTTCGGTCCACGATGTCGCTTGCCCAGTCAGCATCAGAGTAGATGAAAAATTGTGAGTGTGCTCCCCCTGGTCCGTAGCGTAGTTTCATTGAGACTGTCGATCGGAGATACCGTAGCAGGTTTTTCAGTGCATGGCCATGATGTTCTGCTGGATCGCTCATGTATTGGCTTAGCTTCCCAAGGGTGAATGCAATATCTGGACGTGTGAGAACCATAGCGAACATCAGACTTCCAATTCCTTGCTGGTACTCAGTTGTGTCAATTCGAGTGTCGTTGTCAGTAGTCGGTCTGAATGAGGTGTAATCGGCAGATGGGATCTTCTTGTCCTTATGCTTCTTGCTTGACATTCCAAACTTGTCAAGTACTGCGCGCAGGTATTGCTCTTGGTCAAGGAGGATTGTGCGGTTCTTTCTGTCTCGTGTGACTCGCACTCCAAGGACCTTGTGTACCTCCCCCAGGTTCTTGGCGTTGAATCGTCCAGAAAGCTTCTTCCAGAACCACTCAGTTTGGGATTGCTCCTTTGCCGCTGCAAGAACGTCGTCAACGTAGACTAGGATTCGAATCTTTCTTTCCTCATGGACAAACATACAAGGGTCTGCAAGGCTTTGCACAAACCCCCATGCAAGAAGCTCTTTCTTTATCAACAGGTTCCAGTCGCGAGCAGCCTGCTTCAGTCCGTACAGGCTTCGAAGCACTTTCAGGACATGTCCTTTCTTGACATGAACTCCTTCAGGTTGCTTAAGGAGAATCTGTTCCTTGAGGTGAGATTCAGTGAACGCATTCTTGATATCATAATGGAAACATTCCAGGTCTTCTGCTGCGACAGTAGCCAGGAATAGACGCAAGGTATCCATGCGGACAGTCGGCGCAAAGGTCTCGTTGTAGTCGATTCCATGTACTTGGGTGAAGCCACGTGCCACAAGGCGTGCTTTAAATCGTTCAATTGTTCCGTCTGGCTTGGTTTTGATTGTAAAAACCCACTTTGAATCAACCATGTTGGCATCTTTTGGCCGTAAGACTTCTTCCCAGGTTCCGTTTTCCATTAGCGAGATTATCTCCTCCAGCACCGCTGCTTTCCACTTATTTCCGTACTTTGGGTCGTGGATAGCTTGTTGATATGTCTGGGGAATCCGAATTCCTGCGATCTCCGTTGCTGGGAAGGCCTTCTCAATTGTCTGGGCTTGTTCGTCCGTGAGATTGACTTGCGCCAGCATAGCTTTGATAATCTTACAGAGTCTTTCATCCTCAGCAGTATCTTCTCCAGATCTCTTGCGTTTAGACTGTCTCGTGAAGTATCGTGGAGCTTCCGGCAAGGATTGGGCTGGTTTCTCAGGTTCTTTAGTCGTCAGATCCGGTACTCGCTCATCTTGTGAGACGGTGGTAGGAGGAGCGGTAGTCAGCTTCCTTGGTCTTCCTCTTCCACGCTTGATTGGCTTAGGAGTTGGTTCCACTTGTTCCGCAGGAGGTGGTTTCATCTCGTTTGCAGTCGGTGGTTCCATCTGTTCCACAGTGGCTTGTTCTGTAGGATCTGCAGAAGTTGGTTCTGCAGGAGTCGGTTCTGCAGGAACTCGTTGAGTAGGATCTAGTTGAGCAGCAGTCGTTTGAGCAGGAGTAGGATTTTTCCTTGGTCTTCCTCTTGGTTTTCGGTCTGGCATAGTATTTGGCGTTCCCTGTGATCCAGCTAGAATGTTCCGCAACCGTAGTTCGACTCTCCCTCCAGGTGTGTGTTCGTCTACTGATATACGGCTTTGATCTTGAGGTATATCCTAGTTCTGGCGAGTAGAACTTGAACTGCTTGTTTGTTGTCTCAGAATATCCCATGAATACCCCAACTCTGCCGCGGTCCACAAGCTTGTCGTGTCGTTGATCTGCTGGAATTGTCTTAGGGTGGATGTAGGAGTAGCACTTGCTCCCCCATACACGGATGTGATCAATAGATGGCGTTTTTCCTGTAAAAGCCTCCTCGGGGCTGACTCGCTTTCCATTCATTGTAGGTCCTGTATCAGTGCGGTTTCGCATGTATGTGTCTGCCTCACAGCTTCGTCCCAGAACTCGATTGGTAGACCAGCGTCCTTGAGCATTGCTCTCATGTCGGCTTCTGCAGTTTTGGATATTTCGCTCAGCTCGTCCATTCTTGATGTGATGACGCAATTGTAGTAGGCTGCAGTTCCACTCCCTGTGTAACTCTCCATTCCTCAACTTGTTGCAAGAGTTCTGGTGCGTTGTAAGTCCCAGCAGCTTTGACCTCTTCGTCGGTTTGATGTTCAACAAAGGTCTTCCAGATTTTGAGTTCCTTTTGTGCGTCTCCCTTGTGCTTTAACGGGATGACCCAGTTCTTCCGCGTGTAGCTATCAATGATGAGGAGGAACCATCGGTTTCCTCTCAGAGACGTTGGAAAGGGTCCTGCGATGTCAAACTGTATCAACGCTAGCTTCGCAGCTTGTGCTCTCTCAGCTGCTTAGGGATGCTGTTTCTCATCTTTGTCAAGGCGCAGACTTCGCAGAGTTCCATATTTTCTGGCACTTGAATCTTCTTCTGGAGGGTTGTGACTTCGTGGAGTTTGGCAATCTTTGCAGGTCCAAGGTGTGCGAAGCGTCTGTGATACAGCAAGTACCTCTCCTTTTCACTAGCCTTGAGTTCTGCTTCGTCAAATTCTGATGGTGTATGCTGTTCTGTGCTTGGGAATGCTGTCTCACGGTATCCATCGGCGATGTGTGACACCACATAGAGACCATCGTCCATAGTTGCTTTAATGATTGTCTTCTTTCCCAGTTTGAAACACAGTGCATTTGAGTCGAATCGACCCTTCAGGCCTGCTGCGCAAATTCGTCTCCCTGATAACAGATTGACTCCAAGGTTGGGTACAAGCAGTACATCTGAAAGCCATGTTGAGGATCCATCCTTGCACACCACTTGAGCTTCTCCTTTCCAGTCTGCATATAATTCTCCCCCTCCAACCCGAACGAGTCTCCGCTTGATCTTGATCATTCGTCTAAACAGTGAGGGTTGGTCAGACATGTGTGAAGAGGCGCCGGTGTCGCCGGCCCAGGTGGATGGAGAGGCCTTACCAAGGATGTCCTTGGAGAGACGGCATGTCTCGAATCCCTCGTCTTCAGTGTCTGAGGTATTGGTTGATGTCTCCAGCTCCGACTCCGACCTGGCTTCTTCGGCTCCATATGCTTTGCCAGTCCTCTTGTCCGATTTCCTGGGCTTGACAGGCGGCTCAGTCAGCTTTGAAGAGGACGGCTTCGGAGGGGACGGCTTCTTCGTCCTTCGCTTCTTCTCAGCTTCATATTCCCTCAGGAGCTTTCGAGCCTTTACAAGCTTTGAACAGTCTCGCATGTAGTGAGGTTCGTCGCAAAGGTAGCACTGGAAGCCAGACGTAGCGTTGGATTCGGAGTCGGATGACAGGTCTCTGTTGTCTCGCTTGTGCGGCGGAACGTACTTTTGGGCTTTTCGGAATGCTGAAAGGGCTTGTTCGTTGGTATCTTGCTTGTCTCGGACCTCCTTCTCTTCCAGGAACTTGAGTTTTTGTTCGACAGTGAGGCTGAGCTGGGCATTTAGGGTGTTGATTGTAGTCTCAAATCTCTTTGGGAGTGATCTGATGAGGACGAGTAGTAGTGCAGAATCTTTGTAGGCTCCGTTGATGTCAGCATCTGCTGCCACAAGCTTGCGTCGGTAGTCTTTCAGCCTTTCCCATGATCCGACAATTGTGCTCTCAGAATCGAATGTGAATGTCTGGATCCTGGTCATGTACATGTTGGCGGCTGTGGCGTCAGTCTGGGTGTACTTCTTTCGCAGGTAAGCCCAGAACTGGAAGGCAGTATCGTACTCGTCAACAAGGGCCTGGTCGTCATCGCTAAGGGATCTAAATAGAAGATCGATTGCGGTTGCTTCGTCTTCCAGGTACTTGTCTCTTTTCTCAATGTTGACGCGGATCTTGGTATGCTTGCCGGCTTCAGTAATGTCCAATTCCTCCATTGCCTCCGTCAGTTCTCCGACTGTTGCCGTCTGGCAATGCTGTACGAGATCTCTCTCACAGACATAGAAGACCCTCTTCCCCTTAAGCTTGACCTTGTTTCGGCGAAACCAAATGTCGTGATTCTCAGCAGTAAGTCGGGGGATCTTCCATTCTTCGTTCTCTCTAGCCATATTGTGTGGTCGAACGTAGTGAGGTTGGTACGTAGTATGCTGCAGGACGTATGCAGGCAATGCAGGCGGTGCGGGCGGTGCAGGCGGTGCGAGGTAGTGTATGTAAAGGTTATGCTGCAGGCAGTGCAGCTGTTGTCGATTCTCAAGCTTGGAGAAGGTGAAGGTAGGTGAGTTTGATTCCTGCTTGAATCTGAGTCCTGCGCGACTCTTTGATGGTCGATTCCTTCCGCGAATCGTAGCTGAGTCCTTCGTGACTCTTAAGGTTTTGATTCCTTCTCGAATCTGAGTCCTGCGCGACTCTGGTGGTATCAAAACAATGACGTCAGTTTTGGCAACCGGAGCTCATAACCTATTGGAACAAGGTCCCTCTGGTAGTATGACTACCATGGATAACCGAGTAGGAGAGGGACAAGGCGGGGTGGCTGCAACGTATTGTATTGACTATCGTGTTGTGTGTAAGACTCACACTGTCATTGTGAGTGCCATTGCCCACCAGGCAGTGCCTGCACAACAGCATATCATGTGACTCCCGAACACCTTCCACCCTGGACTGAACCCAGTTATTCTCAACACAATATAACATAAATTAACGCAACACCTACACCCTACACCCTATTACACTCTAAATACCACACGCGAACCAAACCAAAGGAAAGAGGGATGAAAAGTATTTCTCCGTAATTTCACAAACGAAGGACGAAGGAAGAAAAGCAAACAGTATCACAACAACTAGAAAGAGTGTTATACACTAAAAGCGTACCACGCCAAAAACCAAGAGTGTGCATTACGCGTCACATGACCATCAAAACCACACGACACGACCAAAATGATCATAAGATTACCCATTCCTACCATCAACTATTGACTATCGCCTGACTAGCTACTCCCAAAAACCCATACCGAGGTACTCTTAAACGCCAAATCGCCACCGATTGCCAATCTGACCGCGCCCCAACCAGAGAAAGAGGATGCAGAGAAGAAAACGCACCGTCGCAATGCAGGAGAGTGATGCAGTCGTCGTACGAGGTCGTGAGGCATTAAGTAGACGTGTTGACGAAGCCGGGCGCCATGGTGCCCCGGCCGCCGTTCAGAGAGGAGAGATCGAATTTGGAGCAGGCGGCTGATGCGGCGCGGGAGGTTTGGGGGGCAGGTGGGACGGTGTGCCGTATTTGGCGATACTGCTGGCGCCGGACGGAATGCGGGAGGAGGCTTGCTCGCCGCTCTGGGGGGCGATCCTGTTCATGGCGGCCGAGCCGTTGCCGTGCATGCTTTGCGGGGAGCCAAACGATGGTGTACTACCAGCAGAAGGGCTCATGCGCGGCATCTGGTTTGCCATCGACGGTTGGCCCTGCATCGGGAAGCCGCCATAGTCGTTCATCTGAGGTGGGCCTTGCACCATGTTCGGTTGCATCTGGAAAGGCATGTTGCGGCCGCCTGGGATGAAAGCCTGACTCTGTGGGTTGAACTGCGGACGGTTGTAGCTGCCAGGTATGGGGTGTTGGTTGCGGTTTGGCTGGCCGTTGTATGGGATCGGTGGGAATTGACCGTACGCGTATGGCTGCGGCTGCTGCGGTGCGGACATGGGTCGGCTGTTGGATGTCGTGAACGGCGCTTGATTCAACGGGTACGAAGGCTGCTGGTTCATCTGTGGCCAGCCCTGGTTCGTGGGCACGTGCGGCGTCTGTTGGAACGACTGCTGGTATGGTGCCATGGGTGTGCTCGCCATCTTGGGTGTAACCTGAGAAGTCTTCACGGGGCTTTGAAAGGACATGCCTCGTTGGAAGTCTGCAGAGAGGTCATAGCCAGACTGCATCTGGCCATAAGGTTGGTACATTGCGGACCCATTCTGTGATGGATACTGCTGGCCACTCCACCCGTACTGGGCTTGTGCGTCTGCAGATGGCATAGCTGGATATGGGTTGCTATAGGCCGAGGGGAAGAGGCACCAGCGTTGATTCCCGCGTATTGTGCGTTTGGTGCGGGTCCCGTATACCCATCGTAGTAGACGACGTTCTCGGCAGTGTACCCTGGTACCGCGTATTGCTGAGGGTAGTAGATGTTGAAACGAGACCGAGCTTGGAAATCATCGTCGTCGTAGTTGCGCTGCTTTTTGCTCTTCTTCTTGCCAGATGCAGAGCTAGATCGAGACATATCCTTGGCCTTTTCCTTGTCTTCTCCTGATTCAGTAGTGTCGGTTGAAGGAGGCTCTTCACTCTCAGCACCAAAGATACGCTGGCGGGCCTCTCGGTACCGTGCTTCACGCTCTTCACGTGTCAGTGCGGCCTTGTCCTTGCCATCGTTGCTACCGTCACTCCCATCGGCTTCTGATGTCGTCTTGGAAGCGTTTTGTGAGTTGAAGTTTGTGTTGCTGCCTGATTTGGCGTCCTCACGGCGCATGATCTTGCGGGCAGGGAGCTCAACAGGCGGTGTATCAGCGCCCTTGGAGGCATCGACCATCTGTGACAGTGGAGGTGGGCTAAAGTAGGGTTAGCAAGTAGGGAGTTAAAGCAGAGGCGAGCACTTACATCCTGCAGTAAGGAGTCCGCGTAATCTTGACGCCAGTCATGGTAGAGTCAACAACATGACCAAGAAGATAGTAGTCGGCAAGACGATGAGCAAGCATTCTGTAAAATGTGTTACAGTTGGGCAGAGAATACTCGCTTTCGCTATAGCAAGTTAGCATGGCATCAAGGATGGAATGTCAGCACTGAACGTACCGAGAATCTTTGATGAAATCGATAAAGTCTTGCTCTATCTTGACAACAAACAGTCGATCACGCGGAGACTGCAAGGCTTCGATGAGCTTCTCGTCTGGAGCGGACGGCAGGTTGGGCACGCCGTTGATCGAGGGTATGCCGTTGCCAACAGGCTGTGACATGGGCCGGCCACCGGGTAGAGACTGGGTTGGGTCAAAGAGCATGTGCGGGCCGGTGGGGAGGTTTGGGAAGCGGCCTGGTGGAACGCCACGTTGGGACTGAGGATTCATGACTGCAATTTCGTGCAGCTGATCGCGAAAAGCACGCGCGGCGCCATTGTCAGACCCTTGGCGGGAGTCTGCGACAAGGGAATCTGGCGGGGACGTGACATCCTCCTCTTCGACAGCCCTCAGACTGGCGCTGTCGTCAGGTCGTAGCGACTCTTTCTCGTCGAGTGCAAAGGTTGTCGCAGACGCAACGCTCTTTCCATCGATGCTAGGAGGCTTGCCCGAACCGTCCGACGAGGAAAGTTGGGTGCTGCTGTCTTCTGCGGCCGAGATCTTGACCAGTGCAATCGAGCGAGGGCGCTCGGGCAGGTCCTGCTTGTCGTCCAAGGACGGCGCAGCAGACTCTTGCGCAGTGTCTGTCCATTGGCCTGTTCGGTCTACGCTGTTTCCAGCAGTACCGTTGAGGTGCGCGTCTCTCTTGTCGTCGAGCAGCTGCCGTGCGTCGGCGGTGATGGGTACGGAGCGCACAATCTGCGGCTGGCTCAGAATTTTGGGGGTTGCAACAGGCGGTTTTGGCTTGGCGGTGGAGTTCTGTGTTGGTGTGGGCGGCTTCAGGGCAGACGCGGCGACCTGGCAGCAATCAGCACAGGGCAAGCTTATTTGTGGATGTGAGGGTACCTTTGCAAAGGACAGGCGTGCGCGGGCCTGCTCCTGCTGTGTGGGTGTTGCAGATGCCATTGCAGCAGGGCAGTGTCGAGACAGTATCGAGGCAGTGTCGAGGCAGTGGGCGGCGTTGGTCGAGTCGCGGCCAATATTGGCGCACAGGCACACAAGTGAATGCTCGGTTACGGTGCAGGGAAAAGACAGGACGGCGAGGCGCGGGGCGGTGGAGCCAAAGGAAGGAATTGGTTGGACGGGTGCTCAGGAAACGGGATGCTCAAGGAAAGTTGCGGTAGCCAGGGCCAGAGAGCTGGACATTGTGGTGTGGCGACATTCGACGTGTGAGAAGAGCAGGGCGTGGCGTGCGGGAGCAACGAGGAGAAGGGTTGCAGCGTGCAGCGTGCAGGCGTGACAATGGGCCTGGCGCAGGGCTTGGGCGCGTAGTGGAGAATGTGCAGGTAGGCGGCGAGGGCGGGTGAGGCCAGGCTTGGTGGGCAGAGGCAGCGCGGCGCAGAGGCAGCGCGGCGCAGAGCAACTGGGCGTTGTGCGGGGTGCTGGCGTGAGCAGAGCGTGCCGTGAGTTGCTGGCGTGAGCAGAGAAGTGCCGTGAGGTTGCTGGCGTGCGTCGCGCAGAACAACGCCGACCTGTTGTTCCGTTTCCCGACCAACTTTTGGCGCCCTCACGTGTGACCTCATCTCCAGAAACATTTGGATCCGACGAGTGTCTCAGCCGTCCTTTGCGTCACGCGCTGTAGTGTTATATCTTGACGACAAAAACTGCATCCACAAAAACTCCATCGACGGCAGCATGTTCAGACGCCCCGGCACTGGCCCGTCCAAGGCCTCGCCCACGACGCTCTGCCAAAAGTGCCTCCAGCGGGGCCACTACAGCTACGAGTGCAAAGCCAGCGCGCAAGAACGGCCCTACAAATCCCGCCCATCGCGCACCCAGCAGCTGCTCAACCCGCAACTCCAGCCCAAGCTCACCACCGAAGTCCCTAGCGACCTCCTCCGCAAAAAGGGCGTCGCCGATGACATCCTCACGAAGAAGGACCAAGAGCGCGGGCGTACCACAGCCCGCAAACGCTCACCCTCGCCCTCGCCCTCGTCCTCGGTAGACTCCGTGTCCACCATCTCAACCAACCGCTCGCCCTCGCGCTCTCCCCCGCCGCGCCGCCCAGCCCACGACACGCACGGGAAACGCAGCAGACGCTCCGCATCTACGGACTCGCAGTCCTCCACCAACTCGCGACACAGCAACGACCGCAGTCGCAACACACGGCGGCGCCTGAGCTCCTTCAGCCCCGAGCAGCGCGGGCGCCCACGGACAGAGCGCCACGGACAGAAGAGCGCAAGGAAAGCATCCGGGCATCGCGCGACCGCAGCAGGAGCAAAAACAGACACGCCAAGCGCTCCCTGCGCCGCATCTCGCCGTCGCGGGAGCGCAGCAGGAGCGCAGACCGCATGGACACGGCCGACGACCGGCCCCGGCGCGGCACATCTCGATGGCAGTCGCGAACACGCAGCCCCGAGCCCACGCACATAGCGCGCAGTCGCAGTCCGCACGTGCGCCGCCGGTCGCAGAGTCCACGGCGGCGTGACAGCATTCGCGGGCGCGCACGCGACGCACCGCGCACGGGAGGGCGGAATCGGTTCGACAGCGAGCCGGGGGAGAGGAGTGGGAGAAGTGGGTCTCCTCCTCCTGTAGCGAGACAGCCGCCGCCTGCGCCGAGGGAGCGCAGTCTGAGTCCGTTTAGCAAGCGTGTGGCGCTGACGCGGGCGATGAATGCTGGGTAGGCGAGGTGCAAGGAGTTTGGGAGGTATTCAGTGCAGTGAAGCAAGGCGGAGTGAGGCATGTCGGATTTGGGAGCCTTCTTTGGGCTGTGTTCTTAGCTACTACCAAATACATTGATATGGCACCCTTCCCTGCCCTCGCGCCACGGCTTTCTCTCTGCCGCACGTGGCTCTGGGTCCGTGAAGCAACGCCGTCTCGGGACCGCAGACGATGGATTGGACCTGAGGGCTCCCCTGTGGAGCTGTGCTCTGCATGCACGTTGCTGTCGTGCTACTATTTCTCCCCACAAGCAACGCTGGTCTAAAGTTTTCATCTCCCACACAGACCAGACTGGCTTCACCCCTCGACAGCCAAATCATCCGCCTCGTCCCTCCTCCGCTCGCGCTCCTCCTCTGCCTCCCTGAGATGCATCGCCTCGACCAGCTCGCCGCCCTCGAGGCCCACCTCCTCGCCCTCGCCCTGGCCCGGCACCTTCATCTTCTCGCGCCGCTGCGCCTCGATGCGCTCGCGCACCAGGCGCGCAATCGCACTCTCCGTCTCGCGCAGCAGGCCGCCCGTGCGCATCTTCTCGTGCAGGTCGCGCTTGAGGTCCCAGTTGGGCTTCTTGGGCTGCAGCTTAAACAAGTCGAGGGGCGCGTCGGGGGTGTCCTGCGCCTGCGCTGCTTTGGTCGCGAGCGCGAGCTGCGCCGCTTTGTACTCGAGGGTTGCCTCGGGGTTGGCGATGGGCGTGTTTTCGAAGCCGAGCTTGACGTTGCGCGTGCTGGGGTCGAAGTTGCGGCCGGACAGGTAGGTGGAGGTTACTGAGGGCTCTTCTGGTGTGGGTGTTGTGAGCGCGGTGGAGTTGGTCTGGGTTGGGTCGTCGGTGGAGGAGTCTCCGGGCGCTTGTTTGCGTTTTAGAGACTTGAGTTGGGCCAGGCGCGCTTTGCGGTCGTTGGACGCGGCGGAGAGCTTTTCGTGGGACGACATGGCGGTGGTTGGCCAGAAGCGCAGGGGGTGAGGACCGTGTGCGAAAGGGTTGTGATGGCTCCTTGAGTATTTTTTATTCGCAGCACAATCTCTCCAAGGCTGGTCAACGAAGAGTCTGAATCGCGGATGGTATGTAGTTGTCGACGCTGAAGCCTGCGGAGCCAAAAGTTCGGAGGTGAGGTGCGGCTGGCTGCTTGGACCACACGTCCAACTACATAGCAACTTTTCCGCGACAACATCGGCGTCCATCAACCCATCCTACACGTCATGGCTCGGTGAAGGCTGCCACATCCTCTTCCTCCCATGCCCCGCGCTTGCCTCCCCGATGCTCGCCTCACCGCCAGCGCTGATGCCCTCATCCTTCCCTGGCTCGCCCCGAGAGCCTTCGCCGAGCCTCCTGTCCTGAGGCGGCGCCAACACCGCGATGGAGGGAGCCATGCTGCACTGAAAGAGCAGCCGATGCTTGGGCATGCAAGGAAAATCACAGCTGATGTTGATTGGGGCTCTCGTCTTCAATGGCCGCCGACGACCAAACGAGTTCCACGATCGTGCCCCCCAGCGTCATCTGCTGGCGCCCCCTGCAAAATCCCGCCAAGGACACACGCTTCGGCCTTGCTGGACTTTCGCTATGCCGACATAGCTTCATTCGCGCACCGACATGCAAGAAGCTACGCTACCAGCAGACACAGCTCTGGCCAGGCTACCAACCTGGGAAGACCACCGAATGCAAACATTGCACGCGAGGTGTCAAGCGTTAGCCGCTATTCACGGAGACGGATCTGGAAAGACGAGCTAGCGAAGCAGGTTCAGGGCCTGACTCCAGAGGAGGCTGGGCGACAGCGACTCAAACACATTGCTGTGGCGGAGGCCCGGCTGAATCGTCAGGTTGAGCGGCTACAGCGGGACCGCAGGCTGTACAAGAAAAAGCTGATGTATGATGGCCAGTACAGATCGCTGCGTCGCTTCATTCTCGGTCTCAAGCGTTGGAGAGAAACCACAGAGGATGTGAGGAGGGACAGCGGCATTGACCCAGACGACGAGCATTGGATTCTCCGCACCTTTGCTGCCTTGGACAGGTCCACATACGCACGTGTCAATGCGCTCACGAATAAGGTCACTCTCCAGCACGACTCGCGTTGCCGTCAACATACCACGAAATTGCTCGAGGAAGTCGACGGGCACGGCGTGGAACAAATGTGGTTCAATTGGCAGAACTTTGGCGAGAATAAAGAGGTCTACGAGAGTTTGCTTGTCTATTTACTCGACAAGAAACCGGGTCACGCACAAGACTTCATCACAGTACTGGCTTCCGACAAGTCACTGCCGGACTCGAAGTCTGTCATTTTGGCAGATGCTCTGGCTCATCTGGCAAAGCTACACGTCAGAGGAGACTATCCTCTGGATCAGGGCTGGGAGACTGCGCCCGACGCGAACAGTCGAAAGTTCATTTCAACATTCCTTCTCTGCACGCGGTTTGTGGATACAGCAGTGTATTCGCAAGATCTGCTGCATAGTCTGGTTTTGTTAGCTGATATCGCAGACCTGAAAAGGATCTACGATGCTCTGATAGAGTCAAGAACGCGTCTGTCCGTGGGTACTACCCTGCATTATGCAAGCGCCTTTGGCGAAGCTGGCGAGTTCCGCCAAGCTTTGCAGTGTCTGGACCGCCGGCTTGCTGCATTCAAACCGAGGGAGCGCGAGCTCGTAGTCGACTCGGAACGCTTTCGATGGACCTGTGCAGCCATCTTACGTGGCAGCATGCGCGAAGCAAAGAACTACCACGAAACCCCAAGCATAGTCGCGGCGTTGGTGAACTTTGGTGTCAAGATGGACCTCCTCCTTTACGACGTTGTCATGCGCAACGCCATGGACGCCGGCGATTTTGCCACGGCTTTTAAAGTCTACAACGCCTTGGATAAGAATGGGCTGGTCCCGGACAAGTACACATTCTCAATCCTCCTTCACGGGTGCACCAGACAGAACGATCCTGCAATGTTCAAGGCTTTCGCCGAGTGGTGCGTCACGAAAGCCAAAGAGCTGGACGATCCTTGGTTGGCTACAGACTGTCTCTATTACACCTACATTTGCGAGCTAAACAAGGTCCCCACGGGGCGGGAGATGAGTTCGATCTGGTGGACGTATCTCGACCTGTTCGACCTGAAGCCTTTGGGGCCTTTTACCAGAGATGGGAGCCGCTCCATGAGAGACGCCATTGACCAGCAAATAGTCGATCCAAAGGCCCAAAAGTTGGCACCCACACCTCTGGCACTGTATCTCATGCTCCAGACCGAGATCCACACAACCCAGACCCTAGGCGCCCAGTACCTTGAGCGACTCTACAGGACCTTCAAGCGAGCTCTTATCAAAGAGCCTCAGTCTGCCCTCGCGTCGCTCTCCCAGGACCCGATCATATGGAACGCCTTCTTGCACGCCTTCTGCTCCACAACACAGTATGCCTCAGCCTCCCAAGTTATCAAAGACATGACCGCCCACGGAACAACACCAAACATCTATTCCTGGAACATGTTCATGCAGTCCTTCTTCAAAACTGGTCAGGTCGCAGTCGCCGAGCGCGTCTTTTCTCTCATGCGTGCCCGCAGCATTGACCCTGACGGGTACACATATGGCGTCATGGTGCGCGGGTACGCGAAAGCACAGCTTGTAGACCGCATCGGCGAGACGATGCAGCACATTGGGGACCAAGAGCAACTCGACCCGGGTCTGCTGCGCCTCCTAGGCCAGGTGCAGCAGCGTCGAGACTTGACCGTTGCGCTGGAGACGAGCCGTATTGAGAAGGAGACAAGGGAGGCCGAGGAGAACGCGAGAAAGGTCAGAGAGGAGGAGAAGAGGTTTGAGACTCCGCAGTTTGCATCGCTGCTCACAAACGCGCTGAGGTTTCGACCCGCTGCTCATTGGGACAACGGCGATGCGAACGATGATTTCTTGGAGCCGGATGATGAGTCTGTCGACGAGGTTGAATCTAAAATAACACCCGCGCAGATCGGCCACAAGGCGAATGACTCTGCGGTTGAAGAAACGCAACCTCCTGATGGTTCCAAGCTGGATCTGCAGTTCAAGAGTCTTCTTGGCAATAGGCCACAAGGTGTCGTTGCGCAGAGCGTGCCGAAACGCGATGACATGGATGAGAAGTGATTGTGGAGTCGGGCAGTCACTGGTGGGCAAAGCATTATATTGTAGATAGATCGTGGAGGAACATTCGTGTGTTGTCCTACATCAAGGCGCCTTTCAAGCATAGCGTAGCGTAGCATAGCATAGCATAGCATACCATACCATATACAGTCACAGCATATTCTCACCACCTCCTGCCTCGTCCTCCTCCCAGACCGGTCTTTTCCGCTCCACACTCCGCCCCCATGCCCATGCAAACGGCATGCCGCCCGCAATCCACCGCCGTCCAACGTCCTTTGAAGAAGCTGTATGTGAGGCTCCGCAACGTAGATGTTGTGGGACGCGGCAGCTCGCGCGCACGTGGCCTGTCCTGCAGTTCTGCGTCTGTGAGTAGTAAGCAGCAATGCGGCGCGACTAGCGAACGGGTGGAATGGTTGGAACGGTCATGCGGCAGACGGTGGTGGTGCGCGAGTCGTGAAGCACAGTACGAAGGATTATTAGTACGAAGTACGAAGAAGCTCGTTTTTTAAGGAACCAACTGCAGTGCACGAGCCACCCCATGAATCCCCAGGAGGAGCGCGCACTGCAACTGCGCACGCAATAGCGATTATTTTAGTATAATTAATTATAGGACTGTAATGTCAATCCAAGCGAGCCGGGACACCCGGTGTAACGGGACACTTGTTCTTCTGGAAGCTCGGATGGTGCTCAACGCGCTTTTACATAAACGTGAGCAGTGCGCAGTTATTCTAGAGCTTGTACTCTACTAGCACATCAGCATCCGACGCTGAACAACGTGTCGCTGACTATGCTGTCGTTCGTTCTGTCAATGCTGTCTTTCGACTCTCTTCCAATACGCCCCTGTTCGTCCGCGACATTGCGCATTCAGAGAAAGCTCGGTGGGCTAGAAAAGAAGCTAAGATGGAAAAGATCAAGACTGCAGACTTATAGGGTTGAATTAAAGTAGGGAGTGTGCAGCCCGGCAGTTTCTCCGCTTCAGGATCACCGAACACCAACTTTGTGATTTTATGGTACCCTTCAAAACACGTCAAATCTTGTTAGAAATCACTTTGAAAGCGCCTACCAAGGCATCCCGTACCTTGCGTTTGACGCAGCCCTCCCTCTGACAGAGAGATGGCGGTCCCAGGTACCCCAGGGCAGAGACTTCGACCTCCAGAAGCTGTGCACACGCGCCCTGAGGACCCAAATACCCCTAGCCTAGCTAATCTACGCACCACAAAAAGACACAGGCAAGCTGAAGCAGCGCCTATCCCTCTAATCCTCGGTGGTGGTGCTAACAAAAGACAACCGGTGACAGGCGCGGTCACTGAGAAGATCACGGCAGCCCAAGAGGCCGCCAAAACCAGACACAGCATCATCACAGCTATCGCAAACGCGATAGATCAATGCCTCGAAAGCTACACTAGCAGAGCTGAGCGGCTAGTTGCACAGGAACTACAGCAGCGCGTAGTACATGCTCTAACAAACTCAGTTCACTACCCAACCACGAACACCCCACAGCCTGCGAGCGGCGCTGGATCTCAACCTACCCGCACATACGCGGACGTCGCAAAACCCCCCAACTGCCACTCTACGCAGGAAAGGGGCGCCGCTATAACTAATACGGCAGCAAACCACCGAAATGGCAGAGCTCCGAATATGCCGCCGAGTAAGCCCGTGCCAGATAACCGCATTCTTCTCCAGCTATCTACAGCACAGAGGGCAAAGCAGCCTTCGCCCTTTGTAGTGCGGAAAGCACTATGCACAAGGATTGATAACCTCACTATGCAAGATATCCCAAGACTCACTACAACAAAAACAGGCTGGGCACTTACACCAGCCAACGACACTATCAAGCGCCGCCTGCTGCAGCCAGATAACGTAGAAACCATGCTAGAAATGCTGGGAGCAGTTGGATATCAGCTCCCAGAGAAATGGATCAGCTACGCAGTGCAGCGCGTAGAAGCGGCTCTTGTAGGACTCCGGATAGGTGGAGACGCAGCAGTACCAATCAGTAAAGAAGACGTTGCAGAGGAGGTTTACTCGCAAACAGGAGTAAAGCCACGAAACTGCAAACAATCTCGCCACGGGCCCGATAGGTTTGGTACGATCACCTGGATAATATCCTTTGCTGAGCGAGTACGGCCATTTCGGATATTTGGAACGAGTGAATGGGCAAAAGAGATCAAGAAAAACCCACCGGTGGCTATCCACAACCCTGGATGCCAGGGCTACTGCAACACATCCAGATGCACGCGCGCAGCTCGATGCGAGAACTGCAGCCAGTTGGTGATGGGACACAACGGGGCAATAGGTACAGGCTGTGATCAGCGAGCTCGCTGTGCCAACTGCCATGGACCACACCCTGCGACCGACAAAAACTGCCCAGCAAAGCCATACTACTACCAAGGGAAGCTCGTCCGGCTAACAAGCAAGCAACTGCAGAGCGTACGTAGAGCCGGAAATCGAGCCTACCAAAGGATCGGACAGACCCAGGACACAGAAGGAGACACAGCCGCCGAACCTATTGTCATTGCAGAAGAACAGCCAAGCCAGGAGAGTCGACCTACGCCCCAGCAGCCTCTACTACAAGCCACCCAGCCAGGAAAGGCAAAACGAACCCAACAAGAAGAAACACCAGCAGGAACAGACAGCGCCACAGCCACAGCCACAGACACGGACACAGCTACGGCCACGATCACGGCACCCCAGAAGCCACAGAGCCGCCGACCACGCCGGGCGGCAGCCCCAAGAGAGAGTCTAAGCCTAGCAGCGCTCTCGACAAGAAGCCTAAGAACAGAGCATACAATGTCCACACAGTCAGAAGCCACGATACAGGCCGACTTATCCTCTACCATAGAAGATACTGAAATGAGCGAGGACGTATTGCAATGGTAGGACGCCAATCAATACAACACAACGGGCAGCACCGCCCAAGCTGTAAGCAGCTACGAATAGCATGGGCGAACGTAGGCAAAGCCTCCGAATGCCACGACACTATACTCTGCCGCGCCTCAGACGAAGATGTCGACGTGGTATGCATCCAGGAACCATGGACACTACCAGGAACTGTAACGAAAAATCACCCAGGATACCACATGCATGCGCCTGTGATGGCATGGGACAGCAGAGAGGAGCGCGAGAACGAAAGGCCACGGGTGCTCACCTACACCCGCAAAGGCGTTAATCTTAGAACTAAAGTGCTGCCCAGAGTCACGCGAGACATACTTTGGACAGAGGTGAACGGATACGCTATACTGAACGTGTACCAGAGCCGAGAGGCACCAGAACCAGCACTCACCTACATCCAAGAACTGACGCCACCAAGCAGATGCGTCATTGGAGGGGATATGAACGCACGGCACGAGAGCTTCGAACCTGGCTCAGTAACCACAGGAGGCGGATCGGAGCTCGCACGCTGGCCCACACCCACGCCATGGACTTTATCGGACAGCCGGGAGTGCCAACTCATCAAGCTGGTCATGTGATAGACCTTACTTTCTCTAACGTCCCATTCGCAGACACGACTGTACGGCCAGACATGCACTCTGGCTCAGATCACGCAACACAAGTTACAACACTGCCAGCCCGAGGACTAGCAGCAGAAGGTCTCAATAAGCACAAAGTACTCGAGAGACACCTAGAGAGATTCACAAGACTAGTAGGCCTGAACATAACAGGTATTGGGGACCCAGCGAGAGCCAGGAACCAAAGCCAACTACAGACAACCATCAAGACCTCACACAGGCGATAGAGGAAGCGATTCAGACAGCAGGGGTTAAACAAGGGGAACAAACCCAGTCAGCACCATGGTGGACGACAGAATGCCAGGCAGCGTACCGTCAGCACCTACAGGACCATGCCGGAATAGGAACTCCTCCAACAGATGCAACCAGAGAGTTCCTAAAGACAGTGCGCCGAGCAAAGAAAGCCTACTGGCGAGACCGGATAGACGGTGTTAAGACCGACGCAGACCTTTACAGCCTGGTTAGATGGCACAAGCTCGCACCAAACCAACAAGACTCCCCGCTAGTAGTAAATGGCGAAACTATCACAGATACAGCAGAGAAGGCGGAGGCCTTACGCAGAGAACTGCTGGACCGATTCAACAGCGCAGACGATCTGCCTGCACCACCAGAGGCAGAGGACTACACGCAAGACCCGCTACCATGGGACACTGAGGTATCGATGGAAGAAGCAGAGCGCTATGCCATAGGCGTAGCTAGCACATCACCGGGTGCTGACGGAATAACAGTACGGCTGCTAAAGGCGTGCTGGGCAGATGTGAAGAACCTCGTTCGCGCAATATATCAGAGGTGCCTCGAGCTAGAATTCTACCCAGACTGCTGGCGCACAGCAGAAGTAACCATGATACCAAAGGCTGGAAAGAAAGACCGCACGTCAGCGCGGTCGATGCGACCGATAGCCTTGCTCTCATGCATTGGCAAGGGGCTAGAACGTCTGGTGGCAAGAAGAATTGCTACAACAGCAATAACGCACGATGTCATCAGCCCCCAACACGTGGGAGCTGTGCCAAAGCGATCAGCCATGGACATCGTAGCGGCATTCACGCACGACGTAGAACAGGCTCTAGCAGTAGGCAAACGCGTGACTATGGTCACAATGGACGTGCAGGGAGCATTCGATGCACTTCTCAAGAATCGGCTGCTACGCCGAATGGCCCAGCAAGGCTGGCCACCAGCCTGCATCCGGTTTATTGACTCTTTTCTGACAGAGCGCCGTGTGCAGGTAAGACTTGGAAACGAGACAACGCCTCGCTACCCAGTAGCTTGCGGCACACCACAAGGATCTCCGTTGTCGCCAATTCTGTACACACTGTACCTAGCTGAGCTTCTCAACCAGGACAGAGCGCTACGCTTCGGCTACGCAGACGACATCAATATCTACAGAGCATCAAAGACTCTAGACGAAAACGTCCAGCTTCTGGCCAACGACATACAGGCCATCAACCAGTGGGGAGCAAAGAACAAGGTTACCTTCGCCCCAGAGAAGCTAGAAGCAATCCACATCACCCGCCAGAAGGACAGCTACTCTCCAAGCATACCTATATCCGACGCAATATCGCTAGAACCAATCGCACCAGCCGCAGATAGATCGCAGACGGCACTACGATGGCTCGGAGTGTGGTTTGACCGCCAGCTTAGCTTCAAACCCCACGTAGCCCACAGAGCAGCAGCTACCAAGAAACTTGTCAACCACTTGAGAAGCCTAGCCAACACGGCTCATGGCCCGCCCCCAGACGCTATGCGAAAAGCAGTAGTTACATGCGTTCTGCCTTCACTGCTATATGGAACCGAGGCTTGGTATGAGGGACGAACAAGGAACCCGAGAAACAGAGGAAAAGCCAACCCTAGCGCCGTCAGCACAAGCGTTGGACAGCACATTGCGGCTATCCAGGCTGTGCTTGTACAGGCTGCAAGGGCAATACTACCAGCATACAGAACAACACCCCTACCAATTCTCTTTAGAGAGGCTGGGATACCGTCAGCAGAAGTTGCACTGGAAGAGGCTAGGTGGCGTCTCGCACTACGACTCCAGACAACAGACCGCCAGCACCCTCTCACCCACCGAGCAGTTATACCACACAATCGATCTGGCACCAGGATAGGAGAGAGGCAGCAACCAAGGACTAAGATCCAGAGGCTAGGTCTGCTACTGCCAGCCATCCCTCGGCCAGCTCTGATAGCGCCACACTTCTCGCAAGGGTGCCGCACAGATCCGACGCTAGGGGTAGAGAAGAAAGCCGCTGCAAAGGAATTCAAAGAATGGTGGGCTTCTTTGGACAGCAGCACGATCACAGTCTTCTCTGATGGGTCAGAACAGCACTCTGAAGGGGAAATGAGAGTCACCTATGGGTATGCCATATACCAGGCCAAGTGCAGGTAGCGACAGGACGCGGGTCTCTCCACTCGTTATCACACGTTTTTTGATGCGGAAGCGATCGGGGCATGCAGAGCACTTCAGCACGCGCCCAGATAGCAAGACCAGCAGATGCAGTCTATCTGTGCATAGACAGCACCTCGGTAATCTGGTGCCACGCGGAACAGCCTCAAACTCCTCGCAATGGGCGTTCCTTCAATGCCAGGAGATAATGAATACAAGGCCTAATGTCAAGATTCGATGGGCACCAGGACACACCAACATCGAAGGCAATGAAGCAGCAGACCGCCTCGCGGATGTTGAGGCGAAAGAACCTTCTACCCCTTTCGGCTAGCAGCACAACCAACCGTATCGGGCATACGCACAATAAGGAAAGCAGCACTAGCCACAGCCAGCACAGCTTGGTGGAGCAACGCAAAGAGCAAGCTCTCCAACTGGTACACCCAATGGAAGCTACCGTACCAACCCACCCGACCGCCACGTGAGCTCAGGTTGACACGCCCTACCCTAGCAAGGCTGCTGGCAATCCGGACCAAGCCATGGAGACTTTGCATGGTACCATCGGAAATTCCATCATGACAACGCGACTCTCGGGTGCACCTGCGGACGCCCCAAGACTCCCTTGCACATCGCACTATGTCGGAAAACCAGAACAGCAAGCATCTTCCGGCGCTGGCCAAAGCGGCCACGAGCACCCCCCAGAACACCTAGCGAAGCAGCCAAGTACCTCCAGATGCTCTGGGAAGAGCCAGAGGACTTTGCTGCTTTCCTAGAAATCACCGGCTTCTACAGCGCAATATGTAGGCCTCACTGGACCCTACACTTGCCCTACCTTCTCTCCCCTCCTCTTTCTCTTATTCTGTCTTTCTCTTCTCTGTTCTCTCTTCTCTCTTTCTCTGTCTCATTTCTTTTCTCTATCTCTTTATTTAATACGCTCCTTCGTAAGCACTAGCTATAACAACTAAAGGCGGACAGGTGCCTACTGCACAACTATTGTATTGGCGATCAACAGGCGG
>JAADKA010000102.1:0-27849 GCA_009982855.1 Lizonia empirigonia | reverse complement strand
ATCTCCACTGGGTCCTCAGTCCCTGCTAGTTCGGGTCTCCACTCTTCAAATGCCTTGATGATCGCAAGGAGTTCTTTGTCGTAGATTGGGTAGTTCAACTCAGCAGCTTTCATCTTCATCGAGAAGTATGCCACAGGGCGGAGCACGTCGTCGTGCCACTGGAGAGTATTGCCGAGACCACCCAATCGGACGCGTCGCATTCGATGATCGCTTTAAGGTCTGGGTCAAAATGGGCGAGAACTGACTCGCTGGTGAAAGCTTCCTTAAGTCGTTCAAATGCGGCGCGAGCCTTATCGTGGAAGTTAAGCTTTTGGCCCACTGCTGTGTCACGAATGAGCTCGATAAGCGGTCGTACAATGAGTGAGAACTTGAAGATAAAGCGTCGGTAGAAATTGGCAAAGCCAATGAACGCCTGTACGTCCTTGACGGTGCGAAGATCCTTCCAGTCCTTAATCGCTTTGATCTTGTCTGGATCCATCTGTAGGCCTTCGCAGGTGAGTATCATGCCCAGATATTTGACTCGAGTGACGTGGAACTCGCACTTGCGGATATCTAGGTAAAGACCGGCATCTCTCAGACGCGTGAGGGTTTTGGTGCAGTGCTGCACGTGTTCTTCTTCGGATGAACTGTAGACGAGCACGTCATCAAGATATGCAGAACAGAAATCATCCAAATAGTCTCGCAGGGTGGAGTTGATAAATGACTGGAACGTGCCGGGAGCGTTGCAGAGTCCGAAGGGCATCACCACGTACTCGAACAGCCCAAAGCGGGTGAGGAATGCTGTCTTTTCTTGATCCTCTTTGCGAACAAGCACTCGATTAAACGCGGCGATCACGTCAAACTTTGAGAACAATCTGACTTTGTTCAGACGCGCTAGAGTATCCCGAATCTTAGGAGGCGCATTGCGGTTTTTTACTGTAAGGGCGTTCAACTGTCGATAGTCGATACAGATCCTCAGCCCGCCAACTGGCTTCTTTACTACCAGCACGGGCGCCGCGTAGGGTGAGGTTGACTCGCGAATAAATCCTTTGCGCAGCTCTTCTTGGATATAGGCCTTCAAGGCCATCATCTCGTTACGTGACAAGCCGTACGCTCTCTGGTGTGGTGCCGCGGCTCCTTCGATGAGTCGTATCTCGTGATCTACCCCAGGCTTGCTCAAGGGGACGGTGTCCGCCTCCTTGGGGTCCCATACGTCTATCAGGCGGTGATACTGCGGTGGTACCAGCCTATAGAGCTCGGACTTGGTGATCTTTGGTAGGGTCAGCTTGTCGTGGAACTTCTGGAAGTCCTCTGTGGTGAGGGCGGCGCAGTCAGCCGCGAACAGGCTCATGAATGATGCTTCTATAGGATCGTCTGGTTTCTTGAGTTTCTCCCAGTGTTCCGGGTACACCCAAGTGAGTGTCGACTCATCGCGACGTCCGAAGGCCAGGGCAGCATCAGCGCTGATGAGGGCGATGTTGTCTTTCATGGCCGGGGTGATGTTGGTGACGTGGCTTTTCCCATCACGAGCACAGGTGACCTGTACGCACTTTCCGTGGGTCAAACAGTTCGCTGTGCAATAGTCGCTGCAGAACGTGATGGTGCGGTCGTTGTATCTCTTGACGGGGTCGTGGGTCTCCAGCCATGGCTGTCCTACGATGAGGTCGTATCCAAGTAGCTCCGTGACCCACATCCAGTCCTCGCTATAGTGATCGCCGATGTGTAGCTTCACCAGCGCCATGGTATCCATGCTCGCTGCAATCTTGCCATTGGCGAGTCGGAGTTGCACTGGTTGCGATGATTTCACAGTGTGTAGCTTGTGCTGTGTGTGGTGAATTGTCGACTGACGACTTGCCCCGAGCACCCATCATCGGGTAAGGTATTGGCCTTCACGGGTGCCCCAACGGGGTGGTAACTTGGCTAGAGAACTTCATCTGCGGCGAGTGAGGTGGGCGATTTGGAATACCCGGATCATCAACCAGCGCGAGCTCGATGACATCGCGCTGGTGCCTAGTTTGATAATCCTCACTCAACGACACAGCTGATATGTAAACCGCTGGTCGTGCCGCAACGCGGGACTCCTCTTCTCTAGTGAGGTCATCCTGGAGTTGCGCGATGTGTCCTTGACGGCGACTGTCATCAAGGACTACTCGTTTCCCGACGGGTTGGATGGTTCACTGGAAAGGGTATCCGCGGCGTTAACCTCCAACGCGGAGTCCCAAGTGGAAGTGGCTTTGTTCTTGCATGGAGCATCAGGTTGATGGGGGAGATGACCAGGTCTGAGACAGCGGGCGCACAGCTTCTTGGATACGATGATCCTGAACTGAGCGGGTGAGCGCTTGTACCCAGAGTCCCTGGTGGAGTCTTTATTCTTTGTTCCACGGTCGTCGCCGCGTCCTCCCTTCACATCACGCTTCTTATCTCGAGTGTGGTTTCCTCCATGACCGTAAGCCGCGCTAAAGTCTTTCTCCAGTTGTCGGAGGCGGGCTGTGAACTCAGCCCAGGTTTCACCGACGCGCGCGCCTTGGGTGGCGGGTGACTTGTAGTGGCTGTTGAGGTTCTGGAGGGCGTAGAATCGTCGGGTGGCCGCATCAAGCTGGGCCTCTACCGCGATGAGGTTGAATCGGGCTAGCCACTCACCAGCTCCTTCACCAGCCTTCTGTCGGCAGTCGCCTGAGGTCAGCTTTTGTAAGGCTGACGCCTTCTTATCCTCGGAGCTCATGCCAAAGTTGGCTTCTAGGTCTGCGATGAGCTGATCGGCGGATTCATACGGTTCTTCTGAGCGGGGAAGGGCCCGAAGCTTCACTACACTGTACGCGGTATCTTTGCAATGGTCGCGGAGATACTCTACCTTGCTCCACTCATTAGGGAAGTTACCCCATGAACGGGAGAATTTGGTGAGAGCAGACGCTGTCCATTGCTCAAGATCCTCATCGGGCTTGCCACTGTAATCCTTGATGTCAGGATATCTAGGGTTGTTGGCGTTGGGATCGGTGGTGTGGGTATCCTGACCAGAACGGATCGTGATAGGCGTCTCGCCACGTGGACCCAGAGCTGGACCAGCGCTGCGTTGAGTGCGGGTGTCCCTCCTGTCCTCGGAGTCGTCCTCGGTGGACGAGCCGGAGTCATCGATGGGTCAAAGTCACCCCGAGCCTTCTTGGGGCGAGGTTTGCTCCGAAGGGCCTTCTCTAGATCCTTCTGTGTCTCTTCCAGAGCTTGTTGCAGGGCCTGCATGTTATCTTCAGCATCGTGGAGCTTGGTATTGATCATCTTGTTGTCCCGACGGAGTTGATTTCGGTCGTCGCGCAGGCGTCTAACGGCCTCGCGCGCCTTGTCCATCTCGGTCTCAGCGTCAGTCAACTTCTGCTGGAGGTTGCCATGCTGCTTGTCACAGTTGTGTCGGTACTCCTTCAAGGAGCGCTCTGCTTGGCTTTAGCATGAAGGGAGTTGACCTGAGACTCAGTGGCTTGTTCCAGGAGCGCGGTTGCATTCTGAAGGTCTTCTTCAGCGATTTCGCGGCCATCGATGTATTTACTGATGACGCGGAACCAAGCGTCTGGATGGTTGTGTACTGATTGCACTAAGGCGGTAGGGTCTTCCACTCGGTCGATGCGATTCTCGGAGGTAATGGTGCCTTCCTCGTTGGGCGTGTACAAGTAGATGGTCTCAATGGGGTTCCCAGCATCGTCAATGGCGTGCGTGAGTTCGGTCTGGTCTACTGCGAACTCCGCGCGCGCGACAGATACGCGTCGGGAGGAAGAGAATGACTGGTTACCCAATGAGGACCGGAGGCGTGGGTACTCAACGTCACGTGCCTCATCGTGGGCGAAGCCAGGAGTTTCGTCAACCAGCAGCGTGACTCGCTTCTTGGTCTTATGACTTGTGGGAGGCTTCAGAGATGAAGGCTTGGGGTGTGTAGCGTCGAGGTCGTCCTCTTCGTTTTCTGAGTTATAGAATTCTCCCGGGCGGCGCTGCGTGCCGGAGAGCTCGGGGCCGCCCATCTGGGAACGACCGATGGTCTGGGAAGTACCCGGGGTGATCTGATCACTCGGGCGGCCTAGGCCCCGAAGGTACCAATCCGTCCACCCGCGCCCGCCATAGTAGCGTCGGAGGTAGAGCGGTTGTGAATGGATGGATTGCGCTCGTGTGGCATAAGCGCCGGGTTTCGCAACCTAGTTGGGTTGGTGGGCAGACTGTCGCACCACACTACTGCGGGGTACCGATGCTGCGGCGCTCGCTGTCGCTGTCGCTGTCGGGCTGTGATCGTCGCGCTGGACGGTCCGTAGATGTGTGGTACTTACTTTATGTTAGGGACGTCAAATTGAGAGAGATTGGATTGATTGATCGGTAACCAGAAAGTAAGTACAAAGAGCTAGGGGGGTTTGGTAACCTCGCGAATATGTCGCGAGGTGTTGCCAAGACCCTGATGACTAAGCTAATCACGTGACAGAGCACGTGACCGGGGAACGGGCAGGTATGTGGGATGGATATCGGAGATCCATAACACCCAGACCTCCCACCACAGTTTTCCCCTCACTCTGAAATCTTGTTTCAAAGGCTCTTAGGTTCCATAGCTCGGCTGGGACCGGCAGCCTCGCTACCTGTGTGCACCTGATTTGCTCCATAAGCCTGTCTCAGTGGCACTGCCTTCCACCCTCTCAACAGACCGACACGCGCATCCGTCCTTTCGGGCTATGTAGACAGTGTTGTCGGCAAGGGTGTGATCCTTCTCCTAGTGCCTCTCCTGCCACAGGAGCGTCTCAGCAGCCCTGTGTTGCGCCGACACAGGGCTTCCCTCCTGCAAGAATTGGCGAGTTCGCCAGAGGTCCTCTCCACGCGTGCGCTAATAGCGCAGAGCGAGTGCCCTGGAGCCGTCCATCGCTGCCATTACATACCACGCCCCACAGTCTCTTTCAGACCAGCAGACTGCTTCGCGTTACCTGTACTCCTCTCGAAATGACAGGCCGTCCGTGTCTTGCAGAGGGGAGTCCTTAGGCAATCCGACGCCGCGCGACTGCCTGCCTCTCCGCCCTCCACTAACCAAGCTTGTGTTCCTCCTCTTGTCAGCTCTCCTCCCTTAGTGTTCCTGTGACCCTAGCTACCCCAGCCTCGGCGCGTACCGTAGGTTTGTGGCCAGCTTAAAGCGGTTGCGAGCACCACGCTGTTTAAGGCCCTCCTCTTGACCGCCAACTTTAGTCGTGCCTCCTAGCAGTGTTTGTGTGTACGCTTTGCCCAGAATTGCTAGTCTTAACAAGTCTCCGCTGAGAAGGGACTGGATTGATTGATTGATTAGTTTAACGTCCTATGTGAGTCGAAGACTATGGAAGACGAGAGCAGCTAAGCTGCTCTGGTAATACAAAGGGTGTTTTTGCAGGGAGTGTTTCTATCAAAATACAAGAGATGGTGAGGGCTTTAGCCCTAAGCAAGGTTGTTAAGAAACAAAGTTGCTGCGCAGTAAAGAGATATAAAGGAAAGTTATTCCTCTACGTGCTGGTTGAGATGCCACTTGCGAGTGCCTATCTTTGTGCTTGTTATAAAGGCTAGAGTAGCCTTTATTCCTTGTGTTGTGTGTAGGAGAAGAGGCAGAGTCAGCCTTGATTCTCTCACGTATTTTTGGAGGATTTTGCGGTCTTGTTTGTACCACTTGCAGCTTAGTAGTAGATGCTCTACTGTTTGCTTAGCTCCGCAGCTGCAATAGCGGTTGATTGATTGATTGATTAGATTAACGTCCTATGTGAGTCGAAGACTATGGAAGACGAGAGCAGTAGAGCTACTCTAGTAATACAAGGAGTGTTTTAGCTAGGGGGGTTCTATCAGAATACAAGAGATGGTAAGGGCTTTTTTGCCCTAAGCAAGGTTGTTAAGAAACAAAGTTGCTGTATGAGAAAGGAGATAGTTACAAAAGGGAATAGAGGGGTCTGTTACTTTGCTGTCACACAGACAAGGGCTGTGGTAGATAGCATATGTTGAATATAACAAGGAGCTCTCTTACTATCATTGTAGCGTTTCGTACCCGTATCCCTCCTCTTGCCTATCAAGGCTTTGGCAGTTGGAATAGCACAAAGTGTGCAGTTGGTTGAAGGGAGCTGGTGCTCTGTCGAATTGCGGTTGTTGATACACATATAGCTTGATAAAAGCTATTGCTTGGGTTGCTGGAGGTGTATAGGGCTAGCTTAATTAAAGGCTATTACTCCGGTTGCTAGTGAAGAGAGCCGTTGCTCTGTCGATTTGAGTTGGTTTGTAGATATAGGGGGTCGGTATAGCTAGGTCGGTAGAGGGTGGTTCGGTATAAGGCAGCTAGGTATATAGATCTATTGCTTCGCTAAGGCAGTAGATCTATATATCTAAGTAAAGAGCCGTTGCTCTGTCGTTCCGAGTCGCTTGGTATGGTAGGTATAGGGGGTCGGTATAGCTAGGTTGGTAGGGAGGGTTCGGTATAAGGCGGTTAAGTATATAGATCTATTGCTTCACTAAGGCAGTAGATCTATATACCTAAGTAAAGAGCCGTTGCTCTGTCGTTTCGTTTCGGTTGGGTTACCTTCGATCGAATCTAAAAATCAGTTGGCGCACAGGCCATGTGCAGAGATTTTATCTCAACTGAGATCAGGTCACAACTCTGCTCAACTGCAGTGGCCAGCGCGCCTGCTACAACGCCTGCACTACAAAGCAGGCGTTGGAAACTGATATTAGGAAGGCATTTCGGATGGGTTTGGGTGAAAAATCGATGAAAATCGACCTTTCGCCAACTAACAAAAGTTGGTGTTCGATGTTGTGTTGTGTGTAGGAGAAGAGGCAGAGTCAGCCTTGATTCTCTCACGTATTTTTGGAGGATTTTGCGGTCTTGTTTGTACCACTTGCAGCTTAGTAGTAGATGCTCTACTGTTTGCTTAGCTCCGCAGCTGCAATAGGGGTGGTCTGCTTTGCCTATCTGGAATAGGTATGCTTTGTTGTATCCGTGGCCAAGTTTGAGCTGATAGTAGGCGCTAGCAATCTCTCTTCTTGTTCCTGGTGGGACTCTGACTCTCTTCTGAATTGACAAGCTGTACCTAGCTGAGTAGGTATTTGGATTGCGTAGTGTTGCCTGTGAGGAGTAGTTTTTGAGTTCTTTTGTCCATTCCTGCGTTGCTAGCTTCTTGATCCTGGTACTAGTCATGGCGAGGCTAGTAGAGTTCGTGGCTGGTGTTACGATCTTCGAACGAACAGGTTGATTGATTGATTGATTGATTGATTAGTTTAACGTCCTATGTGAGTCGAAGACTATGGAAGACGAGAGCAGCTAAGCTGCTCTGGTAATACAAAGGGTGTTTTTGCAGGGGGTGTTTCTATCAAAATACAAGAGATGGTGAGGGCTTTAGCCTAATTCGAACGAACAGGCACTGATAGGAAGCGGGGCAGCTTCGGATGACAGCGTGTCACGGATCACGAGTCGCTGGTCACGTGACCTCACGAACCCTCACGCCAAGCTCAACCCTCAGAAAGGGCTCAACCCTCAGAAAGGGCCCAACCCTCAGGGAGGGCTTGACCTCTGCTGAGGGCAGTGCATATCTCTTATGTATATAAGCAAGTAGGAACACGACTCTTATAGTTCGTGTTCAACCTCGTCAATCAAGTTTGTCTTTGGAATCTCAACCTGCCCTCGAGCCAGATAGTACCCTCTATACTACTCAGTGCAACCCTATCATCACGAGCTTTGCTTAGGTGATAACCCTACCGATCCAGATACCTTACTCATCCCGAGAACCAATAGAATTAGTGCTTACGGTCTTTGACTAAAGTACGACTTCAACAGCTGGCCTCTTTTTGGCAGCTAGTTTAGCTAGACAGTCTGCTCTTTCGTTGCCTGCTATGTCTTGGTGTCCAGGGACCCAGTAAATGCTGATAGTAGCTCCTTTGCTGATGACCTGTTTGGCTGCTTTTACGCAGCGTATCTGCCACGCTTGTCCAGGTAGATTAGAGGGCGTCTTCAGTCTATGGATAGCAGCCTGGTTGTCCGCATAGATCTGAATCTCCTGGTAGGGGGCAGCTACAGTCGCAGCGTGTTCAAAGCCTCTAGTAATGCCTTCTAGCTCGCCATTGTATACAATTTGGCCTTTGCCGATGTTGTGCGTCTCGTAGTGTGTTTCTAGAGCTTGTTGAGCGTAGTCGAACGCTGCTAGGCCAATGCCAATGCCTGTCCCTTTTTGGATTGACGATGCGTCTGTGTAGATAGCGAGCATGTTGTCTCCTAGTCTTGATAGCATGTAAGCCTTGTGAGCCTCTGCTTCTTCGTCCTTGGGTAGTGTAGAGAGTGTAGCTGTATAGGGCATATTTTTGGTCCATGGCTGGTAGTGGTTTGCGAGTAGCTTCTCTTCAGGGCTTGATACAGCAGTCTGAATAGATTGAACAATTTGAGTGAGTTGCGTAGGCGGGCCTTTCTTGAGTTGGCGTCCAAGGTCTTCTACATCTGTGTCTGCGTCTGATTCTGGTTGTAGGGCTTCGTTTAGAGCTTGGATAGCGATGCGAACTAGGTGACTAGCTGGTAGCTTCCTTGCTCTGAAGGCGTATTTTCTGATAGCAGTGTTAAGCCTGATCGCTGGCGGAGGTAGCGCAGCTTCTACCTCTGATGGAATCGTTGGTGAGGTGCGAAAGGTGCCTAGTATCTTTCTAAGAGCCATGTTTTGGAGTCCTTGTAGCTGCTTCTTGATGGCAGTTTGTTTTCTCCAGAAGACCTCACATCCGTAGTCGGCTACACTTGTTACACAAGCTAGATAGAGTTGCCGCATAGCGTAGGGAGAGAGTCCTCTCTCGCTGTTTGCTAGTCTGCACATCCTGTAGAAGGCTGACCTGGCCTGGCTAATCCTTATAGCAGCATGCTCCTTGAATGCGAGTGCGTTGTCAAAGTAGATGCCTAGCCATCTGACTGTCTTTTTTGGTGTGACCGTAGATTGATCTGGGAGCGTGAGTGATGCTGCGGAAGCCTTATCACTTGTAGTAAAGTGTATAAGCTCTGTTTTTGCAGCGTCAAACTGTATAGCACAGCTGGCTCCTTTGGTAAAGAGACTAGCTATGTCGCGTTCTAGCAGGCGTATGTTTTTCTGTAGGCTTGTTGAAGAAGCAGAGATGGAGAGGTCGTCCATATACGAAAGTGAGTAGTTGACGGTTGATGAAAACAGAGGTCTGATATATATCAGAAACAGAATTGGTGATACTGGGCTGCCTTGTGGGATGCCTGCTGATATGTTGCTAAAGTCTTCTGTTTCTCCATTAAACGATAGCCGAAGCTGGCGATTTGTGAGAAAAGACTGGATCCACGCTATTAGGCTGCAGGGTAGCTTTAGTTGTTGCAGGATAGCAAGTAGCTGATTCCGGGCTACGTGGTCAAAGGCTCCTTTAATGTCTAAGAAGACTGTAGAGGTAGTATGTCCCTGTTTTCTGTTTTGCTGCACTTGGTTGAGTAGGAGCAGAGACGCGTCAATCGCAGACTTCTGGATTCTACCGCCAATTTGCGAAGGATGTAGGAGGTGCGAAACCTCTGCTAGCGCGCCTAGACGTTTAGCTACTAGACGCTCTGCTACTTTTCCTAGGCAGTTGAGTAGGGCAATTACTCTGTATGCTTTAGGCGCTGAGTAGTCGGGCTTTTTAGGCTTCTTTAGAATGATGCCAGTAGCTTGCTTCCATCTACTTGGGTGGTAGCCGTGGTTGAAGAGAGCAGAGAATACCTGAAAGATAGTTTCTGGCTGTGTTTTGTAGGCGGCCGTGATTATCTCCTGGTTGATAGCGTCTGGTCCTGGAGTGCTACTCTTAACTTGAGATGAGCAGGCTGCTTGAACTTCTGCTCTAGTGAGTGCTGGCCAATCCCAATTGCCCTGTTGGTAGGTGTTCCACTGGATCGCGCTAGATGCTGGTGGAGGTGGAAAGAGCGTAGTCCTAAAGGCAGAGCATTTGCTTTTAAAAGTGTCTTCTAGCCTGTCTGCGAGCTGTATTGCAGGGATGCTTTGACTAGTAGTAGACTTAGTATATGCCATTGCCTTGTAGATAGACTTCGCATCCTCCTTCTCTAGAAACCGGTTCCAATGGTCCTGTTTTGCTGCTTTGATGGCTTGTAGATAGACGTTCCTAGCTAGTAGGTAGTCTCTCTTCCATAGGAAAGCTTCTGCGATAGAGGAGGCAGCTGGTATGTCGTGAGAGACGATGGCTGTCAGTCAACGAAGATGAGGCGAGTAAGAGTGTTTCGTGAAAAATACACTCAGCAAGAGCAAACAAAGCACATCTGTAGCAAAATCTTCATGCGTATGAGCTCCTGTCTATCTATGCTGAACGCGATCTAAGTAATGCAATCCCACAGCGCCCTGTCGCGAAGCACTTTCGCAAGCAGGACTCCAAAAAATGCCCATCATGCATACGCCCAGACACGTGGCGCGCCGTATCTTCATCAAGGAACGTTGCTATACAGAGTAACAATGTCTACCCTATCTCAGTCTTTAGTAAAATCCAACTGCCTCTTCTCCCAGACATCCAACGCCCTCTCTAATTTGCCCTTCCCCTGCTTCGGCAACTTGTCCTCCTTGGCCTTCCTTAGCAGGCCCCAGAGATATGTCTTAGGCACCTCATCGAGTCTCTTGCCCTTGAAGCCTCCCTTCTCAAAAGTGTAGCTCTCGGCTTCAGACTCGTATAGACCCTTGGATACAGGTCTTTGAACGCTTGCTGCAGCTTGGCATCGTTATAGTATTCGTCGCCATCGCAGATGGAACGGAGGTATTCGATGGGTACGCTGTCCATGCGGCGGCCTTTGTATTTGCCAAAGGTGAAGCAGTAGTTGTTTGGACGGCGGAGGGATGGAACCTTTGATCGGGCTGAAATGGTGTCTGCGAAGCCGAGACCATGTCTGGGTGGTGATGTGGCGGAGTCGACAAGGCCGTGCTGAATGAAGGAGTGTTCTGACAATGGTACAGTTAATGCGAAGGGAAGCGGTGGTGGTACGGTATCGATACAGTACCGTCCAGTGGATCCAAGGTGATACGTCCCTTTGACTGGATAAGAAAGATGCTCTCCAGTCTGGAGTGATGCGTAGGGCTGGCGGGAGTGGGGATCGATCTTTGCAGGAATGGACATAGTGCCTCCTTGGTACAATGACAGAGCCGCAATCGCTTCAATTGCCGTAAACATGACGACTTTGGAGGGCCTGCCCAGGGCAGACACAACCTTCCGTTTGACCTTGTTTTTCCCTTTCTTGCTTGCCAGAGGCGCGGGGCCCTCATCTAATCTACCTGGAACAACATCGTTGACCAGTGTTGAAGGCGAGGGGAGACACTTCTTGGCTTGAGTAGATGGCCGTTGACGTACGTTCGCGACGGCAGCGTCGGCCTTGTCAACTTCTTCCAGGCCGTCTTCTTCAAACTTGAGTTCTGCCGTTCGTCGTTTAGTTGGTGCCCTAAGCCTCTTCGCCTTGCCCTCTCGCCTCGAACTCAACGCGTATCGGGAGTCGGCCTCGTCGTCATCTGCATCCCGTGGAACAGCAGGTTGGAGTCGCCGTCGACGAATCGCCTCGTCTCCACTGGAGGAGTCGTCGTCGGCATTCGTCAGGTCCACCTGCGCGTGCTGCCGCAAACTAGTGCAGTCTGCACCAGCTCTGGGTGGTTGTACGACTTCCGCTCCGGACTCTTTCCCTTGCTTCTGCGCACGTTGCGCTGCAGTTCTATCTTTCTTCGATAATTTAACCTTCTTAGCTACTGGTTCCGTCAAGGTGGAGGCAAAAGGGCCAGTTGTCATATGACCATTCGCAGAATCCTTTCCCTTCCTTCGACGCTTCGACGAGGGTTGGCTTGGGGGCTGCACTGCGCTCGGTGCAGGTGCGGCATCGTCCTTGCGTTTGCGTTTCGGCGGGGCGACGGGCGGTAAGGCAGGAGGCTCGATAGTTTTCGATTGGCGGCGCGTTGTCACCATTGCAACCTCAGGCACGGCAGTGTGCCGTTGCGAGGTGCGAATGAGCGGTTCTGTTGTGGTAAACTTGTGAGGTCGGTTATGTTGAAAACGCACGGACGTAAAACGCCAAAGACTGGAGGCAGTCGCGACCCACGTGCACCACGCCCTCACTTTCCTTTTCAAGGAAACACCTTCCCTTGACGGCCAGTCTTGTCATTGAAATCTGCTAATGCTTCCTTGAGGCCAGGCCAGGAGTGAACGACAGTCGACATGCCTTCAATTGTGCGAATGTAGTTCTCGTCAACCTGATCGAGGCGCATGCCTTTGAACGCGCCCTTGGGGAACTTGTACTTCTCAGAAGGCGAAGCACCGCTTGGTGGACCGCTTCGTGTACGTCGGGGAGCCTGAGATGGTTCTTGAGCGGGAGGCATGGGATTTGCTGCTGTTTGTCGCAGTTCTGGGCGGTGGTGATCAAATGCCTCCTTCAAGCCTGGGTGTCTGCCGTCGAAGACAAATGACTGCCCGCCGATAGTGCGCAGATAGCTGTCTGGCACGTCAGAGATGTGGCTATTCTTGTACCTGCCCCAATCGAACACATAGTCGCGTACAAAGTCGTGCTCAGGGAGTCGCGGTTTGGGGTTTGCTGGTTTGGTTGCGCCCGGTCGCTGTCCTCTTGGGAAGTCTGACACGTATGTGGATGACCTCGTTGAACGGTCGCCAGTGTTCCCAGAAAGAACATGCGCATTTGCCTCGTCCGTGAACTTGATGTGCGAGTTTTGCGTGACGTGATGGTTGCTGGTGAAGATGGCCTCAACCTCGACCTCCACAACCTCACCGCTGGCATCAAATCTTCCCATCTTTCTCGCAGCCAACGGAAAACCAGCCTGATGCATGGTGTGGTAGATGGAAACTGCCTCCAGCGCAGTGAACATGACCTCTGCCCTCCGCGGCCGTCCCTTTTGTGGTCGAACCTCTCCAAGATTGATCATCATGTCGTCCGCGCTATCGTCCGTATCGAAGTCGCTCACAGAGTCATCTGTATCAGATCCGTCGTCAGTGAGCTCGCCCTCCTCTAGCTCCGAGTCATCCAGGTCGTCCGAGTCGTCCAGCGCAATAGGATCAAACGAGCTGCCACCCCCTGCTCGAGCGTTGTTGTGCAATGCGCCAAACTGATTGCCATTCCTCTGCGCCTCGACAAAGGTTCTAAATTCCTCTGCGCCGTCGTAACTGCTCTGCCCACGTGTTGGCCGGCCCCCAAAGTTGCCCCCTCGACCGCGACCGCGACCGCGGCCACGCTGTGGTTTTTGGTTTCCTCTCTGTGCTACTTTCAATTTCGGTATGGGGGGCGGAGGAGCTGGCTTTGCATTGGCACCTCGCTGTGCAGCAACGCGGGCGCGCCGCTTCTGGCAGGGGCGCGGCATAACGCGTCCTTTCACGACCTGCATGGGTGAAGGTTGAAGTGCGAGTGCGGACTTCGGTACGGGAACGTGATGTGGGCTTCGACCAACCAATGGCGTCTTTTCTTTATCCCCTCCTTCCACTTCCACTCGGTACCACCTTTTTGCAACCTACTGAAGCACAACACATGTGGTTCTTCAGACACAGAGAAGAACAGTAAAGGATGGAGATGAATGCATTTCACACACCGATTTTTGGATCACAGTTCGTCTCACGTACAGGATCATCAAAATCAACAAGCACAGTCATTGCAAGCTTTTGTTTGTTTGTTTGTTTGATTCCTACTCGGTTTCAGCCGCGTTCTGCGCAGCTATGCCCGGATGCAAAGGGTTGGCGGACAGCCGACGCTTTGCCGAAAAGATATCGACATCGCCCCACTTCACCATACCAGTAGTATGGCCAGCTGTCCCCTCGCCTTTGCGTGGTCTGGCTTCTATCTACGACTATGTACAATTTGTCTCCAGAAGTGACGTGTTTGTCTGTGTTTGTGTTCCTCAAGTTGTTGTTCCTGTGTGTATGCCGTACTCGAAATCTTGTAACGTGTCTGTGCGCAACTCGCCCAGAGTCGCCAGTGCTGGCAGAAATTAATTCCGAACCAATCACAACCAATCGATATCGGTAATTGCTGATATCGGGTAATCACCAATTAATTGGTCCGGAAATGCTTGGCACTAAAAAATTCTTACTGTACGACTCTTTACCTTGTGTAAATACTACAAGATGTCTTTTATTATAGACGAAAGCGAGAGCTTATCTCTTCTATCCGCAGATTCTTTAGCAAAGAAATCACGAAAGTCATCTCCTGTCCATGATCACTGTCGTACGCCAACAGCAAAAGAAAAGGAGGAAAAGCCAGACAAAAGATGGCTATGGTGCAAGCATTGCTCGTACGCTGCTCAGTCTACAACGAATATAAAAAACCACCTGCTATCAGTCCATGATATTAATGTCCTCTTGGCCGCATCAAATCGTACAAGAGCGACTGAGACAGTTGACGCCCTATACGACAAACTTCTTCTTCAGCTTGGAGACAAAGACAACGTTGACCAAGAGATCCTCCGGCGCACTGTGTCACAGCCAGTAGTTGACAGTAAGTACCCTTCTGGATCTGGTTGTTGTACGACGGCTTCCATTCTCATGTGTAGAATGGCCTGAATTCCATTCCTTCGTCCGAGCATTGAATCCGGAGGCTAGCACCTTTATCCCGTTGTCCCACAATACACTGAAGGCTCGAATTTCTTCCTGGTATATTCAAGCAAAGGACATCGTACGAAAGCGGCTTCAATCATCTCAGACAAGTATCCACCTTGCTCTAGACATCTGGACATCTCCAAGCAATGACCTATTGCTTGCAGTCTGTGCAAGCTTTGTTGATAGTCAGGGCTCCTTTCGCAATATCCTTATTGGGCTTCGAGTTGTACGAGGACATAGCGGTCTAGATCAATGGGAGGCTCTGCTTCCAGTTCTTCAAGAGTATGGAATTGAAGAAAAGATCGGTGCAGTTGTGGGTGACAATTCTGGTACAAACGACACACTCTGTCGTACGATAGCCAATTATCTTTCTGCAGAGAAGAGAATAAACTGGACTCACACACACTTGCGGCTTCGGTGTTTAGATCATATCTTAAACCTAGTTGTTCAAGCCTTTCTTTTTACAAATAGTGAGAATGAGAAAGAGATGGAGTCGTACGATCAAGAGAACATAGAAGAGCAGGAAGAAGGGGAAAGGGAGAAGTATGCAAGAGAAAGAGCTGCAAAGATTCGTACAAAGATGGGTGTTATGGGCAAAGTCCATAATATTGTCGTACATATACGCGCTTCACCACAGCGTATCTCTCAGTTCAAAGCAGCTGCTGGAAAGACAATTCCTCTAGACAATCGTACAAGATGGAATAGCTGGTTTCGAATGCTTCAGACTACATTAGAAGAACCAGTCCTGAATGCTGTGCGAAACTACACTGAAAAGCACATTGCTCAAGGAACACTTGACAAGAAAGATGACCTAAGCAACACCGACATTGCTCTTCTTCGTACGATTGCAAACTTTCTTGGAGTTTTTGATGGTGCATGTCTCTGGCTTCAAGGTCAACATTCAACAATTGAACGAGTTCTTGAGGCAATTGACATTATCAAAGAGCACTTAGAGGTATCACTAGTATGTTGTACAAGTAAGGGTTTAGCTCGTATACTAACTTATATAGAAAAACGCACGTCAACTAAAGCCCCGAATTGAGAACTCCAAAGCAAAGCTAGAATCGTACGTAGTTAAGCTTGACCAAACACCGTATTATGCGACTGCTCGCATTCTCAACCCTGAGGCTCGTACAGCATGGCTGAAAGATACAGCATACAACCTTAAGGTTGGAAATCTTTGGGAGAAGTACCGCCGAGAGAATTGCATGATTTCGTACGATGCTACAGTTGCTCGTGCTCAGAAAGAGCAGTCAAAGCCAATCAATGGATTTGAGCAGCTTCGTCAGAACCTGAGAGTGAAACACGGTCGACCGCAGAGTCAAGATGAATTTGAGAACTACTGCAATGAACCTGTCTCGTACGATCTCAAAATGGCAAGCCTTCTCCTTCTCCCGCACCTTCTTGAGTCTTTCACGCTCAACCTTCCTCTCCTCAACCTCCTTAGCCCGTAATAGTTTAGCAGACTCCCTTAACTGCTTCATCTCAACTCTGTCTAGCTTTTTCTGCTTCTCATCCCGCTCCTTCACCATGTATCGAAACTCAGCCTCGCGGATCTTTCGAGGGGAGTAGTACATAGCCTCAGCCTCGTACTCCTTCCTCTGTTGAAGGTCAAGGTGGCCCTTATGCTTATGACGCTTCGAATGAAGCTTAGCGCTTTCCCGTAGTCCCTCATTCTCTTGCCGTAGTAACTCCTTTGAGGCATGGAGGTGAAGGATCGTAGACTTGATCACCTCTGCCTCAGGAGCTTGAGGATCGATTGAAGCGTCTACGAGGTGCCTTATCAAAATCCTGTTGACGTCACTGAGCGGCGACATTGCACCTGTTGGCTCTAGAGTTGAGGTACGGAACTTTTCGAGTACTTTGTCAGGATTGAGAGGATTGGTTGGTTGGTTGGTTGGTATTCGATTTTCGTCCATAGGATGGGGATTAAGTCCACCATCACCGCCTCCCGAAGGGCATATAGGACGTGCTAAGCTATGGAATTACAGTGCTGCCACACTACCTTAGAAAGCATTTCTTGCCTGCGCGGGTATTGCTACCATTTCAGAACTACAGCTCCCCTTCCAATTGGGGAGACTGAGCAGTGTGTGTACATCAGGGTGGTTCCCTTGTGTGTATTCAGAGGCGGTTTGAGTGCCATGAGAGAGAGTAGGAAAGAGTAGGTGGGTGTGAAGAGCCGGTGCCCTGCCGAATCGAAGCCGTGGCTCTGCGCGAGGAGAGCCTTTGTACTAGGCTTGGCCATGCCTGTGTCTGAGGAGATAGGTGTAGTAGGTAGGCAGAGCCAGGCCTGTCCTTCTTCTTTATCCCCAAGGGTCGTGAAATCTAAGGCCATGCTGGCTGCCTTGTTTGCGTGTTGTGTCAGGTCTGGGACGCTGACAGTCGGTCTTCAGAGAGCTGAAAGCAGCTCTCATCGTTGTGGGTGTGGAGAGCCGGTGCTCTGTCGAATTGCGCCGTAGCTCTTCGCGTGGAGAGCCTTGCGGTAGGCCTGGCGATGCCCTTATACTGCAAGAACAAGGAGTGGCAAAACTGTCTCCTTGTCTTGCTGGTGGTTGTGGCCTTCGACCGAACGTGAAAATCTGAGTAGCGCACGGGCCATTTTGAAGACATTTCAGCTCAGCGAAGAGCTGAAAGACAAAAGAGGGCAGCGCGCCTGCCACAACGCCTGCAGCGGGAGAGGACGTTGGGAAACAGATTTAAGAAGGCATTTGAGTCGTGTTTGAACGAAAAATCGATGGATATCAACCTTTCGCTGACCTGGAAAAGTTGATGTTCGGTGCAGGATTGAGAGGATTCACCCCAGTTGCCTCAAAGGCCTTCAAAATATGCTCCTTGTTGAAGGAGGCTTCCCAGGCAGGCTTGAAAAGGGACCAGAAGTCACCCTTCTTCACAGCTGCTTGCCCTTGGCTGCGTTGAAGGTGAAGTTGTAGCCTATCAGAATAGGCAGATGAGAGGGACTTAAACATTACCACATCAAGCGGCTGCGTTGTATGGGTACTGTGGGGAGGTAGTACTAGTAAGTGTATGTTTTTACGCTTACAGTACCTAAGAAACTCCATAGTAACGTGAGATCCATGGCCATCAAGGATGAGTAGTCGACTCCGGAGGCGTGCTTTCTTCTGGGTGAATCGATTGAACACCTGTTCGAGCCATGCAAAGCCTAGCGTATGGGTAGTCCAGCCAGAGGGACTTGAGGTGATGAGGACTGAGTCCTCACCTGCTTTGATATCGCGTACCCAGCGATCGTAGATGGCTGAGCGAGTCGATTGATATATGATCGCAGGCGGCAACGCACTCCCATCCGCACATATAGCTGCTACAACCGTGATTCACTCACGATTGCCATCTTGAATAACTCCCTTACGTCCTCCGCGATCGTATATGTCCTTGCTGAAGATTCTCTTACTTCTACCTGGTACTCCTATAAGAAAGCCCTTCTCATCCATGTTGTAGATGTCCCTTGGTAGGATGTGATAACGCTCCATTTTAGTTGACAGAAGCTTGAAGTATGACTCGTATTTTGGTACTGAATCGGCCTTGTGACGATTGCGATCTAATCCAGTCGTCCAGTGCGATGCAATCTCAGACGAGTGACGCCTCATAAACCTCGTCACCCACGACTGTGAGGCCGGCTTTCCAGCTATTTCACCAGCGAGATTTTGTACCATGGTCCTTGTAGGTGCTAGGCCATCCTCGGTGAGTTGATTGATGTACTGTATAAGCTCTAACTCTTCGTGGGGGTTGAGCAATTGCCTGTTGCGATAATAGGTGTCATTGCTGCGCTGCACACCCCGGTGCCTCCGCGATAACGTACTGCGACTCACATTGAACTGATCAGCAATTTCTGTATACGTAAAATGTTCTTCTGGTTCTCTCAATTCAATTGCTTCAATCGCGACATCAATTGGATCCATGATCGTTGAGTTATGACGCGTCGCGATAGTCGTGTTGAGTTTGTTATAATGTTGCGCACGGGCGGGTTGCGACTCTGGGCGAGTTGCGCACAGACACGTTATGTGTGGCGTTGTTTCAAGGCTCGTAGAGGCGCGTTGCCTCGTGTGTCGCGTCCGTAGTACCTTCAGTCTCCCCCTAATGCTCAGCTTCGTCTATGTGTACCTGCCCTCATGCCCTCAGGGCTTGAATAAGGTCCCATCGTTCTTGTTCCTTTGTGTTTTGTTGCCGCTCACTAGGTTCCTATGTGGCCATGGTGTGTGGTGTGACCTGCCACCAGGCGCAGCGGCAGCAGCATTTCGTCGCGACGCAGCTCCACAAGAGCGATGCTCCGCTTGTGCGTGCCGTCGAGCCTACTGAGCATGAGAGCTCTCGCACGAATCTCCTCAGACCTTGTCGGGTGTGTCGAAGGGGCACCACTCCCTCAACACGTGGGGCGACAGTGGACGAGGCTGTCTGGTGGTCAGTAAGTATGTTGTGGCACCGATGGTAGCATGCCGGGGTGTCTGTGAAGAGATTCGCGTGGGAGGTGATGCTGTTCAGCCCGAGGGCTCGTCGATGCGGGACGTCGCAGACATTGTCGATTGTTGATGGGCTGACCAGGAAGCCCATCGGTGACTGTTGTGTGTGTATTGCGACCATGATGCTCAAGGGGTGTCTGGGCTCCGTCGTCGCGTCTCGCGTTGCTGTGTTGCGGCTAGATGGCTGCCGCTGCATTTGGTGGACGTGTCACTCTAAGTAGCTTGCTCGCAGAGTTTGTTGATCCGTCCCTGCCAGGGCCGCAGCGGCGGCTCTACAGGTACCAGACCTACGCGGAGGGACGCGTGATGGCCTGTAGAGACCGTTGCGGCCTCTGGCAGATGTGTTTGCACGCTTTTGTGATGGTAATTCCAAAAATTGAGTTCTCGCTGTGTGTGGTGTTTTTTCCATTGAAAGCTTTTGATTACATCGTTGCCTATGCTCAGGCCCAGCTTGCAGCCAATGAAGAGATCTACGAAGGTCGTCTTAGGACTACACGCCGTTTTTGGTCCCGGTGATGCGCCTGCAGCTGCATCACGTCAATGACACATACTTTCCGATTTCATACTTCGCACAACAGATATGCACATCAACAGTCAAAATTACGGTATCTTATACTCTCTCTCTTATCCGAAAGCCAACCTTTCCCTGGGAAATTGACCACCTAGTCCAAATTTCTCTGTATCCATCTCAATGATATCAGGCAGCACCTCCACATCATAACGAGTTACCATCAACGCCGAAAGGTACAAGATAAGCTTCTTCGCGAATAGCCGACCAGGACAAGCCCCGTAGCCTCCACCGTAAGGGATCCATATTCCGTCCAATCCCTGCGTTGAAAATACTGGTTCGTCGTCGGGTTTGAGATCCTTGGGAGCTTTTCTGAAAGGTATGTCAATGTCCGTTCTCAATGGCCCACTCATTGGATCTTTGGGATCGATCAGAAATCGCTCTGCCCAGAAATCGGTCACTGAATGCTGGCCGTCCTTGGTATTCCAGTACTCCTCACTATGATGTGCAGTGTACGTGCTCACCATTGCGACCTGGTTTCGCGGCAGCGTCCACTCTCCTAGAGAGACATCGTTATGAGGCGAACAGCGCGTGACGTACGCTTGCGAATAATGGCGAAGAGTTTCAGCGTAGACGGAGTTCAGTAGTGGAAGCTTTTGGAGTGACTCAATGTTACTGAGGGCGTTGGTCGGTGATATGTGGGTCTTGTCGGCCAGACTGAGACGGAGGCGTGACAAGAGAGACGTTGAGCGAAAGATGTGGATGTTCGCCATAAGAGAAGCGGGACCACGTTGACAATGGATCTAACTTTGTCAGACCGAGCAAAACTATCCTTTTCAAATTACAACTTACGTCCACATCAGGCCCAAGTCTGTAGCAGCAACAGCGTCATCGCACTGGTCATCGAAATCGAGCAGAACCTTCTGTCTACGCCTCGCTAGCTCGCTACCCAGTATGGATCTCCGTCCCGTCTGCATAAATACAGTTCTCGCTGAAGTTCGCCCGTGCGTAAGCATACCAGTTCTTGATCTGTGCGAGGAGCCTCCCGCGTACTCTATACGCGTTCGGGATCAAGAATGAGGGGAATCGTTTCGCCAGGCCGGGAACAACCGTATCAAACTCCCACAGATCATCCATAAAATGAGGATTGATCTTGAGAATCGAAGGCCCGAACAGGCACTCGATGATCGATCGGCCGACGTGTTCACGAAAGAAACTCGTCAAGTCTTCAAACTCAACCCAATCTTTCCCAATTCCAGCGTTGTCAATCGACGTTTCGAATGCTTTCGCGAACCGCACAAACGTAGGGTTTAGCGCCGATCCTGTGAATGCACGACTAAGAATTTCGTGCGTCAAGTGGTCAACACGATTATGCGGCGCCACATTGCTCTCCGGATGTGGTTTACGGTATGGCCCGGAGTCGTCCGCCGCGTAGACAGATAGAGCAGCTTGAGGCATGCCGAACATGTGTCTCAGCGCGACGCTGTAGATGTAGATTGGCGAGCTCAGCGTGGTGGCCTTCCATATTGAAGTGAGTGAAGCAGGGTCTTGGTAGAAGAAGATGTTGGATCCGGGCAGGGAGATGCAGATTGCAGTCAATCTTTTAGAGAAGAGTCTGGAGAACAATCAGTATGCTGGTTTCAAGAGAAAGCGGAGATGCTGAATTTACGTTGCCGCTGTGATGAACCTCTTAGTGTCGAAGAGAAAAGGTAACGTGCTTCCAAGAATGGCATAAGTGAGGGAGCGTGGGTGGTACCTTGTCTCCTCGCTCATCGAAGTGAGACCAGTAGTACAAAACCCACGAGAAAATATAATTGAACAAGAAAGGAATGAGCAAGAACGTAGAAACCGTGACGCCAACACGAATGTAGTAGACCGTCGACTCAGTCGTCAACAATGACACTACACGCTCTGACCCAAAGTTGACTGCCATATTGCAATAATGGTTATTACGCGTAGCAAGCGTTCTTGTACTACCAACTCACTATGTAGCACAGTATTATATCCCCTTCTCTCCTCTCGCCATCGAAGCACGCCGTGAACAGCAGGTTTCCGCCATCACAGCATGATTTGCTCCCCACGGCCACCGACCGCATATCGAATACACATGTACCTACCTATTCCCTCACACGAGGATGCTACTTCGGAATCCGACATCTATGTATATCAAGATAAGCCTCACCTTCGACTACTTATGTGGGCGCGGGGCTGCGCCACCATCTTTCTTACCTGCCGCGGTCGTTGCTTCTGCATGAGTACGTTCCGCTAGTGCTAGTCTGTTTCGAGCCGCTTATGCATTTTCACATCCGTGGCTCGCCAAGTCGAGATGATTGGTTGCACGTTCGGGGAAAGAGTGAATGATGTTGTCTAGCTGAGACACACGTACTGAATTTCGGGGTTGGATGGATGTGGGGACTGGAGATTTCAAACTGAATAGAACCACCCAACACACGTCACCTTCCCTTAGCGTCGCTTCCACACGGGATCGCTACCACACGGATTGCAATGTTGCTTCCTCTAGGATTGCGCGACTCGTGTCGTTACCATGTCAGCCAATTGTAATAATTCCAGGTTCGAGGTCACGCCTTCTATGGTGTCGACGCCATGATTGGCTTTGAAGCTCCTGCTTCGATCGCAGAAGCGATGAGCAAATTGATCAGTAGGAGCCTACACCTTCAGCGTGCATATATTCAACAATGGCAGACATCGGGCAGCTAGTTTTGAATTGAAAGCTAGTCTCTGGTATTGGCTACTATATAAGAGCTTCATACATGTACTTTTACGCCCATCTGAACTGTCCACTCCCATACTATTAACCACCTTGCCAGTTATCTACCGTGTTTCTGATGCAATGTGTATCTGCTGTTTGACCCAGATAGCGTCGCTCCCAACAGATGAACCAACGCTACTAGTCTTCGTCTCAGTACTGTCGAAAGACTTTCCATGATTGTCCATGAAAGTTCGCACTCCCGTCATATATGCCCTGGGATGCTGGGGAGACCCGCCTCTTTCTGGCCCAGCGAATCAAAGGTATCAATGTACCCGTCCTTCCTCCTTCGCTTCCTGTTGAGGTACGACTGTTTGAAGAATTGCCGAGCCTGTTCCTGGGGAGACAGGTTCGACTTCTTACTGTTACTTCGCGCGACGAAGAAGCACGGAAGGAGATGGCGGCAGCCATGATGATGCCTACTTCCGCACTAAGTAAACGTCCAGTAGATTCCCAGATGTTGTCAACGGTATCGGCGTAGACAATACCGAGACACGGACGATTGTGATGATGATCAAGAAGACTGTCAGACAGAGCGAGAAACCGAGGCTAATCTCTGGTCCAGTGAACGCGGATCTTCCAAACAACTGCAATTGGAATGGCGAGGACTAGAGTCTATGTCAGCCAGGGAAATTGATGCTGAGGTGCCGTGGTGTACTCAAAACGTCTCCGAACAAGTCCATGTCATCTGCGCAGTGGAATGAGCCACAAGAGGGCCTTTGCCTGTCGTGTTGCACAAAACTGAACGTTTATTAGCTCGGACGTATGAATTCGACTCAAATCTAAACTTACAGCCTCGAGGATCGCCTCCCGAGTAAGGACACACGACGTAGTATACTGATGCGCCGTAGCCCAACACTATAACATTGTAGGCGAAGATGATCCACCAATATATCGTCAGTGTAGGGAGTCTACCGATTAGCTTCTTGAAGAAAAACATGAAGCTGAACTTGACGGCCATGATGGTGCACCAGCATAGAATGAGTGTAACGGTGACATTCACGCGGAAATCATCCGACATTTTGGCCAGGTCTTCCACAGGTGGTGACACAACGCCAGTGTGTTCGGTGATCAGTGCAAAGGTCAAGTACATCGGCTCGATGACTTTGGTGATAGAAGATAACCAACGCCGCAATGAGGGTTGCGAGGCCAATCAACAAGAAGCCATCGTCAAAGGCGAGGGCTTCCGAGCTCGGATTTGTGTGATGAAGCGCGCTGCAACCGCGATGAAAATAAGTCCAATCAGACATGAAGTCGAAATCTGTAGCTGCGGTAAGTCTCTTCTCGCTTTATCTCCGTACTTTGTACTTACGACGAATGCATCGCGATGGATACGCCCTGCTTGATATTCTGGCTTCATGTTTGTGGCGATCCCGGTGTCTGATATGCTTCCGAGGTTGGTGATACAGAAGAACGACCATGAACTGCTAGAGCTGTAGTTCTTAAGCATTCTAGATGACCCCAGCATATTTCTATCAGTGTTTAGGTACACCAATTAAGCACGCTGAACAACGTGCAAGGTTCCAGCCTAGTTCTCCAGGCTGTGTACCCTAATTCTAGACACGGCCCGGGCCGACACACAACAGAACCATTGCAGTGAACTGCACAAGTGACGGATGAGGAAATGAAGCCGTCTTACAAGACCTTACAAGGCAATTGACAAGATCACAACATCTAGAGCTCTTGCAGCTGTCCGGGTCGATCTATGCAGAAGGGAACGCTAGCATGGTTGTTCGGGTATTAATGGAACTGTGCAGCGATCAATAGAAACCAAGTCCCCGAAGAACTGGGTTACATCTTTACTTATGAGTGGTTGGTTGATTAAGCGGTTGTGGGATCGGATTCGGTCTCCGAAATGGAACGGACAGGGAATCTCATCCCATCATCGGGTTCTCAGTCATTCGCTTAGCTATTCACCCAGCCCTGGAGAACACAGGTACGGGGACTAAGGGTCACCAGAGTTGCAACACAATATTGCCCGAGTCAACAACCCTTGTGGTAGTTACTAGTTGTGTACAGTCATTGTGAGGAAGTAGAGCTGTGAGGGCGTGCAGAATCTTGGAAACAGCGAATGTGTTGGAAGGCTCTCGCTAGCGATGAAAGGAAATAACTATAAATGCATTCTGTTCGATGATGGTTTTCTCTGTCTTGCTACGAACGTGGGTGCTATGAACATATACGTGGTGTTTGGATAGGTAGGGCCGAAGCAGGATCGACGCGGAATCGTTGGGCGTCGATGGGCATCACCCAGCATCCAATGTACCTACTGATAACGTGCACGGTCACCGTATGCGCGCCCGCGCCGTGTGCGCGGGAACACCAAATCCATGACCCAACTCCAGTGAATTGTTTCTCCACCACCACTGGGCCAAATTACATGCAACTCTCAGAGGTGGCTCACAGGATCAATGCGACAAAGTTATATTATCTAAATTTACTTGGAAGGCTGATGTTGCGCCCACTTTTGGTGACTTTGGGTGGGGATACCAGTGTTGCTTCTGAGCCCACACCTCCACCTCCCACACCCAATGCACCGCTACCTGGTTGTCTAATTGCCTGCTTCTTAGAGGGCCTGTTTGATGCTGGCTTTGAGGCCTGTTTCCTCTTCTTTGGGGGTGCTGGGAGAGACCTAGCTTCTTCTCTCTCTCTCTTCCTTTGAGCTATCTTTTGGGCCCGCTCTTCCTTCTCCTTCTCCCTCTTCTCTTTGTCTGCCTTCCTCTTATCAGCTGCTACTGCTTGCAGGTCAAGCTTGTTCTCTTTGGCTGCCTGCCTTGCAGCCTTTGATCTGGCTTTTCTAGCTAGTTCTTCCTCTGCTTCTCGGTCTTTCTGTGCCAAAGCCTCAAGAGCCTTTTCTACTGTTGCTGGAGACAGAGTCAAAGACCCGCTGTTGTTTGTCAAATGGGAGAGGACTTGGCATTTGACCTTGTGTTTCTTTTTGCCTTGAAGAGAGGCTCTTAGTCCTGTGTTCTCAGCTAATATGAGTGCAAATTGGGTAGAGAGATAGTGGAGAGATGAAGACAGAGTCTTTGCTTCTTTAGTAGACTTATCCGGCACAACTTTGTTAAACAACCTTTGGAGGTCTTTCCAACAGAGTACTTTCTCAAGCTGTTCAAATTCTGGATCTTCTTTGTTATCTGTTGTTGGTGGAGGGAACTTTTTGAGGACTGGCTCTGGGTCCATTGGCCACACCCCAGTTGACTTGAATGCCTGTAATATATTTTCTTTGGTAAATGAGACAGTCCAGGCAGTCCAAAACATCAAAAAGAAATCCATTTTCTTTACTGGCAGGAGTCCTTGGCTGTCCTGAACCTGGGTAGAGAGAACTTCCTTATAGTTGAAGGAAAGGGACCGAAACATGACCACATCAAGTGGCTGGAGGGTATGGGTAGCGTGAGGTGGATATATGATCAAGAGGATCTTGTTCTTGAAGCAGTAGGCGATAAAAGTAGAGGTAAGGTGACTGCTATGGCCATCAAAGATAAGCATCCTCCAGGAACCTCGAGCTTTCTCCCTTGTATATCGATCAAATACATTCTTGAGCCAATCTAAGCCCATCTCATCATTACTCCATCCAGTAGGTGATGATCCAATATGAGCTGAGTGCTTTGTGGCCTTGATATCCTTCACCCAGGTAGATTGAAGAGTAGAGTTTCTTGAGGCAAAGATGAGGACTGGAGGGATAGCAGTTCCATCAGCACATATGCAAGCTACAGTAGTTATGCACTCTCTGCTTCCATCTTGCATGTTTTTCTGTATCCCCCCTTGCTCCCACAAGGCCTTGCTGAAGATCCTCTTTGACTTCCCAATCCTTCCAAGGAAGCCTTTCTCATCCATATTGTATGATTGTCGGGGCTCAATCTCATGCCTGGCTATCTGATCATATATCTCTTCAAAGAAAGCCTTGTATCTGTGTCCTGAATCAGCCCGGTGGCGATCCCTGTCCATGGCGTCGGTCCATTGAGGTGTAAGGCTGTTGTTGTGTCGGATCAAGAAGCGTGAAACCCAGCGCTCTGAGACTCGCTCGCGCGCTATCTCAGAGGCAAAATTTTGGATCATAGCTCTTGTGGGTGGAAGACGACGAGCAGTAAGACTCTCAATATACAGGACAAGCTCATCCTCCTGCTGTAGGCTGAGCTTTCGAGTGTTGGCTGTGTGCTCTGTTCGTGGGACTGTTTGGCCATCCATTCTCTTCTGCATGGTAGACCGCCACACGCCATTATTATCTGCCACCGCTTGTACTGATTGTTCTCCAGGTTCTTGCGATTCATAATCTTCGATCGCAGCTTGAACAGGGTCCATATTGGTGGAGTGGTGGCGCGTTGAAAACTGGCGTTATTTTGATGTTCGCGCACACGGCGCGGGCGCGCATACGGTGACCGTGCACGTTACCTGTGATCCAACAGAATGAGCAATAACGTACTCCACGGGTGAGCGGATCATACGAGTGAGCGGATCACTCTGCCAAGACCACACCAAATCTCTACCCTATCATAGCCTGTATTGGCCCACGTTGGCCTTGTATACAGTAGTACAGCACATAATATTATTTAATAACACTTTCTACAGGCTTTTTACACGTGCGCGAGTTATGCCCTACCTCATGGCACCGTGTACAGCGTCTTTGGGTTGCCTCACCCCCTTTAACACCTGCTCGCTTCCTTGCCTTCTTACCATCACCACGCGCCCCAAACTCTGTCAGAGTTGTTAACCGAAGGCCTTCCTCTGCTGTTAGAACTCCCTCCTGCTGTAACCGCTTTCTTTTTGTGTGATTTACGTTGTGATGCAGCCTCATTTGCCGCTCGAAGCTCAGCATTCTCCTTCTGGGCCAACACTACCGTGACTAATCAATAAACGGGTCACCCCACCAACTTTCACACTTACTTTGACCCCCACACCAACTCACCACCACGATGACTGTTGAAGAAGCCCTTACAGAGATAAAGTCTCTGGGACCTGGAGAATCTTTTTCGTACCGAAGTCTTGCCAAAAAACATCGTTGTTCCCGCACTACTTTGACGGAACAACACCAGGGTCGGAGAACGACCCGTGCAGGGGCTCATGATCAACGCCGACTACTATCTCAACGCGATGAGCTGGAGCTTGTACAATACATCAGAAGCCTCACTAAGAAACACTGTCCACCTACGCGGCAGATGGTTATCAATTTCGCGACTCCCTTGTGCCAATGGGAGCCTTCTGAGGCATGGGTTTCTAGGCTCATTCACCGTCACAACGACACCCTTATCACTGCCTGGACCACCCCCATGGAAAGCAGTCGTCATGAGGCTGATAATGGTGGAAGATACCGTCTATATTTCGGTCTTCTAGCCAGGAAACTCGCAGAGTTTAAGGTGGATCCTGAGAATACATACAATATGGACGAGAAGGGATTTATGATTGGGGTAATTGGTAAGACTAAAAGAGTATTTGATAAGGTACTCTACAAGGAGAGGCGCTTCAAACAAGCTAGTCACGATGCCAATCGGGAGTGGATAACCGTTATAGGGTGTATATGTGCTGACGGTACTACCCTCCCCCTGCGGTGATCTTCTCCGCAGCCGGAGATCAGGTGC
>JAADKA010000101.1:0-27866 GCA_009982855.1 Lizonia empirigonia | reverse complement strand
GGCTTCCCGTCTAATCTGAGACCAGGGCGATCACTCAAAAGCAGCATGCGCGCCCAACAGTGTTACACGTCAGGTTGAGGGCTTGGACTGGTCATGGGCAAAGGCAACGCGGGTAGGGGCACTGGTGCGAGGACAAGACATGCAAACAGCAAACAAGGTGGCCCACACACAGCGCACTGTAGTTCTGGAACAGAAGATCTGGTTTGAAGTTACGAACCTGGCCTGCAGCGCGGCGGAGTTGGGCTGGGTGAAACAGTGCAAGGCAGGCATGATCGCGGACTAGCGCCGCCAATCTACCCCTCCCCGACTCTGATAACACTCACTCACTTGAAGCCTCCACAACTCAACACCACCGCCACCGCACACTACCGTCTCCCCACTCACTCACAACCTCCCACTTCACACGTCTTTCGTAAGTACCTGTTCGCGTGCAGTCGCTGTCTCCAGCGCCTGCCGTCGCGAAACAAGCTGCGCCCTGCGGCGATCCAACAACAGCCAGCCAGCCTGCGCATCAGCTCAGTGTGTCCACGAGTACCGTCGCTCGAAAGTCCACGTCGCAGTCGTCGCAAGACTGCAATGGGCGCAGAGTTTGTGGCTGTCGCGGAATCGACCGCACAAGCCACCCCCCTTTCGCCTCCACCGCCATGTCTGAGCCCGATGTCACGCACGGAGTTGCACCGCGACACTCATCTTGGCAGGCTTGCAGGCGCAAATCGACATAACCAGCAATATTGGACGTTTTCCGATGTCGGACCCAGCAACTTGTACTAGAGCGCACACTGAGGGCTAACTGGCTGGCTGGGCACCTGCGACCGCCTTTACAATGCAGCTTGCGCATTGCGCATCAGCCCAATTTGCTAACCACGCATTCCAGATCTCCACTTCACAATGGTTACGAGGATTCCGTCTACCTGGCAAGCTGGCCGAGCAGGCTGAGCGTTATGAGGGAATTCGTCCCTCGGAGAGCTGCGATTACGCAGGCTGATCCACATGTGTAGAAATGTCGAGAACATGAAGCCGTTGCCTCCGCAGACCAGGAGCTTTCCGTTGAGGACGCAACTTCTGTCTGTCGCATACAAGAACGCATCGTGCCCGCCGTGCCTCATGAGAATCGTCACCTCGATCGAGCAGAAGGAGGAGTCCAAGGGCAACGAGAGCCAGTCGCCCTCATCAAGGAGTACCGCCAGAAGATCGAGGCCGAGTGCTAAGATCTGCGAGACATCCTCGAATGCCTGGACGGCCACCTCATCCCCTCTGCTGAGAGCGGCGAGTCCAAGGTCTTCTACCACAAGATGTACGATCTCTGTGTGCCTGCGCTGTTTCTTTGCTAATCATGTCTGTCTTGCAGAAGGCGACTACCACCGCTACCTTGCCGAGTTCGCTGTTGGTGACAAGCGCAAGACATCCGCCGACAAGTCGCTCGAGGCTTACAAGGCCGCACTGAGTCGCCGCCCAGAAACCTTGCTCCCACCACCCCACCGTCTCGGTCTTGCCCTGAACTTCTCCGTCTTCTACTACGAATCCTCAACTCCCCCGACCAGTTGCCAGCTGGCCAAGCAGGCTTTCGATGACGCCATTGCTGGTACGTAGTATGACTGCCACCCTGTTCTGCACCACTGACATGCAAACAGAGCTCGACACCCTGTCTGAGAGAGCTACAAGGACTCCACTCTGATCATGCAGCTCCTGAGGGACAACCTGGTAAGCCAAACACTGATCTTCCAGTAATGTTCGAAAGCTGATCCGTGATAGACTCTCTGGACCTCCTCCGAGGCCGAGCCCGCCGCCGATGCGCCCGCTGCTGAGCCCGCCGCCGAGGCACCCAAGGCTGATGCCAGCGCCGAGGCACTGCTGAGGTCAAGGCATAAGTCATGTCAAACCCAACATGAAGTAAAAAGCAGGAATTCGTGGTGCATTTTGGTCTGGGCAACGATATCTGGTTCGTCGTCCCAAATGGCATGGAAAGTGCCCTAGGCACTAGGAGCTCTTGCTCTTCGTTAGATTCCCAAATCTTCATCATGTCATCACATCTTACACCTGGTCGTTTTCCGCTCCTCCTTACAAGTTTGTACGGCCCTTGGTACATTGTCTTGGGCCTGTCCCTCGACCGTTATGTCTGATGAGTTTATGGCTTGATTTCCATCTGCGCAGGTGGCGGCGTGTCTTCGTGCACGAAAGCTAGATGTCCAGTTTCCTACAATCCCTCAGTTGCTACCAAAAAGATTTCCAATAATACGTAGAGTTCGCAAGGGCTCCTTCAACACGTTCCCATCGTTTCAGGTTGCAGTTTATACCGCATACTTGGGAGTCCAAGCGTTGTGGTGTTATGAGCGGTGTATTCTCTGAGGTCCAAAGACTAATTCGATCATCCTACACCATTCGAGTGCGCGGCGTGCTAATCACTTCTCTTCTTCCTCCTAGCGATCCTACCACATGCTCTTACCGCGCTGCTCAGCCAGCATCGGTTGCACTTTTAACCTTGGAAGTATCACGCTTTGGTGTACCCCTGGTGGGATCCTAGGCATACCCTTCAATGCTCGACACGAGTTGCCTCTCGGCCTTAAAAAACGAGTGGACATGTGTACATGGATGCCATAGAATGCCTTCAATCGCCCACTCCTCCGGTAGAGGTGTACTTTTCGACTACTGGATTTGGGCGACTTTCTGGGTAGTGCAATCTGGAGTGCCTTGAACTCGTCGCTTCAATGCATACTGCCAATGAGCTGCTACCGGCCGCTGGCTGCTTGGTGGCTTCAGCTACTCGTGTTGTTCCAGGTAGATTCTGCCTTCTTGGTGTTGAGAGTCCGGGGGGGGGATGTATTTCTGTTGGTCAGATGGGAATGGAATGTGTGCGATGTGTGCTTGGGACTTGAGGGGCGAGAGTTATAGTGTGTTGGTCAGAAGATTGGGGAGTTTCAGAGGCTCTGATCGCTTGATGTCGACGCCAGCATTGCGTACGACGCCTTTGTATGCTGTTGTTGTCGAGAATCCAACGTAGAACTGATGGAGGTGGTAGAATGTGGTAGCTAGGAAAGCGTTGTTGGTCTTTAGATGAAAGCGTCAAAAGGATCCGGAATGGCAAGATGCTTGTGTTGGATTGGGGTCAAAAGATTAGATTGAGACATGCCGCGACTGTGCCAGATGATATACCAGACACGATCGAAACCATCATGATGACTTGTACTTTGCGCAATCCATTGTTCCTAATATCACATGTATTCCTCACAAGCCATATCCCCCTCCACCCTAGAAACACCATGCCTCAACGATAACCCCCCTTATGCGGTCCACAGCTGGCGGACAGCCTCTGTGACACCAACGTCGTTTGTTTCAAACGAGTACAGAGCAACACCCATAAGCACGGTCCCGGCGCGGAGAGCCCACATGGCCGCGTTGCGGACGAGAGGCACACGCTTCTTGGGGAAGTAGTCGATGATGCACGCCTCGAAACCAATGTGCGAGTGGACGACCAGCAGGGCGCAGAGGATCGAATCGGTGACGGGGTTCAGCGAGCCGGCGGCGAAGGGCGCAATGGTGAGGGGGATGAGGCCGGCGGAGACGATCCTAGGGTGATGTTAGTACCGTTTTGGTAGTGAAAGTGCCCGTTACAGCCCCAATCGAATTGATTTGCGATGCTTGCTCGACTGTTCGTCCACTTGCTTCCCTCTCTTTCAATCATCGAATAGCCGGAGTTGAATTCACCCACCTCTCGAAGCTCCAGTGGTAAGATCCGTGTGTGTAGTCAGGATTAGGCACTGGAACCGGCTCGTTCGCTGTTCCTATGATCTTCTGCGGCAGGGGAGGCAGGATCTGGTTCCTCTGCGTTGCGTGGAAGGCGGCAACTCGTGTGGACTTCTGGAAAGCCGGCTTGAACTGGGCCAATGCGGTGCTGGGGCGCACAAAGGCGGACATCATGCGCTGGGAGGCGGCGGGCGCCTGGCGGAGGACGGTGGGACGCATGAGGGAGGCCATTCCTGTGTGGTGAGGTGCAATCGAGGAGAAGTCAATCCGATGCGGATGATGTCGGTGATGGGTTGCGATTCCCGAGGTGAGCTGCTCGTCCAATCAGCGTCACGCTGACATAACAGGACCTCGAAAATACCCCAGTTCGGATTCGGCGGCTGGAACCTCACGTCTCTGACGACTATGAACTCAACCACTCGATGAACATGTGGATTAGCGAACGTCAAGGGCACAGTGACGCTTCTCACTATCTGCGCTTCATTGCAGTCGATGAATTGTATTTTACTCACCCCGAGCGCGACAGGTTGTCTTGATCGTCAAGGTCTGCCCGACTTCAAGTGCAGCTACCACAGTATGCTCCGAAGGTGCAACTGAACTTTCTAGTTGGCTCCAATAAGCTCAAAGACAGGCAAGCTAACATTTGTTACTATCAATAGCGCTGATCTGGACTAGATCAGCATGTACCCTGTTGATTCCCATGTCTGTCACCGCTCACATTCCCGATTCCTGAGGGACCAGACCAAGAAGAGCAACCATCCTCCCGGGAAGGCAATACCTGTGAATAGGTACACGCTTGTAAGGGAACTCTAGAAGATATGATATTGCATGCTTTAGTTTCAACCCGAGGCAACACAGGATGCTGTGCCCGAGAGTTCCTCAAGTGGCTCTCTCTCAAGCGCAGTAGTACCCAGTGGATGTACCTGCGCATACACTCGCTGAAGACGGTGATAGCACGCTCAGCGACTCGTACAGCAATGCAGAGGCGTCAGAACGCACCCTTTACATTGAACGCATCGAGCATCAGCAAGGGAAGGACGAAGTGGCTGTTGATTTGGCGCAGCTCGAACATCTGCGCGCTCACACTATATCATCAGAGAGATGGCAATTGAGGAATTGGTTCTTTTTCGATGTTCTTAGCAATTGTTCTGTAGGTAAACTTTTGGCTCAATCGACGCCATAGACACGCTCAATGACTGTTATAGCGTGGGCGCATTGTGGTTCGTTGGTTGTGGGTTGAGTCAAAGGTCGTGCCTTCCCCTCGGGCACCCTGTAGCAAAAACACCAATTCTACTTAGACCCACGTATTCATCGCAATGTTCAAGCTCGAGGTAATCAGGAGAATTCATGACCTCGCTCTGGATTCTGAGAACTCTCCTGGCCAATCAGCGTCCTGCTTATGAAAATTGGTCACATGACTTGCCGCAACTTCGCTGGTTCGAACTTCGACATTCTTGCTCTGGTCATCCACCACCCCATCCCCCCACGACCGCCATCCTCTCCCGCACAGAGCCGACGCAATGGCTTCCCGGCAGCTTGCACTGAACCTGCAGCGGAGCATGCGCTCCCGCGCTGCCATCAACAGTGTCAAGTCCTCAAAGTCACCCTTGACAAGAGGCCTTGCGACACCCGTCACCTACGGCTCCAAGACGGAGAGCACCACCCTTAGCAATGGCTTCACGGTATGGACGCTTGTATCGGAGATACCAGGACTGCAATTGACCCTCCCGCGCAGATTGCTACCGAGCACTCCCCATGGGCCCAGACATCTACAGTAAGAACCACCATCGTCACGAGAGAACAGTAGAGCCTGCTCTTCACTCTAGGTCATCTAAATAGAGCTAATGATGGTGCAGGTTGGAGTATGGATAGATGCGGGTTCTCGCGCGGAGACCGACAAGACAAACGGAACCGCCCACTTCCTCGAGCACTTGGCTTTCAAGGTACGAGAATACACCAGCGGCAATGGATTAAGGTGGACGCTAACAGATGGATAGGGCACCGAGAAGCGCACCCAGCAGCAGCTGGAGCTCGAGATTGAGAACATGGGTGGCCACCTGAACGCCTACACTTCTGTACGTGCTGGAAAACCTCTACGCAATGCTCTGGACGGACACTGATGGATCGCAGCGCGAAAACACCGTCTACTACGCCAAGGCCTTCAACAACGACGTCCCCGCCGCTGTCGACATCCTCTCCGATATCCTCCAGAACTCCAAGCTTGAGAACTCTGCCATCGAGCGCGAGCGCGACGTCATCCTTCGCGAGCAGGAGGAGGTGGACAAGCAGCTCGAAGAGGTTGTCTTCGACCACCTGCACGCCACCGCCTACCAGGGCCAGCCCCTCGGACGCACCATCCTCGGACCCAAGGAGAACATCGAGAGCATCCAGCGCTCCGACCTCGAGACTTACATCAAGACCAACTACACTGCTGACCGCATGGTCCTCGTCGGCGCTGGCGGTATCCCCCACCAGCAGCTCGTCGAGCTCGCCGAGAAGCACTTCGCCAACCTGCCTGCCGAGCCCCAGGACTACTCCAACAAGGTTGTCGCCGCTGAGCAGAAGCAGAAGCCCGAATTCATCGGCTCTGAGGTCAGGCTCCGCGACGACACCATGGGTAGCGCCAACATTGCCATCGCTGTCGAGGGTGTCAGCTGGAGCGACCCTGACTATTTCACTGCTCTCGTCACTCAGGCCATTGTTGGTAACTGGGACCGTTCCATGGGCAACTCCGCATACCTCGGCAGCAAGCTCAGCGCTTTCATCTCGCAGAACAACCTGGCCAACAGCTTCATGTCTTTCTCCACATCATACTCCGACACTGGGTAAGTTGAGTTCTGTCAACAGTGTATTGTCACTACTAACACGACCAAGTCTGTGGGGTATCTATTTGACCTCCAACAACGTCACCCAGCTCGATGACCTCGTCCACTTCACCCTCCGCGAATGGTCCCGTTTGTCGATGAACGTTTCCTCCGCCGAGGTCGAGCGCGCCAAGGCCCAGCTTAAGGCATCGATCCTCCTTGCCCTCGACGGTACAACCGCCGTTGCCGAGGACATTGGTCGCCAGATCATCACCACCGGCCGCAGGTTATCACCCGAGGAGGTCGAGCGCGTCGTCGGCCGCATCAGCGAGAAGGACGTCATGGCGTTTGCCCAGAAGAAGCTTTGGGACCGCGACATTGCTGTCTCAGCTGTTGGTCAGATTGAGGGTCTTCTCGACTACAACCGTATCCGTGGCGACATGAGCAGGATGCTGTCGTAAGCTGTAGATGTAGTATAGATCGGAGAGGGTGGATTTGCGGAAGAGTTGAGCGTTGAGGCGGCAACTGTATTTTGTGTACACTTAGCTGAATCTGATGAAGAAAGATTTCCTATTTCAGTCTTTGCGAGATTCTTTGGGGTGGTGTATATACTGGAGCTGCGGAATAGACGATGATTGTTCTGTCTTCCACGTTCGGGTCTACTCGTTGCTCATGGCGGGCTCTGATTGCTCAGTGCATTTTTCATGCAAAGATGCATCATGAAAATAGAGGTATGACTACATCATGCAAGTGAGAGAAGGCAAAGGTCCTTATGTGCAAGGCCAGGTTTTGCACGGGAATGCGATGGCCCCTGTTCTTAAGCGCCGTCGCACTGCAGATCGCTTGGTTCCAATCTCACCGGAACAAAAGGCGAAGGACTCAGCCTCGTGAACAACTCATCAGCCTTTGTGCAGTCACCTTGAGTCTTTCAGCCAGCCCTTGACCGCTTGGAAGGGTTCAACATCCGGTGTCTACGAAGAAGCTCGTTTTTTTTGGCCGATTAATAGGAACACCCCAATAACAGCTTATACTATTACGCATACCACTACAACCACACAACGTATTTAATTAGTACAAAATAAGCATAGATAACGTAAAGCACCACCGAGCCGGCAACTTTTCCTTGGCATTGCGAACACCATGTACAAAACAAGCAATTACTTACTACCCTCTGCAGAACCCGCGTACGACGCACTTGTATTAGATGCAGAATCTTCTTCTGCATCTTTTTGGCACGTACGAGCGTTGTGCCCAGTCTTTCCACAGTTGCCACAGTGCCGTTGACCTGGCTGGGCTCTTTCTTGACCACTACCACTGCGCGCTCTCTTTGACACCGTACGAGCTGCAGCTGCGCTCTCAGCTACAGACAACGCTGCAGCACCATACTCTATTGTCCCACCATACTGAATCTGCTTTCTTTTACGCCCTTTGCGCTTAGTAACCTCTGCTAATTGCTCCTCAAGCTCTCGTACACGAGCCTTAATAAGAACATTTTCATGCAGCATCTCCTCAGCTCCTTTTACTAGCTTTGAGAACCCTTCCTGAGCAGATGTTGGTGACCGTACGAAGCGCTCGCTTACAAGCTTTGACTGCGACCCAAATTCGTACGTATTGCTTGGTGTTTGGGATTGCCATGGTGTTTCTAGTAGAGGTACTGGTGGAGGGGTATGAAATCGCACTTCAAGCCGATCAATGACTACCTGCGCGTCAGTAGGCACTAGTCCTGATGCCTGAAAGGCCTTCTTGCAGTTATTGTACGTAAACACGTCGAAAAACGCGTCTCTAAAGGCTGGGAGGAAGCCTTCCTTGTTAATGTGGAAGACGCGTTTGGATGCCAAGGCTCGTACGCGTTGGGAGTACTTCAGTTTCAACGGTGAGAAACAGACCACATCAAGTGGCTGAAGTATGTGTGATGAGTGAGGAGGCATACAGAGGGTTAAGATTCTGTTCTCCAGGCAGTAGTCCTTAAAAAAAAATTCTGGTTGAGATGGCTCTCATGGCCGTCCAAGATAAGCAGCCTGTACAACCCCTTCTGACGCGCTCTTGTATGCACGTCAAAATGCTTCAACTACTCAAGACCAAGCGCGTTGTTTGTCCATCCGTTCTCAGAGACAGAGAGCTTCCAGTCGTACGGTATATTAGTCTCCTCATACCAGGCAGAGATGTGGACACGCCCCTTGTAGATAATGAAGGGTGGGATAGCATACCCAGCAGCGCAGATGCTCTGGATAACTGTAACCCACTCCCGATCGCCTGGCTGAATAAGGTTTGGTCTTGTACGCCTCTCTGAGCCTGTAACAACCTTCATTGAGCCAATAACTCCCATCTGGAAGCCGGTCTCATCAAAGTTGTGGATGTCCTCATCTAGGACCCCATACTTGTCTTTTGTCTCCTGTACGAGCTTGAACCACGCGCTGATAACCTCTGGATCTTCCTGGAGTATTCTCTGACGGTCCTTTGCGCGATTGAAAGCCATCTTGAGTTCTTCCGTACGCGACACAAATCGCTCAGCCCAGTTCTTGCCAATAGGTGTCCCACCACGTACAGCCCGCCTCTGAATACACACAAGGGAACCACCCTGATGTACACACACTGCTCAGTCTCCCCAATTGGAAGGGGAGCTGTAGTTCTGAAATGGTAGCAATACCCGCGCAGGCAAGAAATGCTTTCTAAGGTAGTGTGGCAGCACTGTAATTCCATAGCTTAGCACGTCCTATATGCCCTTCGGGAGGCGGTGATGGTGGACTTAATCCCCATCCTATGGACGAAAATCGAATACCAACCAACCAACCAACCACGTACAGCCAACAGTTTATCTGCAATATCTGCCACCTCACACAGCCGGGGGGCAAATTCACGCGAATCAAGGTCAAGGATGTATCGTACGATCGTTTGCTCTTCTGTCGCAGAGAGCTTTCGGCCGTTGGGCGTAGCAGACAGCCGGAAGGTGATTTTGTTCTGCCGATCAGAGAGCCGTTGATGTGGGACATTGTATGCTAGAGCAGCAAGATGCACGCTCTTAAATTGACCTGATTCGTACGCCTGGAGTGCAAGGTCTATCCTGCCTTCTTGCTGGAGTAGCTTAGCTTTGCGTTGTTGAGCCATTGTTGTTTGTACTGTACTAGGACTTTAGTCTGTTCGCGCGTGTGCACAGACCATTTCAACAACGCGAACTCTAAAGAGGGGTATCTTCTTCAACTACACACGACTACATCAATATGAGAGCTTTTAGCACTAAAATTTCATCAAATCGAGTGCGCGGAGGTGAATTATCAGAAGCCCAACGGATATACTGCTTAGCCCAGGTTGAGGCTGGTGTGTCGACAAGCGAAGTTGCTGACGCGCTGGACTGCTCGCAGCGGTGCGTACAGAAAACAGTACTCCGATGGACAACCAGCTGCAGCACCACAACGCAGCCTCGGACAGGCCGGCCACCTACATTGACTAGTAGAGACCATCGCCGGCTGCTACGGATTGCTCGGAAAAACCCAGGTATTGAGTACCACAAGCTTATGGAGGAGGCTGGACTGTGGGACGCCAATACTACCTACCCCAGCGTTTCTAAGCGTACTGTGCAGCGCGCAATGGCTGACGAGGGATACCGCAAGTTCAGAGCGAGACGTAGGCCAAAAATCAACAAGAACACAGCTGCGGAACGCCTCAATCTTACTAATGAATGGCTGGGGTTTGATTTTGGGAGGCGTACTATCAGGTTCAGTGACGAGTGCAGCGTTGCTCGTGGATCTGGCCACAACACGCCCTGGGTATGGCGACTACCTGAGGATAAATGGTCGCACGAGATGGTTGAGGAGGTCACCACTGCTCGCCAACCTGCTCGTATGGTATGGGGCTCAATATGGATGACTCCAGGTGGCCGAGCAAGGCGTAGTCGTCTAGTAATTATGAATCGCGACACATCAGCCAAACGCAATGGATACACAGCTCAGAGCTACATACGAGCACTTGAGGAAGGTCTCCAGGACAGCTACAGGCCAGGCGAGTGGTTTATGCAGGATAACGCACCTATCCACACTTCCCAGGTCTCGAAGGAGTGGCTAGAGGTTCATGGTGTTGCTACGATCAAATGGCCACCATACTCACCTGACCTTAACCCTATTGAACACATGTGGTGGGCACTTGAAAAGAAGCTCCATGAGCTGCATCCTGAATTTGACTATATGGGAGACTCTCTAGCTGAGTGGGAGGCGTTCGAATTGGGGTTGATTGAGGCATGGGCTGCTATACCTGACGCACTGATCAAACGCCTTATTAGGTCTATGCCACGACGCCTAAACGCTGTGCGACGTGCAAAGGGCTACCAGACTAGATACTAAGCGTAATGCGATTAATTTGCAACCCTAATTGTCTTATTTGGTCTATGTAGTAGAGAGTTATACTGCTTTGAAGTTGGTAATCAAATGTGGTTGTGGTGGTCCATGCGTCAACGCGAACAGACTTTTGGCACCCGATTGTACCAATTGTTCTGTAAATGCCTTCTCCTTTAGCATAGGCGACCAGCGATAAAGGGAGGTGATTTGAGCGGCCAGATGGGTTTGGAGCACATCATTATCAGATGGGCAGTCCAAAAGGCTGTCGATTAGAGCGTCTACTAAGCTTGGTAGAGGAGGGTAGACGGTATCTACTAAGGTGTTTGTATTGTTCGCGCTAGCGAGGCTGAAGTTCCAGTCTGCAGCAGAAAGTAGTACAGTGGTCGTTGGCTCAGGAAGTGATGTATCCGGTAGCGGTGGTAGCAGATTGAAAGTGCTAGGGTAAGATGTAGGCAGTTCCGCTTCGTGACTATCTTGAGAAGGCGGGGTTAAACGACGTTGAGGATAATCCACAGCTGCGTTTCCAATTTTCCCCTCCTCTTGCAGAATAAGGTTCCATCCATTTTGGAGAAGCACCTGCGCAGCATTTTCAATATCTTGTACGAGGATGTATAGATCGAACACAACTGTTGAGACGCCGTAGTAACCAATAGCATCCTCGAACCAAACTACACAGGGGAGGTTATGGCTGTGCAAGATATGGCACGGGAAGTGCCGTCGATTCGGATCGATGTTCACCATTCTGGTGTCCGTAGGGGAGGTGGTAGAGGACTCCATAATGGTCTGGCAACGCAATGAGATAGAGGCAAGCAAGCAATGTTCAGAGTGGAATACCGTGAAAAGTTGCTGGCTAATTTGGTTGCCGCGGTGGGGCGGAGACTTGCAAAGCTCTATCGCCGCTATTTCGGGACATCACAGCTATCCAATCACCGCACGACGTAGCCGCTGCCATGCCGCTTTAATACATTGATCTTCAGAACACTAATTATGCCCTGTTGCTACGCTCTAGCGGGCTGCACCCACTCATCTCAGCGGCTTACGACAGCTCATCAGCAATTAGTGGTCTTACGCTGATCCAGGCATCTGTTTCCTAGAAGAGCGTTACTGGAAACAGGGATTTTAGCGGCTGGTGTGGTGGCAGAACGAGAGACAACAAGGCTTCCCGTTCGCTCAGCCCTATTTAAGCAACGTACCGGCGGATTAGTAGTTAGGTGGGTGACCACTAGCGAATACCCGCTGTTGTACGGAGGTGCATTTCAAAAGTCTTTCCCCCCCCTGCTGGTCAACGCACGAGCAATACAGGGGTGAATAGGGCTGATAACTCTTAATTCTCAACACTAAACAGTGCAAGTTGTTTTAATTAGTCCTACATATATTCTTGCCCTCTTCGTACTTATTTTCTCTGTCTAAGTTAATAATCTTTTTAATATAGATTAGAATACGTTTAATCTAGTCCTGTATCTTAAGGCAGCTTATCCTAACACTGCTCCCCTCTAACGTACTCCACGGGCGAGCCGATCACACGGGCGAGCCGATCACTCTGCCAAGACCACACCAAACCTCTACCTTACTACACAATGCCTCAACAACAACACAAATCTAAGCCCTTAAAAGAAGCTGCGATACAGCTTGCGCTCCAGGCAATTAAACAAGACGCGACACTTACATTGCGACGCGCTGCAGCTATCTATAACGCGCCTTACACCACACTACACGATCGATACACAGGACAACCTGCACGAGCTGATTGTACGCCGAATCAACGGATTATGGATCAGACTGAGGAGAATGTGATTGCTGAGCACATTCTTGAGCTAGATGCACGAGGATTTGCCCCTCGGCTGGCTGCTGTAGCTGATATGGCCAATTCTTTGCGTGCTGAGCGCAATATGGGCCATGTTGGCGTAAACTGGCCCAATACGTTTGTCAAGCGCCGCCCTGACCTCCAAGTAATGTTCAATCGCAAGTACGACTACAAGCGAGCCCTCTGTGAGGATCCAGAGATTATACAAGGCTGGTTTGGGCTTGTAGCGAATGTCAAAGCCAAGTATGGCATCCAGGACGATGACACATACAACTTTGATGAGACAGGCTTTATGATGGGCCAGATATCTACAGGAGCAGTTGTCACAGGTTCAGAGCGTCGAGGACGGCCCAGGGCAGTGCAGCAGGGCAATCGAGAGTGGACCACGGTCATACAGGGCATCAATGGCACGGGATGGGCCATTCCACCCTTCATCATCTTCAAAGGCCGCTACCACCTCTCTGCCTGGTACAAAGAGCCTGATCTGGCCCAGGACTGGATTATTGCAGTCTCTGAGAACAGATGGACCACCAACAAGCTTAGACTCCAGTGGTTAGAGCACTTTAATGCCCATACAAAGAGGCGCACCCGAGGAGGGTACCGGCTGCTCCTTATTGACGGCCACGAGAGCCACAACTCCCTTGACTTCCAACAATACTGCAAGGAAGCAAACATTATTACACTGTGTATGCCTCCACACTCATCGCACCTCTTACAACCACTAGATGTGGTTTGTTTTGCCCCTCTAAAGAAGGCGTATGGGCGCCAAGCCGAGAATCTCATGCGCAACTACATTACTCATATTACTAAAACTGAGTTCCTACCATGCTTTATAGGCGCCTACAAGGAGACATTTACTTATAGCAATATCCAAGGAGGCTTCCGAGGCGCTGGATTAGTCCCCTTTGACCCAGAACGGGTCATAATGGGTCTTGATGTCCGCCTACGTACCCCACCACTACCTACTGTGGAAGATACTCCCTGGCAGTCCCAAACCGCGAGCAATACCCTGCAATTAGGGTCGCAATCAACGCTGGTTCGAGAGAGGATTCAAAGTCATGCAAGCAGCTCACCAACTTCAATGGTTGAGGCGCTTGAAAAGCTTGCCAAAGGCGCAGCTATGGTAGCGCACAAGCTGGTGTTGGCTCAAAAGGAGATTACTGGGCTTCGAGCAGCAAATGAGGCCGCCACGCGACGTAAATCGCATAAAAGAAAGCAGTTACAGCAGGAGGGGGTCCTAACAGCTGAGGAAGGCCTTCGATTAACTACTCTAAATGAGTTTGGGGCGCGTGGTGATGGTAAGAAGGCAAGGAAGCGAGTGCATGTTGAAGGAGGTGAGGCAACCCAAAGACGCTGTAAAAAGTGCCACAAGGTAGGGCATAACTCGCGCACGTGTAAGAAGGCTGCAGAAGGTGTTACTGAATGATATTATGTGCTGTACTACTGTATACAAGGCTAACATGGGCCAATGCGAGCCATAATAGGGTGGAGGTTTGGTGTGGTCTTGGCAGAGTGATCGGCTCGCCCGTGTGATCGGCTCGCCCGTGGAGTACGTTACTCTTTAGTGCTCCTTTCTTTGTTGTTTGTCTCTTTATCTAGAACTAGCAAGGCTTTATAGCGTTTAAGTTAGGTAAATTGCCACACTATAGTAACTATGCAACGTGCTCTTGACTATACACATAGCATTGTACGTGATAGAGCAGGTGCTTTGTTCTCTTAAACAAGAATATTTGGGCTGATTTACCCCTGTATTGCTCTGTGCGTTGACCAGGGGGTGGGAAAAGACTTTTGAATTGCACCTCCGTATGTATTTTTGTTTTTGCTTGACATACCTGCCGTCTGATCTTCTCTTGCGACGCAGCTTGAAGAGTGAATTCTCGAACTTTTTGGCGTACACCAAGCTGGACCCTTATAAAACTCGAACATAAGGCAACATGCCAGCGAATAGTGAAAACCACCAAGGTCCACCTTAATCGACTGAAGATGCATCAACTTCGAGGTGCTGAAGCATGTTTAATTCCGATTATGTAGCAACCATCTACAAGCGTTGAACCAGCTAAAGCCAGCCTCTGAGCGGGTATTAGCTGCTCAGATGAGCTCAACCCAGCTGCTTGGTCATGGCAGTCCGTCCACTTCATGTTCAAAGAAATTTGATATAAGTGCGTATGTCCCATGATACTGGAGTGCTTTGCCTCTATCAAAGAAAGCTCGAGAAAAGAGTGTGTCACGTCTGGGGTCCTGGATGTTACAATCAAGTCCAAAAGGAAACAAACGATTATATTTTGGGGGGCGGCACAAGTTTCTACCTCCCAAGTATACATCTTCCGCCTGACTTGTAGACGGCTTCCGAAATTCGTGAGATCAAAAAGCATGGTTTGCGATATTGGCCATAGTTGTCAAAGAGACTGTTGCCCTGGCTTTTGTTCAGGTTTGGCGTATAGAAGGCTCCGCCCATGACAAAGAGTTCCTTGTAGATCTCGAGGCGTACCGTCAAACTTCGGTATGTAGTGGTGGGTGGTAAGAACAGCTTTGGAGCTAGCAAGGCGAGAGACCATGGAAGGGAATGTGTTGGAGGCAACCACGAGAGGAAGCCGCGTGCAAACGAGAATAAGGAAAAGAACGTGCTGTCAATGTACCACAATGGCATTACATTCTAAGCTTGTCAAATCATTTCACTGCTTCAGCACATCTATCCACGCCTCAGGTCTCAACTTTCCACCAACATATCCCTCATGCAGCCACTTCTCGCCATCAAAACCAAACTCAATCAGCGCATCCTCACTACCCCATTCACCCTGTCCACTTAGCCCAATGGGCACCTTGCCTCTGCCCTTGACACCATCCACATACCCAACAGGAAACTGGATGCAAGGGATACCCGTGAAATTCGCAAGCCAAACATACTCCATGTTCTTGAGCTGCATATTTGCGTTCGACATGCCATGGGCCAGGTCTGCTTCTTGGATGGGCCAGCCCGCATTCGGCGTTGTAGGTGTGACGATGATAAGGCCGGGATGTTGCTTAAAAAGGAAGGCGAGATGTTCCATAATAATATTGCGAACGCGTTGGGCAAGAAGAAAGTCCGTCGCGGGCGTCTGACGAGCTACACTCATGAGAATTCTATTCGCAGGCGTGAGCTCGTAGATTGACGTCTTGTGACCGGCTGCGCCTTCTGCGAGGATAGTCATGGCGTGAGCAAGCTGGCCTTGGTGCAGCAATGGGATGCTAATGTCAATTACTTGATAGCCAAGCTCGGACTGGAGGTATTGCAAGGCTGAGTGACACGCTTCCTGGACTGGGGGATCTGCACGATCAAACCAAGGCTTGTAGATACCAATTAACTTGTTGCGAGAACCTGTTAGTGCTCTCGGTGGGCTGAACTCGGATGATGGATAGCTAGATGGATCTGGTTGCGCAAGGACACGGTAGGAGACCTCAAGATCTGCCATGCTGCTTGCTAAGGGGCCTCGCACCGTGACAGACTTCCCAGGATTTGCCATTGGGGCTGTCGATACACGGTTGTGAGAGGTCTTGAGACCATACAGACCGCAGTAGTTCGATGGGATTCGGACAGATCCTCCGCCATCTGAACCTATAGCAAAGGGTACGATGCCAGCTGCCACGGCAGACGCCGCACCCCCAGACGAACCTCCGGTATAGTACTGCTCGTGGTAGGGGTTCAGTGGCGTACCCCAGATTGGATTGTTGTTGGTAGTATCCATGCCTAACTCATGCATGTTCAGTTTGCCGATCAGGACAGCCCCCTGCTCTTCGATCTTCTTCACACACCAACTCGTCTCTGCCTCATGCTCTCTTCCGTTGGTGTAGTCATGGCTAGTACCGATATATCTCTTGTAGCCTTTGACCTCAAGGTCATCTTTGACAGCAAACGGTACCCCATCTAGTATGCTGAGCGGCTTCCCTGCCTTCCATCTTCTAGTCGAAGCTTCTGCCGCCTGCCGAGCAAGCTCAACCTGAGCCGGCATGAATGCGGTGGAGTGACGAGAGCGTTGAGTGGCATCTCTGCGGATGAGAGGCAGTAGAGTCTCCAAGACCCCGAGAGGTGTGTGGGAGCCGCTTCTATAAGCGTTGTGATAATCGGCGACCGTGTAGAAGCGATTCTTGGTGTCTAGTGGCGTGACTCGCAGCTCGTTCACATTTTCGGGTATACTGAGGGTGCTACCGCTAGTCGCTGGTACTGGAATTACGGTCGGATCGTATCGAGGGTCAACGCCATCAAGGTCCTTGCAGTTGCGCAGGGAGCTGAAGCCTGCGTTGCTCCATAGCAGGTAGGGCAAACCAGGTACGGCGGCAACGCTTCGTTCATTAGTATGCGCTACGAGTGGATTGAAGCAAAGCTTACAGGCTTCCAAGGTAGTTCAGTGGTGTGCCTTTGATTACGGGGTTCTTGGCCGGGGGAGGAGCTGTGTAGGTAACGTTGTGGGCAGTCGGCGTCGGGTAGGAAAGGAACCGTGCGGCAGCACTACCATTGCTCGCCATTGTGCGCACAATATTCAGGGGTTACTTGAAAGCAAATTACGTCGCGTCTCTAGGTTCTACAGCTTCCAGGGGTCTTGCTCTGGTGTCACGTTTGTGCTTGAAGAGCTGCGTCGAGCTAAGGATGTGCCTAGGTAGCACATGTGACAGCGGGATGATCACACGCAGCCATGTCAACGACAGCACAAAGTTTACGGCTGCCAACCAAAATAATGATAAATCTGCTTCAATCGCTGACTCAATGCTTGAAATGTGTCGTGCTATAGCACTACAACCCTGAAATAATACGACCACGAGCGTGCTTCCAAACACGATGTGCTGATGTGCCAGTCTTTCCGGATCTCTCCGGCATCTGGTATGCATTCGACCAACTCCTTTTTATGTGTTCTGAAAGCAGAGACACCGGAGGCTGAAGCCGCACGACTTTCATCGCGTCAGCAATGCCTGCGACGATGATTGACATGACTGCCCGGTAGTCATTCTGACATCTACTGCTTGCCAGAGACCTGGTCGCCCATGCGGTTGTACTCCTTCTGCATGTTTTCGACCTGCTTCTTCAAGTTCTCCATATCACGGTCCTTTGCAGCAAGCTCGTTCTTGAGCTTGCCGACCTCGCCAGCGCCACCCTGGACATCCTTGAGGGAAGAACCCTTCTTGGTGCCAGTCTCGCCCTTGTAGGTCTTGAGCTCCTCCTCGAGGCGGAGGACGTCGAGAATCATAACGTAGGTGCGGTTGAGGATGAGGGAGAGGAACAGAGTGAAACCGCAGAGGTACATGTTGCGCTGGGAGTAAAACTTGCGAGCCTGAACCTCCATACGCTCGATGCCACCGAGACTGGCTTGTCTAGAAACTCCGTTAGCCATTGCTGTCATTGGAAGGTAGGCTGGCTTACCCCTGCTGGTTGTTGCCGCCGAAGCTGGACAGCTCAAGCTGAACGCGGTAGACACGGTTGACGCTATCTACGAAGAGGATGAGGATGAAGATGAACGTGATCTAGAACGGATTAATGACGTCCTTGTCTGCGTGCGATGATGAAATATACCTTCATGCCATATTGGAGCTTTGCGATGATCGGGCTCTCCGAGATGAATGTGAAGAGCTTACGGCGCCAGGTAAACGGCAGCGGTACGATGAGGGCGCAGAAGATGAGCATCTCTGTCACCAAGAGGAGGAAGACCTGGAAGAAGAGCAAAAGTAAGCACGTGGGCCACATCGCGTCGGGCGAGGGGCAGAGGAAAGGACACGCAAACGCTGTGCCATGAGGATCCGCCATTGGAGGATCTCCCATAGCACCTGCCGTCTGCTGAACCTCTGTTTGAGATATGGCAACTTACGAGACTGTAGTATAGCGTCATATTTGCAACGTAGCTCTGTTGTCACAGCGGCTGAGGTTGTTTGTGGTTGGTGGGGTTATGTGCAACGGTGTGGTAGGTGGAAGGTGTTCGATGACTTCCCTGAAGAAGATCGATAGGAGTAACAGCTGGGGTGTTGCAGGTTGAGGGGAAGGAAGAAGGAGCAGGAACGCGACACAGGATTGTATGCCTCGCTTGTGAACGTGACGTATGTAGCAGCGACACCGGGTCCGGGCGCCGGGCGCAGGCGCGGGCCTAGGTGTGGCTGTTCAGTCTAGACCGCTTCCAGCAAAGTCCAACTTCAAATTATCTCGTCCAGATTCAAAAGTTCTTTGGACGCGACCATCATTCGTGAGATCAGCGTGCAGCAGTATTTCAATAAATCAGCTGCAATGGACGGTGAAAAGTTCGAGAGCGTACCCGCTCAGGCATTGCCTGGTGCAACCATTCCACTGGATTCCAATGGCGCACACAGTGGCGACAGTGAAGTCAAGAAACGAGCGAGAAGCAACAGCCCTAAAGATGAAGCTGGAGAAGTTGCTACCAAGCGTCAGAAAGGTGTTGCGCCTATCAAGGCCGAGTCAGTTTCAATGCCACGTGTAACAGTCCAGCTGCTGACGCTCGGTAGATACCTGATTCACCGCACTGATGCGAAGGTGCAGACAAAAGATGCAGTTGTTGATGATGATGCTGCCGAAGCCGCAGACGACCGTTATCATAAGCGCGATGCGCGCGATGGTGGCGGCAAGGGAAAAAAAGACAAGAACAATAACAAGAAGCAGAAAGGAGGTCAAAACACTAGCCGCACGTTCGGCAGCTCTCGCGATAAATTACCACTTTGCTCAACTCGAATGCTCAGTAACGAGTTTTCTCCCAAGGAATGTGGCTTTGGCGACAAGTGCAGATTTGAACACGATCTTCGCAAGTACCTAAAGGACGGCCGCCGCGAAGACCTTACAACCTTCGATGGCAAGTGCCCAATTCACCAAGTCAAAGGATATTGCCATCTCGGTTGGAAGTGTCGATTTGTCGGCAGTCATTCTAAGGAGCGCGATACCGAGGATGGACGAAAAGAGCTAGTTCTGATCGAGGATTCCGAACGCACATCAACGATGGTCAATCTTGAAGACGAGGTCGACGTTGCAAATGTTGTGTCAAAAGACGTCAAGATTGGCCTAGCAAAGCGGAAGATCAACACGCCACGATCCGATCAGTATATGAAGTGGATCGACTCCAACAAGGACACCGAGCGTGCCATGTTTGATTCTGCAGCCGGAGACAACGAAGCATTGAAAGATGAGAAAGAAGCCCGCAGAGCAGAGTTTGTAGAAGCGCCCTTCAGGCCATCTGAGAAGCGGAGATTATACTATGGGCCGGAAACACCAAGTCTCGCCCCCTCACTACTCAAGGAAACATGCCATACCGCAGACTTTGCGTGGATCTTGGTTGTCAGATCACTTGGAGCGAGATGGCCATGGGCATGCCTTTGATCCAGGGCGAACGAGGTGAGTGGGCGCTGATGAAGGCACACGAGTCCGAGATTAGTCCACCAAAGTTCTTGCAGAAGAACACCGTCGTTCAGGGCTATGACAACGCTAGTGACATGAAATTCGGCGCACAGATTGCGGCGAATAAGCCATGGCTGGCCGCGAAGACAGTAGAGGTCTTGACTGACCACTGCCCCAAGCTCCGAGCCATCGACCTGAACTGCGGTTGCCCCATCAACCTCGTCTGTGAGAAGGGAGCTGGTTCGGCACTTTTGGACCAGGACTCCAAGCTTGAGAGTATCTTGCGCGGTATGAGTTATGTTTCAAAAGAGACACCTATCACTGTCAAGATCCGCATGGGCACGAAGGACAACAACCCCACTGCCACAAAGCTGATCAGACGTCTTGTCCTCGGCGGCTACGAGGCTGTTCAATCCGGCAAAGGCACATCGGGCGTTGCAGCGATTACCCTCCATGGTAGGAGTAAGCAGCAACGCTACTCCAGAAGTGCAGATTGGTCATATATTGCCGAATGTGCGTCGCTCATCAAGCGTCTCAAGAGTGAAAAAGACGCACGAACCGACACAATTGCGGAAGCTGATCCTCGCGACCTGGCCAATGGCGGTCATGTATACTTTGTCGGAAACGGCGACTGCTACTCTCACGAAGACTACTACAACAACATAAATAACTCCGGTGTCGACTCCGTTTTGATCGGTCGCGGTGCTCTGATCAAGCCTTGGATCTTCGAGGAAATTGAGAAGGGGCAGTACCTCGACAAGTCCGCCACGGAGCGTCTGACCTATATCGAGAAATTCGCCAAGTATGGTCTGCAGACTTGGGGTTCTGATGAGATGGGTATCGGTACGACCCGTCGTTTCCTGCTCGAATGGCTCAGCTTCGCGCATCGATATGTGCCTGTGGGCTTGTTGGAGCACTTGCCGCCCAACATCCAGGATCGCCCGCCGAGATTCAAGGGCAGGGATGACTTGGAAACGCTGATGGCCAGCGAAAACTACAAGGATTGGATTAAGCTTAGCGAGATGTTCCTTGGTCCCGCGCATCCCAACTTCAAGTTCGAGCCCAAGCACAAGTCTAACGCCTACGAGATCGAGGCAGAGGGTTGAGCGGTGACTTGAAGCAGAGCGACTTTGTTATCATTTGGAGGCCTGACTGGGAGGCCTGACTGACGTAATTTATGCTGCGAGCTTCGATACACCAGCATAATTCCTAGGATGGTAGCTTACGCGTGACCGAACGAAAACAATAGCTCTGCTTCTGTATCATTTATGCTGTGACTCTCATCCGCTTTCTCCTGTCCTACTTGCCTTGACATACCTGAGACTCGTCTATGGAAGGCACTTATTAGTTCCACCAGCATCGATGTCAACAAAATCTTTCCAAGGAGGATCGTGAATTTGTAAATCAACACCAAGAAGTGACTACGTCTGCTCCACAAGAATTTTCGCAAGACACCTCTATTGTGTTTAACATGAACTGAAAATAGACCATACATAAGACTTCATGAAATGCGATCTTATGCCCCCAAATTTCTTCTCGAACAGAAGAAAGAACAAATATCGAAGGTTAGGGCCGTCAGAGGTTGTTGTGGAGACCTTCAAGTCAGGACCTAGGTGAGTAGTAGCTAGGCTGCTGCTTGATCGCACAAGAGAATGTATCAAGTATGCATTCACAGCACCATGGATGTCACGCAAACGTTACCCAGCCTCGCACGATGTCGTCACTGCGATTGGTCCAAGCGCAGCCGCCAACCCTTGGACTGCATCGAAAATCTACGTCGCGTCGCAGAGTTGCATTGGATTCCGTTGTTGATTGAGGCGATCGGCTATCAGGAGGGGCGCGTCGTAGAGCTCTTCATCCTGTCATTCCCGTGTCTAAACAGACCTGTGTTTTGGTACACAAATCATGCGCGGGCTACTTGAGCTGTCACTGCAGCTGCTCAACTTCAGGTACGAAAAGTCCCTGAGACATGAATGATAACGTGTATCACTCTATGGTTTACTAACAAGTGGTGAAGAGGTTCTTCTGATGCGCAAAAGCCTATGCTTGGTGATTATGCTGCTGTGAAGCGTGAGTACCCCGATCGTCGAGTACCAGTATCGCAGCTGAGCCACCACCAGCCACACCAGCGACTAAATCGTCCGGACTTCCCGACTACTTCATTACAGACGATGGACACTTCGCTGGTAGGCAACTCTGAAGCACTGTGATGGGCGACTTCTAACTACTCCAAGGGCCTACACAAACTGGCGATGCACCATACCTGGCTCAGACCAACATAGCACCCTTCGTTGGAGTCTCTTACATTCCTAATGCGCCTCTAGAAACGCAGGTACCGATCGCAAATGCAGAAGGCCGGAACATATTTCAGAGTCTGGCCAACATCAGCCCTTACTTCCCTAACCCGCGTGGCTTCGGTGTTGACGAGTATGCAGTTCCTCCTGGTGCCAATGTGACCTGGTTGAACATGGTTCATCGCCATGGCAGTCGGTATCCCGAGTTAAGTGGTGATGCAGCTGAGATGAGACTTGGAAAGAAGCTCACAGCTGCCGCTGGGAAGTTCACCGGTCACGGCGCTCTGGATTTCCTCAATTACTGGAAATGGCAACTGGGCGGCGAAATCCTAGTACCTATGGGCAAGCAGGAGCTTTTCAACTCTGGAACTTTACACTACTACCAGTACGGGCATCTGTATCCCAATAACGGCAGTAAGATTGTGGTAAGGAGTACCACACAGCGCCGTATGTATGAGTCTGCGGAGTACTTCATGGCAGGCTTTTTCGGACTTGGATGGGCTCAGAACGCAACTTTGGAACTGGCAATTGAATCACCAGGCTACAACAACACTCTAGCTGGCTATAAGCAGTGCAATCATTCCAGCTGGGGTATGGCTCGGGACGCACTCATGGAATGGGCAAACGTGTATCTTGTTGACGCTCACAAGCGTTTCACAGACAACATCACTGGAGACCTCGACTGGACCATCAGTGACACCTACAACGCACAAGCACTCTGTGCCTACGAGACGGTTGGACTCGGCTTCTCCCACTGGTGCGGCCTGTTTACCTACGAAGAGTGGGAGGGCTACGAGTATGCACTCGACATTGGCTTCATGGCAGGTACCGCCTTCGCATCACCAGTCGGCCGAGCAATTGGCGTCGGCTATGTACAAGAAGTTCTCGCACGCATGCAACACCATGTCGTCGTAGACCAAGCTGCACAGATCAACATCACCCTCGATAACAACACCTCCACCTTCCCCGTCGACCAAAACCTGAATCTCGACTTCAGCCACGACGCAAACATCATCAGCATCCTCGTTGCCTTCGGTCTGACCCAGTTCGCCGAACACCTGCCCACCAACGCCATCAAGAAGGAGCGCGAATTCATCCTGAGCTACATCGAGCCGTTCGCGGGCCGCCTGGACATCGAAGTCATCAAGGCGCCAGCACCCGTCAACCCAGATCGTCACTCGAAAGACATGTACCTGGACGGCAAGCCGACGAGTTATGTGCACTTCATTCTCAACCAGCGCACGATCCCGCTAGGCAAGAGTTTGAAGGCGTGTGGCGAGAGAGAGGACGGGTGGTGCGAGATGGAGACGTTCCTCAAGGTGCAGAAGGAGCAGATTGAGTTGGCGGATTACGACTACGCTTGCTTTGGGGACTATGAGAATCCGAAGTATGGTGATATCACAGATGGAAGGCCGATCAGGAAGGAGTAGATGGACAGTCCTGGTGTGTTTGCTGGGTTGTTGGACACATTTTTTCCCTGCAAAAGAGCAAGGAAGGCGGATAATGTAATGAAGTACTGTGTAGATGTGTGGCGGATAGAAGCTAGGGAATTGAGCTCCCATTGGGTTCCTCAAACTCGCCTCTTCTCCGAGATCCACTGCCCCAACACCAATCTTCACGGCGTGTAATGTCTTGCATGAAACTATGCCCTTCACTTCCTCTCACCGACCTTACTGCCGGAACCCCCACCCCACACCCCCCCTCACCAAACCCCCGTCCCACTCCCGCCACCACTTCACCCACGCATTACAGCTACATACGGAGTACACCTGGCAACTTCCGACCCCCAATCACCAGCGTCCGGACTCAATACATCCGGCCTTATAACGCGCGGATAAATCCAGTAAGCTGACTCGCACAATCCTTCCCTCGCTTCGGCGCAGGCTCAGCCCTGCGAGGGGACAGGCAAAAGATCGGGCCGAAGTCAGTCCTGGTCGGGTTGACAAGGGCAAGACCTGATGCGGATAGTGCGCCGGCGTCAGGTACGCCCGTGACTGCTGGTGAGAAGCGCCGAAACATCACGTTTTTTGAGGCAGTGAATGGTGAGAGTGGGCTGATTGGCTCGTGCTCTAGGTTTGCCATCGGCCTGTAAGAACGCGCAGGTGACACCAAGGTCGTCGCCCGACTTTACAACCAGCCAGTGGCAAGTCACGAGACAAAACGCGAGATGAATCTCGGGTGCTTGTGTATTGTGTGGAAGATATCTTGTTTCGGCTTCGCTTCGAAAGTTGCTGCATTGGAGAAAGTCCGTGATTAGTCTAACTGCTTTCTTACTAGGTACCAGATTGCAAGAAATTTATACTACAGAATCAACATTTGAAAGGACAGTGTTGTAGTGCCGGCGTGTGAAGTAGAGGTGAAAAAAATGACCTGCAAAGCTTCCCCTGATCGTCTGTCAATCGGTTCCGGTATCGAGCATTCATATATCGGCCGAGGGTGCTTCGGAGATATCCCATACGAGAAACGTTCCAGTGTGATGGGTTATAATCCGCGGCAAGCATCCAGTTGGCGGGAATTTGATGTAGACGCACATCCGCCTGCAAGTTGCAGTTCACTCAAGCTTACCGCCCCGGCGTGTAAATGCGGAGAAGGCTGTCCATGATGCATGCAGTCGATAGTCGTTCCGAATTTATGGTGAGCTGCTAGCTAAATATCTCATTCGGGCCGGTTTGAGATGTGTGTGAAACATGAGCCCACGTCCTCACCGAAGATGAGGTTGATATATGCCCAAGAAGGCAAGCCCGCTCTGTCCATCTTCGTGCAAAACCCCATCTTTCGTAAGATCGTCATTAATGACAGAAAGGCGGTGACCTCGCTTGGACCTGCGGGGCATGATCTTACCCGCGTGAGGAGACTGCACTATGGAGAAAATGTGCCGGGTGTAAGGCCTTCGTGAGGTGCGACATGGGTGACAAGCTTTCCGGGGTGTAACGTCATGACGTGATGATCACCATTGTTCAAACGCTGGAAGAAAGTGTGTGCGGCATAGAATTGCGACATTTGTTCCATAGGCAGGGGGGTCGGGAGAGATTCCTTCCAGTGGATTAGTCTGCTCGCTCCTCTGAGTTTACAGGTCTTGGCTCGGCGACAAAGCTCGGGACGATGACAGTTGGAGGCATTTCCAGGTTACACGGTGATCAAACACGAGGTTTCGTCATTGGCTGTTGTGGCGAAGGCAGTGGAGGCTGCCAGAACGGTGAGTCAGAGAGGCTGGTGAACACAAAGCCATTCACTGCGTCCACCGGATAGAGTACAACAAAGAGATGGGCTGTAACCGTGGCCCGAGGAGTGGTAAGTTGAGCTATGTACAAGGAGTGCCGCAGAGTCCGACTCATGTGACGATCTCGCTCAGATTTGACGAAACAGAGAAGACGGCGGCGGCGATCTGCGCTGACGGGCGACGACGATACGGAGGTGAGGGCGCGTGGACTGTGACCCATATTTTTGAGAGTCAACGGACGATGCAAAATAAAATCTGTGTAGTAGCGACGGTAGTTATTGGAAGTTGCATGTTCCCAGTGCCGGCAGTGTGGCATGCTGCCCTATCGATGGGTCGTTCCCTCGAAGCAAATGTCTCGGTGCTTTGGTGCCTGCTCGGTAGTGAAGGTTCGTCCCAAGAAGGAAAGAGCGCAATGCCTGCCGGACGGTCATTTAGCGGCGCAGCGCAAGGCCGTCCCGGACTCCTGTACAGCAACGGCAACGATACGCAGGAGCGCGCCAGTCAGTGCTGTTGCCCGGCAAGAACGGCATGATGTCAAGTCTTGCGGCGCTGCGGTGGGGACAAGGGCAATCTTGCATTGTTTGCGGCTAGCAGCGCAATCCTGCAGACGTCATCACTGCTCAGCCTTCACGACTGCGGTCGCAAGTACTGGCGATCAGGATACAGGCAGCCGCCCAGCTGTAACCGTCGTCTGACGCACCGTTCCGCGGCAGCGCTGGTGGACAGCGCTTGTTGACTCGACACTACTGTGGTAGTTTGCCGCTGGCGTCCTTCAGCCCTCTGGGTGGGCTCCTGCGCTTGGTGCTCAGGGCGATCGACAAGACGACACCTTGGAGTTGCAGTGCCAGCGAGTGGCTGCTTGCAATTGAAGCAGTGGGCATGCTCGGCTGACGGCGCAAATATCTGATCTGTTCATCGCGTCTTCGTCTTCTTCCACCGCCATATGCAGCCAATGCTGCTCCCGCCGTCCGCTTCACAGGCCTAACCTAGCATTCTGCAGCCACCACGAGGACGCCGGGCTCGGCAAAGCAGCGTCATCGCATTCCAGCACGCAGCTACCCACATTCCACCCAGCGCCCGAGGCTCCGACAGCAGCTTGCAGGGTTGGTGTCCGATTTTTATGCCAGTGGAGGACCCTTGATATTGCAAGTGGCATAGCGTCTCCAGCGGGCTTCCTAACAAGTACCCATCCCTCGACATCACCCACATCGCCCACTTTCCTCTCTTGGCGCCTGTCCACTTGATCTAACGGCGCCGTTCCTGCCGAATCTTGCACACCTCTGAACTTCTACCACAGAGCCGCACCGCAGCATCATCTGTTCCTGACATGTCGGAGCAGTTTCACTCTGTCCCCTACCGACTGTCGTAGTCTTCGACGTTGACCGCCGGTCCTCGTATCCAGACCACATGAGCACCACCTCGTCTACTGGCTCCGTCAGCGACCAGGACCAGCCCAAGGGCGGCGACCCCACGCTGCGACCGCGCCTAGGAAGCAGGAAGTCCAGCGGCACCATCATAATACCGCGCGACAGCCCCACGTTGAGCTCAAAGAGGAGGAGTATGACGACGACGACGCCCGCACCATGAGCCCACGACGAAGCAGCGAGGAGATTGAGAAGATGGGCCAAGACGCCAGACAAGCTTTGATAGAGTAAGTTGCCGCGATTCAGCACCACCACTGCCGCCATTCGACAAGTCTGCGTGCAGCACCAGCAGCAGCAACATTTAGCGACTCTGCTCGCCTTGTCCACCGCCTGTCATGTTGCAACGACCTGTCGACCACCAAGTTGAATGCATCACTAACTTGTTTTCTTAGACAAGCCAAGCAACTCCAAGCCAGCTCATGGAGATTGTTGACCGTGTAGAAGTTCGTCAAGTCTGAACATGAGAAGCTCGAGGGCGGCAACAAGTTCCTGCAGTCGTATGTATTACCATCTCAATCTGACAACTGCATTCTAACAATGAACAGCTACATCGGCGAGCTCATGCAGACCAGCAAGCTCACCTCATCAGGCGCAGGGAAAGCCACCAAAGTCAAAGGCAAAGGCGAATCATTAAATAACAACCAGCGCTCCCAGCCCCTGGGCTAATCGCCTACCACGATGGCTGGGGTCGTGGAGCATACCATGTCGCATCCCACCAGGACCTCATCGCATCATCGACGCGACCGCCTCACCAATCCCTACTACACAGGCATCATGATCATCTACTGCCTCACACATTAACAGCACCGCAAAATTTCGACTGAACATCTGACTGCGTTTACGAGCGTTGCATAACGGCATGGATTCCGTCGGCGTTCTTCACTTCGTTCGATT
>JAADKA010000100.1:0-28973 GCA_009982855.1 Lizonia empirigonia | reverse complement strand
TAGAGGAGCGCAGCCAGGTGCAAACCTACAGTTCACGCTCTTCTGAGTTTTCACGTTCTGCGCACAGACCGCTCTTATCTTATCAGCAAAAGCACGATCCACCACAAACCACCGCAAATTGGACCACGCTCTTCTCAGGACCACTACCTAGACCTATGGACATCCCGGACCCTGGATTATACCAGAGCTCTAGAATCTCGCCAGCTTCTAGACACTCTACTCTGGACCCTGTAGACACAGAGTCTATAGTAGAGATGGACCTAAATGTCCCTAGCTCTCCCGACCCTCTAGGAGAGCTAGACCCTTCAACACACTGCCCTACACAATCCAGCTACGCCTTTACTGCCAATGCAGCTACTGCTACCTCCCACAAAAGAACTGCTAGCAGTAGATCTGCTATCCCTGACGCCCTACGACCAGCCCCGTTCCAATTCACAGCTGCTAGCCGACCCTTAGCCCAGGCACCAGTAGCCAGCACCTGTGAAGAAGCTCTCAGCATTGCTAGAAGCATGGTAATCCAAGCATCTGCTCTCGCCACATCTCGTAAGACCCAGACAGATCTTCTGGATCTGCTCGAAGTTTTTAGAGACTACACAGAGAATAACAGAGTCAAACAAACACAGCGTCTCTGTCTTAGCCTCGCAAGTATCAAATCTGGAATCAGTATCTAGAGCAATTGGATCGAAAACCAAGCTCCTACAGAAGCCAGCTTTGGCTTCCGTTCCTCAAGCCCTGCCTCAGCGCTCTACCCCTGCTGCTCCACTCCTGCCTCTACTTCTGGGTCCACTTCTGCCTCCACTTCTGCCTCCACTTCTGCCTCCACTTCTGCCTCCACTTCTGCCTCTACCACTACGGCCTCTTCCTACGCTACTGTTTGCAGCAAAGGGTCAACCAAAAACAGACTGGCAAACAGTTGCAAAGAAGACATCTAATCCCGACACCTAAGAACTCGCTTAGCACTCGCCAACTTGTCTTGCTCCAGGACCAACAAACTAGTACAAACTCTACTACAAACTCCTTTAGCTCTCTTGCTATGCGTAATGCCTTCAACGAGGCCTTTGCTAGCAAAGGAGTAAGCTCCCCTGTTGTAGCATCAGTAACTACTAGCGTAAAGAAGAAACATTGTTCTGACGACTACACCCTCCTTCAGCGCCAAGTACCTACTTGAGAACATACAGATCTGGAAGAACATTACTGCTTTCAAAAGAGGCGCTACCTATCCAGCCTTGCACAAAGTAGTGCTCCACAATATACCAACCTCTTTCTCTACCAATGAAAGCCTAGAGGTGCTAAAAACAGAGATCTCTACATTTCAATAGAGGGTTCCAGACTGTAGCAACCCCTACTGGCTTACTAGCAGAGAGAGAAGACAAACTCAGCACACAGGCTCAGTGTGCATTGCCTTTGCAAACAGAACAGGAGGCTGTAAGAGCTATTCGAGGCAGACTCTACTTACTAGGCATTAGTGTTAGAGTAGAGAAGCTGTACTCTACGCCTGCCTCAACACAATGCCAGAAGTGTCAACGCTTCGGTCACCTAGAGACGAGGTGCCTACACAGCACTGCCTGCAAAATCTGCGCAGAGCCTCACGCTACAGCTCTGCACAGATGCAACACCTGCGGCGCTAAAGGCAAGACCTGTGTACACACATTACCTGTCTGCGCAAACTGCAAAAAGGCACACACAGCAGACAGCAAGCAGTGTGAGATGTACACGGCTACCTTGAACGCGCCAACAACAACAGAATGTTAGACAACATAAAGAGTTCTTCAGATTAATCTAAACAAGAGCGCCCAGGCCACTGAAAGCGCTCTTCAGATAGCAGTAGAGCTAGCTATTGATCTTGTTATTGTACAAGAGCCTTGGCTTGTTCTACCGCACCAGACGCCTTTAGATTTCTCAGAAACGCGCTCAGTAAACCACCCCTCGTTTACGCAGCTTCTACCTACTCTCCCTCATTCATCACTACGCCCCTCGCGTCCTTATTTACATCTCTCGCTCTCTTCAGGCTCAGGTGAGCCCTCTGCAAAATCTAGTAGCCGATCCAGACTATCTAGCAGTTGCGGTAAGGACAAGAAACTCCACCTTCCACATCTACAACCTCTACAACGAGCAAGACCACAAGGCTCCTCGGCAAATACTATCGAAAGAGCACTATTGACAAACACTCTCTTTACCGTCTTCCATTCTCCTAGGCGACTTCAACACACACCACCCTTGGTGGGACCCTCAGTCAGCTACTATCTCTTCTAAAGCTAGCGTGTTCGTAGACTGGATTGAACGACAGAATCTAGAGCTGCTAAACACACCTGGAGAAGGCACCTTTTTTCGCTCAAAATATGAGCAGAGAAAGCGTCCTAGACCTAGCTTTTGCTACTCCAGACCTTGCAAGCAAGATAGAAAGACTGGCAAGTAACAACCAGCATTGGCTCTGACCAACTTTGGCATTCTGTTTGCCATCAAGGTTCCTGCTAGACACAACAACAATCTCTCTACACTGAGATATAACACAAAGAAAGCGAACTGGGACCTCTTTAATGGCAGGCTTGCTACAGCTATTGCTCGCAGCTCCACTCTCAGCAATCTTCATAGTCTCCCCTACTGTCTCTACAGAATCTTCAAGGTTGCTTATACAGGAGCAGAACCCTGCTCTACAACAACAACTAGAGCAGCTTGGAAATGAGATTACTGCTGCTATCATAGAGGCAGCAACAGCTGCTATTCCACGACTAGCAACAAGGCCAAAGAGCAAGCCATGGTGGAACCAAGACTTGCACTCTCTACGAACTACGATGCTAAACAGACAAACGCTTGTTCCAACGCAAGGTAGCTGCCTCCTCTATTGTAGAAGGTTTTCTATGGAAGAAAGACTATCTGGTAGCTAGAAACGCGTATCTGCGAGCTATCAAAGCAGCAAAACAGGACCATTGGAACCAGTTTCTGGAGAAGGAGGATGCGAAGTCTATCTACAAGGCAATGGCATATACTAAGCCGACTGCTAGTCAAAGCATCCCTGCAATCCAGTCAGCAAACAGGCTCGAAGAGTCGTTTCAAGGCAAATGCTCTGCCTTTAGAACTACGCTCTTTCCACCTCCACCAGCATCTAGCGCGATCCAGTGGAACACCTACCAACAGGGCAATTGGGATTGGCCAGCACTCACTAGAGCAGAAGTTCAAGCAGCCTGCTCACCTCAAGTTAAGAGTAGCAGTCCAGGACCAGACGCTATCAACCAGGAGATAATCAACGGCCGCCTACAAAACACAGCCAGAAACTATCTTTCAGGTATTCTCTGCTCTCTTCAACCACGGCTACCACCCAAGTAGATGGAAGCAAGCTACTGGGCATCATTCTAAAGAAGCCTAAAAAGCCCGACTACTCAGCGCCTAAAGCATACAGAGTAATTGCCCTACTCAAACTGCCTAGGAAAAGTAGCAGAGCGTCTAGTAGCTAAACGTCTAGGCGCGCTAGCAGAGGTTTCGCACCTCCTACATCCTTCGCAAATTGGCGGTAGAATCCAGAAGTCTGCGATTGACGCGTCTCTGCTCCTACTCAACCAAGTGCAGCAAAACAGAAAACAGGGACATACTACCTCTACAGTCTTCTTAGACATTAAAGGAGCCTTTGACCACGTAGCCCGGAATCAGCTACTTGCTATCCTGCAACAACTAAAGCTACCCTGCAGCCTAATAGCGTGGATCCAGTCTTTTCTCACAAATCGCCAGCTTCGGCTATCGTTTAATGGAGAAACAGAAGACTTAGCAACATATCAGCAGGCATCCCACAAGGCAGCCCAGTATCACCAATTCTGTTCTGATATATATCAGACCTCTGTTTCATCAACCGTCAACTACTCACTTTCGTAATATGGACGACCTCTCCATCTCTGCTTCTTCAACAAGCCTACAGAAAACATACGCCTGCTAGAACGCGACATAGCTAGTCTCTTTACCATAAAGGAGCCAGCTGTGCTATACAGTTTGACGCTGCAAAAACAGAGCTATACACTTTACTACAAGTGATAAGGCTTCCGCAGCATCAACTCACGCTCCCAGATCCAATCTACGGTCACACCAAAAAAAGACAGTCAGATGGCTAGGCATCTACTTTGACAACGCACTCGCAATTCAAGGAGCATGCTGCTATAAGGATTAGCCAGGCCAGGTCAGCCTTCTACAGGATGTGCAGACTAGCAAACAGCGAGAGAGGACTCTCTCCCTACGCTATGCGGCAACTCTATCTAGCTTGTGTAACAAGTGTAGCCGACTACGGATGTGAGGTCTTCTGGAGAAAACAAACTGCCATCAAGAAGCAGCTACAAGGACTCCAAAACATGGCTCTTAGAAAGATACTAGGCACCTTTCGCACCTCACCAACGATTCCATCAGAGGTAGAGCTGCGCTACCTCCGCCAGCGATCAGGCTTAACACTGCTATCAGAAAATACGCCTTCAGAGCAAGGAAGCTACCAGCTAGTCACCTAGTTCGCATCGCTATCCAAGCTCTAAACGAAGCCCTACAACCAGAATCAGACGCAGACACAGATGTAGAAGACCTTGGACGCCAACTCAAGAAAGGCCCGCCTACGCAACTCACTCAAATTTGTTCAATCTATTCAGACTGCTGTATCAAGCCCTGAAGAGAAGCTACTCGCAAACCACTACCAAGCCATGGACCAAAAATATGCCCTATACAGCTACACTCTCTACACTACCCAAGGACGAAGAAGGGCAGAGGCTCACAAGGCTTACATGCTATCAAGACTAGGAGACAACATGCTCGCTATCTACACAGACGCATCGTCAATCCAAAAAGGGACAGGAATTGGCATTGGCCTAGCAGCGTTCGACTACGCTCAACAAGCTCTAGAAACACACTACGAGACGCACAACATCGGCAAAGGCCAAATTGTATACAATGGGAGCTAGAAGGCATCACTAGAGGCTTTGAACACGCTGCGACTGTAGCTGCCCCCTACCAGGAGATTCAGATCTATGCGGACAACCAGGCTGCTATCCATAGACTGAAGACGCCCTCTAACCTACCTGGACAAGCGTGGCAGATACGCTGCGTAAAAGCAGCCAAACAGGTCATCAGCAAAGGAGCTACTATCAGCATTTACTGGGTCCCTGGACATCAAGACATAGCAGGCAACGAAAGAGCAGACCTAGCTAAACTAGCTGCCAAAAAGAGGCCAGCCACGAACTCTACTAGCCTCGCCATGACTAGTACCAGGATCAAGAAGCTAGCAACGCAGGAATGGACAAAAGAACTCAAAACTACTCCTCACAGGCAACACTACGCAATCCAAATACCTACTCAGCTAGGTACAGCTTGTCAATTCAGAAGAGAGTCAGAGTCCCACAGGAACAAGAAGAGAGATTGCTAGCGCCTACTATCAGCTCAAACTTGGCCACGGATACAACAAAGCATACCTATTCCAGATAGGCAAAGCAGACCACCCCTATTGCAGCTGCGGAGCTAAGCAAACAGTGAGCATCTACTACTAAGCTGCAAGTGGTACAAACAAGACGCAAAATCCTCCAAAAATACGTGAGAGAATCAAGGCTGACTCTGCCTCTTCTCCTACACACAACACAAGGAATAAAGGCTACTCTAGCCTTTATAACAAGCACAAAGATAGGCACTCGCAAGTGGCATCTCAACCAGCACGTAGAGGAATAACTTTCCTTTATATCTCTTTACTGCGCAGCAACTTTGTTTCTAACAACCTTGCTTAGGGCTAAAGCCCTCCCATCTCTTGTATTTTGATAGAAACACTCCCTGCAAAAACACCCTTTGTATTACCAGAGCAGCTTAGCTGCTCTCGTCTTCCATAGTCTTCGACTCACATAGGACGTTAAACTAATCAATCAAATCAATTCGTCTTGGGTAAGGAATCTGTCCTGTTGGTTTTTTTGATCTTGCTGCGCCCCGTTTAAAGTGCTTGGGGGGTATCCATAAGGCAGAAGATCTGTTTTGCTTGGTGAGCATGCTGGGCTTGTCTAGGCTTTCGCTTCTATGGGTTAGGAGTAACTCAACCCATAGCTACGACAATTGCCGGGTCAGCAAAATCGAAACCAGCGCCTCCAGCATCCCAAAACCATTAGAATCCATCGCAGTACAACACAGAGAAGCTCTCTTATCACTCTCACAGCCTCTAAGCTCGTGGTAGAGGAGCGCAGCCAGGTGCAAACCTACAGTTCACGCTCTTCTGAGTTTTCACGTTCTGCGCACAGACCGCTCTTATCTTATCAGCAAAAGCACGATCCACCACAAACCACCGCAAATTGGACCACGCTCTTCTCAGGACCACTACCTAGACCTATGGACATCCCGGACCCTGGATTATACCAGAGCTCTAGAATCTCGCCAGCTTCTAGACACTCTACTCTGGACCCTGTAGACACAGAGTCTATAGTAGAGATGGACCTAAATGTCCCTAGCTCTCCCGACCCTCTAGGAGAGCTAGACCCTTCAACACACTGCCCTACACAATTCCAGCTACGCCTTTACTGCCAATGCAGCTACTGCTACTCCCACAAAAGAACTGCTAGCAGTAGATCTGCTATCCCTGACGCCCTACGACCAGCCCGTTCCAATTCACAGCTGCTAGCCGACCCTTAGCCAGGCACCAGTAAGCCAGCACCTGTGAAGAAGCTCTCAGCATTGCTAGAAGCATGGTAATCCAAGCATCTGCTCTCGCCACATCTCGTAAGACCCAGACAGATCTTCTGGATCTGCTCGAAGTTTTTAGAGACTACACAGAGAATAACAGAGTCAACAAACACAGCGTCTCTGTCTTAGCCTCGCAAGTATCAAATCTGGAATCAGTATCTAGAGCAATTGGATCGAAAACCAAGCTCCTACAGAAGCCAGCTTTGGCTTCCGTTCCTCAAGCCCTGCCTCAGCGCTCTACCCCTGCTGCCTCCACTCCTGCCTCTACTTCTGGGTCCACTTCTGCCTCCACCTTCTGCCTCCACTTCTGCCTCCACTTCTGCCTCTACCACTACGGCCTCTTCCTACGCTACTGTTGCAGCAAAGGGTCAACCAAAAACAGACTGGCAAACAGTTGCAAAGAAGACATCTATCCCGACACCTAAGAACTCGCTTAGCACTCGCCAACTTGTCTTGCTCCAGGACCAACAAACTAGTACAAACTCTACTACAAACTCCTTTAGCTCTCTTGCTATGCGTAATGCCTTCAACGAGGCCTTTGCTAGCAAAGGAGTAAGCTCCCCTGTTGTAGCATCAGTAACTACTAGCGTAAAGAAGAACATTGTTCTGACGACTACACCCTCCTTCAGCGCCAAGTACCTACTTGAGAACATACAGATCTGGAAGAACATTACTGCTTTCAAAGAGGCGCTACCTATCCAGCCTTGGCACAAAAGTAGTGCTCCACAATATACCAACCTCTTTCTCTACCAATGAAAGCCTAGAGGTGCTAAAAACAGAGATCTCTACATTCAATAGAGGGTTCCAGACTGTAGGCAACCCCTACTGGCTTACTAGCAGAGAGAGAAGACAAACTCAGCACACAGGCTCAGTGTGCATTGCCTTTGCAACAGAACAGGAGGCTGTAAGAGCTATTCGAGGCAGACTCTACTTACTAGGCATTAGTGTTAGAGTAGAGAAGCTGTACTCTACGCCTGCCTCAACACAATGCCAGAAGTGTCAACGCTTCGGTCACCTAGAGACGAGGTGCCTACACAGCACTGCCTGCAAAATCTGCGCAGAGCCTCACGCTACAGCTCTGCACAGATGCAACACCTGCGGCGCTAAAGGCAAGACCTGTGTACACACATTACCTGTCTGCGCAAACTGCAAAAAGGCACACACAGCAGACAGCAGGCAGTGTGAGATGTACACGGCTACCTTGAACGCGCCAACAACAACAGAATGTTAGACAACATAAGAGTTCTTCAGATTAATCTAAACAAGAGCGCCCAGGCCACTGAAAGCGCTCTTCAGATAGCAGTAGAGCTAGCTATTGATCTTGTTATTGTACAAGAGCCTTGGCTTGTTCTACCGCACCAGACGCCTTTAGATTTCTCAGAAACGCGCTCAGTAAACCACCCCTCGTTTACGCAGCTTCTACCTACTCTCCCTCATTCATCACTACGCCCTCGCGTCCTTATTTACATCTCTCGCTCTCTTCAGGCTCAGGTGAGCCCTCTGCAAAATCTAGTAGCCGATCCAGACTATCTAGCAGTTGCGGTAAAGACAAGAAACTCCACCTTCCACATCTACAACCTCTACAACGAGCAAGACCAACAAGGCTCCTCGGCAAATACTATCGAAAGAGCACTATTGACAAACACTCTCTTACCGTCTTCCATTCTCCTAGGCGACTTCAACACACACCACCCTTTGGTGGGACCCTCAGTCAGCTACTATCTCTTCTAAAGCTAGCGTGTTCGTAGACTGGATTGAACGACAGAATCTAGAGCTGCTAAACACACCTGGAGAAGGCACCTTTTTTCGCTCAAATATGAGCAGAGAAAGCGTCCTAGACCTAGCTTTTGCTACTCCAGACCTTGCAAGCAAGATAGAAGACTGGCAAGTAACAACCAGCATTGGCTCTGACCACTTTGGCATTCTGTTTGCCATCAAGGTTCCTGCTAGACACAACAACAATCTCTCTACACTGAGATATAACACAAAGAAAGCGAACTGGGACCTCTTTAATGGCAGGCTTGCTACAGCTATTGCTCGCAGCTCCACTCTCAGCAATCTTCATAGTCTCCCTACTGTCTCTACAGAATCTTCAAGGTTGCTTATACAGGAGCAGAACCCTGCTCTACAACAACAACTAGAGCAGCTTGGAAATGAGATTACTGCTGCTATCATAGAGGCAGCAACAGCTGCTATTCCACGACTAGCAACAAGGCCAAAGAGCAAGCCATGGTGGAACCAAGACTTGCACTCTCTACGAACTACGATGCTAAACAGACAACGCTTGTTCCAACGCAAGGTAGCTGCCTCCTCTATTGTAGAAGCTTTTCTATGGAAGAAAGACTATCTGGTAGCTAGAAACGCGTATCTGCGAGCTATCAAAGCAGCAAAACAGGACCATTGGAACCAGTTTCTGGAGAAGGAGGATGCGAAGTCTATCTACAAGGCAATGGCATATACTAAGCCGACTGCTAGTCAAAGCATCCCTGCAATCCAGTCAGCAAACAGGCTCGAAGAGTCGTTTCAAGGCAAATGCTCTGCCTTTAGAACTACGCTCTTTCCACCTCCACCAGCATCTAGCGCGATCCAGTGGAACACCTACCAACAGGGCAATTGGGATTGGCCAGCACTCACTAGAGCAGAAGTTCAAGCAGCCTGCTCACCTCAAGTTAAGAGTAGCAGTCCAGGACCAGACGCTATCAACCAGGAGATAATCACGGCCGCCTACAAAACACAGCCAGAAACTATCTTTCAGGTATTCTCTGCTCTCTTCAACCACGGCTACCACCCAAGCTAGATGGAAGCAAGCTACTGGCATCATTCTAAAGAAGCCTAAAAAGCCCGACTACTCAGCGCCTAAAGCATACAGAGTAATCGCCCTACTCAACTGCCTAGGAAAAGTAGCAGAGCGTCTAGTAGCTAAACGTCTAGGCGCGCTAGCAGAGGTTTCGCACCTCCTACATCCTTCGCAAATTGGCGGTAGAATCCAGAAGTCTGCGATTGACGCGTCTCTGCTCCTACTCAACCAAGTGCAGCAAAACAGAAAACAGGGACATACTACCTCTACAGTCTTCTTAGACATTAAAGGAGCCTTTGACCACGTAGCCCGGAATCAGCTACTTGCTATCCTGCAACAACTAAAGCTACCCTGCAGCCTAATAGCGTGGATCCAGTCTTTTTCTCACAAATCGCCAGCTTCGGCTATCGTTTAATGGAGAAACAGAAGACTTTAGCAACATATCAGCAGGCATCCCACAAGGCAGCCCAGTATCACCAATTCTGTTTCTGATATATATCAGACCTCTGTTTTCATCAACCGTCAACTACTCACTTTCGTATATGGACGACCTCTCCATCTCTGCTTCTTCAACAAGCCTACAGAAAAACATACGCCTGCTAGAACGCGACATAGCTAGTCTCTTTACCAAAGGAGCCAGCTGTGCTATACAGTTTGACGCTGCAAAAACAGAGCTTATACACTTTACTACAAGTGATAAGGCTTCCGCAGCATCACTCACGCTCCCAGATCAATCTACGGTCACACCAAAAAAGACAGTCAGATGGCTAGGCATCTACTTTGACAACGCACTCGCATTCAAGGAGCATGCTGCTATAAGGATTAGCCAGGCCAGGTCAGCCTTCTACAGGATGTGCAGACTAGCAAACAGCGAGAGAGGACTCTCTCCCTACGCTATGCGGCAACTCTATCTAGCTTGTGTAACAAGTGTAGCCGACTACGGATGTGAGGTCTTCTGGAGAAAACAAACTGCCATCAAGAAGCAGCTACAAGGACTCCAAAACATGGCTCTTAGAAAGATACTAGGCACCTTTCGCACCTCACCAACGATTCCATCAGAGGTAGAGGCTGCGCTACCTCCGCCAGCGATCAGGCTTAACACTGCTATCAGAAAATACGCCTTCAGAGCAAGGAAGCTACCAGCTAGTCACCTAGTTCGCATCGCTATCCAAGCTCTAAACGAAGCCCTACAACCAGAATCAGACGCAGACACAGATGTAGAAGACCTTGGACGCCAACTCAAGAAAGGCCCGCCTACGCAACTCACTCAAATTATTCAATCTATTCAGACTGCTGTATCAAGCCCTGAAGAGAAGCTACTCGCAAACCACTACCAGCCATGGACCAAAAATATGCCCTATACAGCTACACTCTCTACACTACCCAAGGACGAAGAAGCAGAGGCTCACAAGGCTTACATGCTATCAAGACTAGGAGACAACATGCTCGCTATCTACACAGACGCATCGTCAATCCAAAAAGGGACAGGAATTGGCATTGGCCTAGCAGCGTTCGACTACGCTCAACAAGCTCTAGAAACACACTACGAGACGCACAACATCGGCAAAGGCCAAATTGTATACAATGGGGAGCTAGAAGGCATCACTAGAGGCTTTGAACACGCTGCGACTGTAGCTGCCCCCTACCAGGAGATTCAGATCTATGCGGACAACCAGGCTGCTATCCATAGACTGAAGACGCCTCTAACCTACCTGGACAAGCGTGGCAGATACGCTGCGTAAAAGCAGCCAAACAGGTCATCAGCAAAGGAGCTACTATCAGCATTTACTGGGTCCCTGGACATCAAGACATAGCAGGCAACGAAAGAGCAGACTGTCTAGCCAAACTAGCTGCCAAAAAGAGGCCAGCCACGAACTCTACTAGCCTCGCCATGACTAGTACCAGGATCAAGAAGCTAGCAACGCAGGAATGGACAAAAGAACTCAAAAACTACTCCTCACAGGCAACACTACGCAATCCAAATACCTACTCAGCTAGGTACAGCTTGTCAATTCAGAAGAGAGTCAGAGTCCCACCAGGAACAAGAAGAGAGATTGCTAGCGCCTACTATCAGCTCAAACTTGGCCACGGATACAACAAAGCATACCTATTCCAGATAGGCAAAGCAGACCACCCCTATTGCAGCTGCGGAGCTAAGCAAACAGTGGAGCATCTACTACTAAGCTGCAAGTGGTACAAACAAGAACGCAAAATCCTCCAAAAATACGTGAGAGAATCAAGGCTGACTCTGCCTCTTCTCCTACACACAACACAAGGAATAAAGGCTACTCTAGCCTTTATAACAAGCACAAAGATAGGCACTCGCAAGTGGCATCTCAACCAGGACGTAGAGGAATAACTTTCCTTTATATCTCTTTACTGCGCAGCAACTTTGTTTCCTAACAACCTTGCTTAGGGCTAAAGCCCTCACCATCTCTTGTATTTTGATAGAAACACTCCCTGCAAAAACACCCTTTGTATTACCAGAGCAGCTTAGCTGCTCTCGTCTTCCATAGTCTTCGACTCACATAGGACGTTAAACTAATAAATAAATAAATAAATAAACCAAGTGCAGCAAAACAGAAAACAGGGACATACTACCTCTACAGTCTTCTTAGACATTAAAGGAGCCTTTGACCACGTAGCCCGGAATCAGCTACTTGCTATCCTGCAACAACTAAAGCTACCCTGCAGCCTAATAGCGTGGATCCAGTCTTTTCTCACAAATCGCCAGCTTCGGCTATCGTTTAATGGAGAAACAGAAGACTTTAGCAACATATCAGCAGGCATCCCACAAGGCAGCCCAGTATCACCAATTCTGTTTCTGATATATATCAGACCTCTGTTTTCATCAACCGTCAACTACTCACTTTCGTATATGGACGACCTCTCCATCTCTGCTTCTTCAACAAGCCTACAGAAAAACATACGCCTGCTAGAACGCGACATAGCTAGTCTCTTTACCAAAGGAGCCAGCTGTGCTATACAGTTTGACGCTGCAAAAACAGAGCTTATACACTTTACTACAAGTGATAAGGCTTCCGCAGCATCACTCACGCTCCCAAATCAATCTACGGTCACACCAAAAAAGACAGTCAGATGGCTAGGCATCTACTTTGACAACGCACTCGCATTCAAGGAGCATGCTGCTATAAGGATTAGCCAGGCCAGGTCAGCCTTCTACAGGGCGTCTTCAGTCTATGGATAGCAGCCTGGTTGTCCGCATAGATCTGAATCTCCTGGTAGGGGGCAGCTACAGTCGCAGCGTGTTCAAAGCCTCTAGTGATGCCTTCTAGCTCGCCATTGTATACAATTTGGCCTTTGCCGATGTTGTGCGTCTCGTAGTGTGTTTCTAGAGCTTGTTGAGCGTAGTCGAACGCTGCTAGGCCAATGCCAATTCCTGTCCCTTTTTGGATTGACGATGCGTCTGTGTAGATAGCGAGCATGTTGTCTCCTAGTCTTGATAGCATGTAAGCCTTGTGAGCCTCTGCTTCTTCGTCCTTGGGTAGTGTAGAGAGTGTAGCTGTATAGGGCATATTTTTGGTCCATGGCTGGTAGTGGTTTGCGAGTAGCTTCTCTTCAGGGCTTGATACAGCAGTCTGAATAGATTGAACAATTTGAGTGAGTTGCGTAGGCGGGCCTTTCTTGAGTTGGCGTCCAAGGTCTTCTACATCTGTGTCTGCGTCTGATTCTGGTTGTAGGGCTTCGTTTAGAGCTTGGATAGCGATGCGAACTAGGTGACTAGCTGGTAGCTTCCTTGCTCTGAAGGCGTATTTTCTGATAGCAGTGTTAAGCCTGATCGCTGGCGGAGGTAGCGCAGCCTCTACCTCTGATGGAATCGTTGGTGAGGTGCGAAAGGTGCCTAGTATCTTTCTAAGAGCCATGTTTTGGAGTCCTTGTAGCTGCTTCTTGATGGCAGTTTGTTTTCTCCAGAAGACCTCACATCCGTAGTCGGCTACACTTGTTACACAAGCTAGATAGAGTTGCCGCATAGCGTAGGGAGAGAGTCCTCTCTCGCTGTTTGCTAGTCTGCACATCCTGTAGAAGGCTGACCTGGCCTGGCTAATCCTTATAGCAGCATGCTCCTTGAATGCGAGTGCGTTGTCAAAGTAGATGCCTAGCCATCTGACTGTCTTTTTTGGTGTGACCGTAGATTGATCTGGGAGCGTGAGTGATGCTGCGGAAGCCTTATCACTTGTAGTAAAGTGTATAAGCTCTGTTTTTGCAGCGTCAAACTGTATAGCACAGCTGGCTCCTTTGGTAAAGAGACTAGCTATGTCGCGTTCTAGCAGGCGTATGTTTTTCTGTAGGCTTGTTGAAGAAGCAGAGATGGAGAGGTCGTCCATATACGAAAGTGAGTAGTTGACGGTTGATGAAAACAGAGGTCTGATATATATCAGAAACAGAATTGGTGATACTGGGCTGCCTTGTGGGATGCCTGCTGATATGTTGCTAAAGTCTTCTGTTTCTCCATTAAACGATAGCCGAAGCTGGCGATTTGTGAGAAAAGACTGGATCCACGCTATTAGGCTGCAGGGTAGCTTTAGTTGTTGCAGGATAGCAAGTAGCTGATTCCGGGCTACGTGGTCAAAGGCTCCTTTAATGTCTAAGAAGACTGTAGAGGTAGTATGTCCCTGTTTTCTGTTTTGCTGCACTTGGTTGAGTAGGAGCAGAGACGCGTCAATCGCAGACTTCTGGATTCTACCGCCAATTTGCGAAGGATGTAGGAGGTGCGAAACCTCTGCTAGCGCGCCTAGACGTTTAGCTACTAGACGCTCTGCTACTTTTCCTAGGCAGTTGAGTAGGGCAATTACTCTGTATGCTTTAGGCGCTGAGTAGTCGGGCTTTTTAGGCTTCTTTAGAATGATGCCAGTAGCTTGCTTCCATCTACTTGGGTGGTAGCCGTGGTTGAAGAGAGCAGAGAATACCTGAAAGATAGTTTCTGGCTGTGTTTTGTAGGCGGCCGTGATTATCTCCTGGTTGATAGCGTCTGGTCCTGGACTGCTACTCTTAACTTGAGATGAGCAGGCTGCTTGAACTTCTGCTCTAGTGAGTGCTGGCCAATCCCAATTGCCCTGTTGGTAGGTGTTCCACTGGATCGCGCTAGATGCTGGTGGAGGTGGAAAGAGCGTAGTTCTAAAGGCAGAGCATTTGCCTTGAAACGACTCTTCGAGCCTGTTTGCTGACTGGATTGCAGGGATGCTTTGACTAGCAGTCGGCTTAGTATATGCCATTGCCTTGTAGATAGACTTCGCATCCTCCTTCTCCAGAAACTGGTTCCAATGGTCCTGTTTTGCTGCTTTGATAGCTTGCAGATACGCGTTTCTAGCTACCAGATAGTCTTTCTTCCATAGAAAAGCTTCTACAATAGAGGAGGCAGCTACCTTGCGTTGGAACAAGCGTTGTCTGTTTAGCATCGTAGTTCGTAGAGAGTGCAAGTCTTGGTTCCACCATGGCTTGCTCTTTGGCCTTGTTGCTAGTCGTGGAATAGCAGCTGTTGCTGCCTCTATGATAGCAGCAGTAATCTCATTTCCAAGCTGCTCTAGTTGTTGTTGTAGAGCAGGGTTCTGCTCCTGTATAAGCAACCTTGAAGATTCTGTAGAGACAGTAGGGAGACTATGAAGATTGCTGAGAGTGGAGCTGCGAGCAATAGCTGTAGCAAGCCTGCCATTAAAGAGGTCCCAGTTCGCTTTCTTTGTGTTATATCTCAGTGTAGAGAGATTGTTGTTGTGTCTAGCAGGAACCTTGATGGCAAACAGAATGCCAAAGTGGTCAGAGCCAATGCTGGTTGTTACTTGCCAGTCTTCTATCTTGCTTGCAAGGTCGGGAGTAGCAAAAGCTAGGTCTAGGACGCTTTCTCTGCTCATATTTGAGCGAAAAAAGGTGCCTTCTCCAGGTGTGTTTAGCAGCTCTAGATTCTGTCGTTCAATCCAGTCTACGAGCACGCTAGCTTTAGAAGAGATAGTAGCTGACTGAGGGTCCCACCAAGGGTGGTGTGTGTTGAAGTCGCCTAGGAGAATGGAAGACGGTAAGAGAGTGTTTGTCAGTAGTGCTCTTTCGATAGTATTTGCCGAGGAGCCTTGTTGGTCTTGCTCGTTGTAGAGGTTGTAGATGTGGAAGGTGGAGTTTCTTGTCTTCACCGCAACTGCTAGATAGTCTGGATCGGCTACTAGATTTTGCAGAGGGCTCACCTGAGCCTGAAGAGAGCGAGAGATGTAAATAAGGACGCGAGGGCGTAGTGATGAATGAGGGAGAGTAGGTAGAAGCTGCGTAAACGAGGGGTGGTTTACTGAGCGCGTTTCTGAGAAATCTAAAGGCGTCTGGTGCGGTAGAACAAGCCAAGGCTCTTGTACAATAACAAGATCAATAGCTAGCTCTACTGCTATCTGAAGAGCGCTTTCAGTGGCCTGGGCGCTCTTGTTTAGATTAATCTGAAGAACTCTTATGTTGTCTAACATTCTGTTGTTGTTGGCGCGTTCAAGGTAGCCGTGTACATCTCACACTGCCTGCTGTCTGCTGTGTGTGCCTTTTTGCAGTTTGCGCAGACAGGTAATGTGTGTACACAGGTCTTGCCTTTAGCGCCGCAGGTGTTGCATCTGTGCAGAGCTGTAGCGTGAGGCTCTGCGCAGATTTTGCAGGCAGTGCTGTGTAGGCACCTCGTCTCTAGGTGACCGAAGCGTTGACACTTCTGGCATTGTGTTGAGGCAGGCGTAGAGTACAGCTTCTCTACTCTAACACTAATGCCTAGTAAGTAGAGTCTGCCTCGAATAGCTCTTACAGCCTCCTGTTCTGTTGCAAAGGCAATGCACACTGAGCCTGTGTGCTGAGTTTGTCTTCTCTCTCTGCTAGTAAGCCAGTAGGGTTGCCTACAGTCTGGAACCCTCTATTGAATGTAGAGATCTCTGTTTTTAGCACCTCTAGGCTTTCATTGGTAGAGAAAGAGGTTGGTATATTGTGGAGCACTACTTTGTGCCAAGGCTGGATAGGTAGCGCCTCTTTGAAAGCAGTAATGTTCTTCCAGATCTGTATGTTCTCAAGTAGGTACTTGGCGCTGAAGGAGGGTGTAGTCGTCAGAACAATGTTCTTCTTTACGCTAGTAGTTACTGATGCTACAACAGGGGAGCTTACTCCTTTGCTAGCAAAGGCCTCGTTGAAGGCATTACGCATAGCAAGAGAGCTAAAGGAGTTTGTAGTAGAGTTTGTACTAGTTTGTTGGTCCTGGAGCAAGACAAGTTGGCGAGTGCTAAGCGAGTTCTTAGGTGTCGGAATAGATGTCTTCTTTGCAACTGTTTGCCAGTCTGTTTTTGGTTGACCCTTTGCTGCAACAGTAGCGTAGGAAGAGGCCGTAGTGGTAGAGGCAGAAGTGGAGGCAGAAGTGGAGGCAGAAGTGGACCCAGAAGTAGAGGCAGGAGTGGAGGCAGCAGGGGTAGAGCGCTGAGGCAGGGCTTGAGGAACGGAAGCCAAAGCTGGCTTCTGTAGGAGCTTGGTTTTCGATCCAATTGCTCTAGATACTGATTCCAGATTTGATACTTGCGAGGCTAAGACAGAGACGCTGTGTTTGTTGACTCTGTTATTCTCTGTGTAGTCTCTAAAAACTTCGAGCAGATCCAGAAGATCTGTCTGGGTCTTACGAGATGTGGCGAGAGCAGATGCTTGGATTACCATGCTTCTAGCAATGCTGAGAGCTTCTTCACAGGTGCTGGCTACTGGTGCCTGGGCTAAGGGTCGGCTAGCAGCTGTGAATTGGAACGGGGCTGGTCGTAGGGCGTCAGGGATAGCAGATCTACTGCTAGCAGTTCTTTTGTGGGAGGTAGCAGTAGCTGCATTGGCAGTAAAGGCGTAGCTGGATTGTGTAGGGCAGTGTGTTGAAGGGTCTAGCTCTCCTAGAGGGTCGGGAGAGCTAGGGACATTTAGGTCCATCTCTACTATAGACTCTGTGTCTACAGGGTCCAGAGTAGAGTGTCTAGAAGCTGGCGAGATTCTAGAGCTCTGGTATAATCCAGGGTCCGGGATGTCCATAGGTCTAGGTAGTGGTCCTGAGAAGAGCGTGGTCCAATTTGCGGTGGTTTGTGGTGGATCGTGCTTTTGCTGATAAGATAAGAGCGGTCTGTGCGCAGAACGTGAAAACTCAGAAGAGCGTGAACTGTAGGTTTGCACCTGGCTGCGCTCCTCTACCACGAGCTTAGAGGCTGTGAGAGTGATAAGAGAGCTTCTCTGTGTTGTACTGCGATGGATTCTAATGGTTTTGGGATGCTGGAGGCGCTGGTTTCGATTTTGCTGACCCGGCAATTGTCGCTAGGTACCGGTGCCAAGTTTGAGCTGATAGTAGGCGCTAGCAATCTCTCTTCTTGTTCCTGGTGGGACTCTGACTTTCTTCTGAATTGACAAGCTGTACCTAGCTGAGTAGGTATTTGGATTGCGTAGTGTTGCCTGTGAGGAGTAGTTTTTGAGTTCTTTTGTCCATTCCTGCGTTGCTAGCTTCTTGATCCTGGTACTAGTCATGGCGAGGCTAGTAGAGTTCGTGGCTGGCCTCTTTTTGGCAGCTAGTTTAGCTAGACAGTCTGCTCTTTCGTTGCCTGCTATGTCTTGATGTCCAGGACCCAGTAAATGCTGATAGTAGCTCCTTTGCTGATGACCTGTTTGGCTGCTTTTACGCAGCGTATCTGCCACGCTTGTCCAGGTAGATTAGAGGGCGTCTTCAGTCTATGGATAGCAGCCTGGTTGTCCGCATAGATCTGAATCTCCTGGTAGGGGCAGCTACAGTCGCAGCGTGTTCAAAGCCTCTAGTGATGCCTTCTAGCTCGCCATTGTATACAATTTGGCCTTTGCCGATGTTGTGCGTCTCGTAGTGTGTTTCTAGAGCTTGTTGAGCGTAGTCGAACGCTGCTAGGCCAATGCCAATTCCTGTCCCTTTTTGGATTGACGATGCGTCTGTGTAGATAGCGAGCATGTTGTCTCCTAGTCTTGATAGCATGTAAGCCTTGTGAGCCTCTGCTTCTTCGTCCTTGGGTAGTGTAGAGAGTGTAGCTGTATAGGGCATATTTTTGGTCCATGGCTGGTAGTGGTTTGCGAGTAGCTTCTCTTCAGGGCTTGATACAGCAGTCTGAATAGATTGAACAATTTGAGTGAGTTGCGTAGGCGGGCCTTTCTTGAGTTGGCGTCCAAGGTCTTCTACATCTGTGTCTGCGTCTGATTCTGGTTGTAGGCTTCGTTTAGAGCTTGGATAGCGATGCGAACTAGGTGACTAGCTGGTAGCTTCCTTGCTCTGAAGGCGTATTTTCTGATAGCAGTGTTAAGCCTGATCGCTGGCGGAGGTAGCGCAGCCTCTACCTCTGATGGAATCGTTGGTGAGGTGCGAAAGGTGCCTAGTATCTTTCTAAGAGCCATGTTTTGGAGTCCTTGTAGCTGCTTCTTGATGGCAGTTTGTTTTCTCCAGAAGACCTCACATCCGTAGTCGGCTACACTTGTTACACAAGCTAGATAGAGTTGCCGCATAGCGTAGGGAGAGAGTCCTCTCTCGCTGTTTGCTAGTCTGCACATCCTGTAGAAGGCTGACCTGGCCTGGCTAATCCTTATAGCAGCATGCTCCTTGAATGCGAGTGCGTTGTCAAAGTAGATGCCTAGCCATCTGACTGTCTTTTTTGGTGTGACCGTAGATTGATCTGGGAGCGTGAGTGATGCTGCGGAAGCCTTATCACTTGTGGTAAAGTGTTGATTGATTGATTGATTGATTGATTGATTAGTTTAACGTCCTATGTGAGTCGAAGACTATGGAAGACGAGAGCAGCTAAGCTGCTCTGGTAATACAAAGGGTGTTTTTGCAGGGAGTGTTTCTATCAAAATACAAGAGATGGTGAGGGCTTTAGCCCTAAGCAAGGTTGTTAAGAAACAAAGTTGCTGCGCAGTAAAGAGATATAAAGGAAAGTTATTCCTCTACGTGCTGGTTGAGATGCCACTTGCGAGTGCCTATCTTTGTGCTTGTTATAAAGGCTAGAGTAGCCTTTATTCCTTGTGTTGTGTGTAGGAGAAGAGGCAGAGTCAGCCTTGATTCTCTCACGTATTTTTGGAGGATTTTGCGGTCTTGTTTGTACCACTTGCAGCTTAGTAGTAGATGCTCCACTGTTTGCTTAGCTCCGCAGCTGCAATAGGGGTGGTCTGCTTTGCCTATCTGGAATAGGTATGCTTTGTTGTATCCGTGGCCAAGTTTGAGCTGATAGTAGGCGCTAGCAATCTCTCTTCTTGTTCCTGGTGGGACTCTGACTCTCTTCTGAATTGACAAGCTGTACCTAGCTGAGTAGGTATTTGGATTGCGTAGTGTTGCCTGTGAGGAGTAGTTTTTGAGTTCTTTTGTCCATTCCTGCGTTGCTAGCTTCTTGATCCTGGTACTAGTCATGGCGAGGCTAGTAGAGTTCGTGCTGCCTCTTTTTGGCAGCTAGTTTGGCTAGACAGTCTGCTCTTTCGTTGCCTGCTATGTCTTGATGTCCAGGGACCCAGTAAATGCTGATAGTAGCTCCTTTGCTGATGACCTGTTTGGCTGCTTTTACGCAGCGTATCTGCCACGCTTGTCCAGGTAGGTTAGAGGGCGTCTTATTTATTTTTTTTTTATTTATTAGTTTAACGTCCTATGTGAGTCGAAGACTATGGAAGACGAGAGCAGCTAAGCTGCTCTGGTAATACAAAGGGTGTTTTTGCAGGGAGTGTTTCTATCAAAATACAAGAGATGGTGAGGGCTTTAGCCCTAAGCAAGGTTGTTAGGAAACAAAGTTGCTGCGCAGTAAAGAGATATAAAGGAAAGTTATTCCTCTACGTCCTGGTTGAGATGCCACTTGCGAGTGCCTATCTTTGTGCTTGTTATAAAGGCTAGAGTAGCCTTTATTCCTTGTGTTGTGTGTAGGAGAAGAGGCAGAGTCAGCCTTGATTCTCTCACGTATTTTTGGAGGATTTTGCGTTCTTGTTTGTACCACTTGCAGCTTAGTAGTAGATGCTCCACTGTTTGCTTAGCTCCGCAGCTGCAATAGGGGTGGTCTGCTTTGCCTATCTGGAATAGGTATGCTTTGTTGTATCCGTGGCCAAGTTTGAGCTGATAGTAGGCGCTAGCAATCTCTCTTCTTGTTCCTGGTGGGACTCTGACTCTCTTCTGAATTGACAAGCTGTACCTAGCTGAGTAGGTATTTGGATTGCGTAGTGTTGCCTGTGAGGAGTAGTTTTTGAGTTCTTTTGTCCATTCCTGCGTTGCTAGCTTCTTGATCCTGGTACTAGTCATGGCGAGGCTAGTAGAGTTCGTGGCTGGCCTCTTTTTGGCAGCTAGTTTGGCTAGACAGTCTGCTCTTTCGTTGCCTGCTATGTCTTGATGTCCAGGGACCCAGTAAATGCTGATAGTAGCTCCTTTGCTGATGACCTGTTTGGCTGCTTTTACGCAGCGTATCTGCCACGCTTGTCCAGGTAGGTTAGAGGGCGTCTTCAGTCTATGGATAGCAGCCTGGTTGTCCGCATAGATCTGAATCTCCTGGTAGGGGGCAGCTACAGTCGCAGCGTGTTCAAAGCCTCTAGTGATGCCGGTTAGAGGGCGTCTTCAGTCTATGGATAGCAGCCTGGTTGTCCGCATAGATCTGAATCTCCTGGTAGGGGGCAGCTACAGTCGCAGCGTGTTCAAAGCCTCTAGTGATGCCTTCTAGCTCGCCATTGTATACAATTTGGCCTTTGCCGATGTTGTGCGTCTCGTAGTGTGTTTCTAGAGCTTGTTGAGCGTAGTCGAACGCTGCTAGGCCAATGCCAATTCCTGTCCCTTTTTGGATTGACGATGCGTCTGTGTAGATAGCGAGCATGTTGTCTCCTAGTCTTGATAGCATGTAAGCCTTGTGAGCCTCTGCTTCTTCGTCCTTGGATAGTGTAGAGAGTGTAGCTGTATAGGGCATATTTTTGGTCCATGGCTGGTAGTGGTTTGCGAGTAGCTTCTCTTCAGGGCTTGATACAGCAGTCTGAATAGATTGAACAATTTGAGTGAGTTGCGTAGGCGGGCCTTTCTTGAGTTGGCGTCCAAGGTCTTCTACATCTGTGTCTGCGTCTGATTCTGGTTGTAGGGCTTCGTTTAGAGCTTGGATAGCGATGCGAACTAGGTGACTAGCTGGTAGCTTCCTTGCTCTGAAGGCGTATTTTCTGATAGCAGTGTTAAGCCTGATCGCTGGCGGAGGTAGCGCAGCTTCTACCTCTGATGGAATCGTTGGTGAGGTGCGAAAGGTGCCTAGTATCTTTCTAAGAGCCATGTTTTGGAGTCCTTGTAGCTGCTTCTTGATGGCAGTTTGTTTTCTCCAGAAGACCTCACATCCGTAGTCTGCTACACTTGTTACACAAGCTAGATAGAGTTGCCGCATAGCGTAGGGAGAGAGTCCTCTCTCGCTGTTTGCTAGTCTGCACATCCTGTAGAAGGCTGACCTGGCCTGGCTAATCCTTATAGCAGCATGCTCCTTGAATGCGAGTGCGTTGTCAAAGTAGATGCCTAGCCATCTGACTGTCTTTTTTGGTGTGACCGTAGATTGATCTGGGAGCGTGAGTGATGCTGCGGAAGCCTTATCACTTGTAGTAAAGTGTATAAGCTCTGTTTTTGCAGCGTCAAACTGTATAGCACAGCTGGCTCCTTTGGTAAAGAGACTAGCTATGTCGCGTTCTAGCAGGCGTATGTTTTTCTGTAGGCTTGTTGAAGAAGCAGAGATGGAGAGGTCGTCCATATACGAAAGTGAGTAGTTGACGGTTGATGAAAACAGAGGTCTGATATATATCAGAAACAGAATTGGTGATACTGGGCTGCCTTGTGGGATGCCTGCTGATATGTTGCTAAAGTCTTCTGTTTCTCCATTAAACGATAGCCGAAGCTGGCGATTTGTGAGAAAAAGACTGGATCCACGCTATTAGGCTGCAGGGTAGCTTTAGTTGTTGCAGGATAGCAAGTAGCTGATTCCGGGCTACGTGGTCAAAGGCTCCTTTAATGTCTAAGAAGACTGTAGAGGTAGTATGTCCCTGTTTTCTGTTTTGCTGCACTTGGTTGAGTAGGAGCAGAGACGCGTCAATCGCAGACTTCTGGATTCTACCGCCAATTTGCGAAGGATGTAGGAGGTGCGAAACCTCTGCTAGCGCGCCTAGACGTTTAGCTACTAGACGCTCTGCTACTTTTCCTAGGCAGTTGAGTAGGGCAATTACTCTGTATGCTTTAGGCGCTGAGTAGTCGGGCTTTTTAGGCTTCTTTAGAATGATGCCAGTAGCTTGCTTCCATCTACTTGGGTGGTAGCCGTGGTTGAAGAGAGCAGAGAATACCTGAAAGATAGTTTCTGGCTGTGTTTTGTAGGCGGCCGTGATTATCTCCTGGTTGATAGCGTCTGGTCCTGGACTGCTACTCTTAACTTGAGGTGAGCAGGCTGCTTGAACTTCTGCTCTAGTGAGTGCTGGCCAATCCCAATTGCCCTGTTGGTAGGTGTTCCACTGGATCGCGCTAGATGCTGGTGGAGGTGGAAAGAGCGTAGTTCTAAAGGCAGAGCATTTGCCTTGAAACGACTCTTCGAGCCTGTTTGCTGACTGGATTGCAGGGATGCTTTGACTAGCAGTCGGCTTAGTATATGCCATTGCCTTGTAGATAGACTTCGCATCCTCCAACCAACACGACAATTGCCGGGTCAGCAAAATCGAAACCAGCGCCTTCCAGCATCCCAAAAATCATTACAATCCATCGCAGTACAAACACAGAGAAGCTCTCTTATCACTCTCACAGCCTCTAGGCTCGTGTAGAGGAGCGCAGCCAGGTGCAAACCTACAGTTCACGCTCTTCTGAGTTTTCACGTTCTGCGCACAGACCGCTCTTATCTTATCAGCAAAAGCACGATCCACCACAAACCACCGCAAATTGGACCACGCTCTTCTGAGTTTTCACGTTCTGCGCACAGACCGCTCTTATCTTATCAGCAAAAGCACGATCCACCACAAACCACCGCAAATTGGACACAACACACCATACTGCAGCCTTTTGCTTAGTTTTCTGCTATTTTACTCCTAATCAATTCCTAGAGGTCTACTAGTTAGGCTAGTAAGAAGAGAGAGGGAGCAAAACGAGTAAAACTAAGACGCCTTTTTCCCTGTTTTTCAGCTCTGAAAAGCTGATAGAGACTAGGTACCTCTATCTGTGCAAAAACAAGCTTTCTTCTAGTCATTTCAACTATTTCTTTGTCAAATAAAAGAGAAGGAAACCTATCACCTGGACCTATGGACATTCTGGACCCTGGATCACATGAGAGCGCTAGAAGCCCGCCAGCTTCTAGCGTATCTACACTAGACGCTGTAGACACAGAGTCTATAGTAGAGATGGACCTAAACGTCCCTAGCTCCCCAGACCCTCTAGGAGCGCCAGATTCAACGCGACGCCCATCTCAACCTAGATACGCCTTTACTGCCAATGTAGCTACTGCTACTACCAACAAACGAACTGTTAGCAGTAGATCTGCTACCCCTGACGCCCAAAGACCAGCTCCTTTCCAATTCTCAGCTGCCAGCAGACCTCTAGCTCAGACGCCAGTAGCTAGCACCTGTGAAGAAGCTCTCAGTATCGCCAGAAGCATGGTAATCCAAGCCTCTGCCCTCGCTACATCTCGCAAGACCCAAACAGACCTGCTAGATCTGCTAGAAGTCTTCAGAGACTACACAGAGAACAACAGAGTCAACAAACAAGGTGTCTCTATCTTAGCCTCTCAAGTATCAAGCCTTGAATCTGTGTCTAGAGCAATTGGAACAAAGGTCAAGCTCCTCCAAAAGCCAGCGTTAGAAAACGCCACTCGATCCCTACAACCAGAATCAGACGCAGACACAGATGTAGAAGACCTTGGACGCCAACTCAAGAAAGGCCCGCCTACGCAACTCACTCAAATTGTTCAATCTATTCAGACTGCTGTATCAAGCCCTGAAGAGAAGCTACTCGCAAACCACTACCAGCCATGGACCAAAAATATGCCCTATACAGCTACACTCTCTACACTATCCAAGGACGAAGAAGCAGAGGCTCACAAGGCTTACATGCTATCAAGACTAGGAGACAACATGCTCGCTATCTACACAGACGCATCGTCAATCCAAAAAGGGACAGGAATTGGCATTGGCCTAGCAGCGTTCGACTACGCTCAACAAGCTCTAGAAACACACTACGAGACGCACAACATCGGCAAAGGCCAAATTGTATACAATGGCGAGCTAGAAGGCATCACTAGAGGCTTTGAACACGCTGCGACTGTAGCTGCCCCCTACCAGGAGATTCAGATCTATGCGGACAACCAGGCTGCTATCCATAGACTGAAGACGCCCTCTAACCTACCTGGACAAGCGTGGCAGATACGCTGCGTAAAAGCAGCCAAACAGGTCATCAGCAAAGGAGCTACTATCAGCATTTACTGGGTCCCTGGACACCAAGACATAGCAGGCAACGAAAGAGCAGACTGTCTAGCTAAACTAGCTGCCAAAAAGAGGCCAGCCACGAACTCTACTAGCCTCGCCATGACTAGTACCAGGCACCAACACGACAATTGCCGGGTCAGCAAAATCGAAACCAGCGCCTCCAGCATCCCAAAACCATTAGAATCCATCGCAGTACAACACAGAGAAGCTCTCTTATCACTTTCACAGCCTCTAAGCTCGTGGTAGAGGAGCGCAGCCAGGTGCAAACCTACAGTTCACGCTCTTCTGAGTTTTCACGTTCTGCGCACAGACCGCTCTTATCTTATCAGCAAAAGCACGATCCACCACAAACCACCGCAAATTGGACCACGCTCTTCTCAGGACCACTACCTAGACCTATGGACATCCCGGACCCTGGATTATACCAGAGCTCTAGAATCTCGCCAGCTTCTAGACACTCTACTCTGGACCCTGTAGACACAGAGTCTATAGTAGAGATGGACCTAAATGTCCCTAGCTCTCCCGACCCTCTAGGAGAGCTAGATCCTTCAACACACTGCCCTACACAATCCAGCTACGCCTTTACTGCCAATGCAGCTACTGCTACCTCCCACAAAAGAACTGCTAGCAGTAGATCTGCTATCCCTGACGCCCTACGACCAGCCCCGTTCCAATTCACAGCTGCTAGCCGACCCTTAGCCCAGGCACCAGTAGCCAGCACCTGTGAAGAAGCTCTCAGCATTGCTAGAAGCATGGTAATCCAAGCATCTGCTCTCGCCACATCTCGTAAGACCCAGACAGATCTTCTGGATCTGCTCGAAGTCTTTAGAGACTACACAGAGAACAGAGTCAACAAACACAGCGTCTCTGTCTTAGCCTCGCAAGTATCAAATCTGGAATCAGTATCTAGAGCAATTGGATCGAAAACCAAGCTCCTACAGAAGCCAGCTTTGGCTTCCGTTCCTCAAGCCCTGCCTCAGCGCTCTACCCCTGCTGCCTCCACTCCTGCCTCTACTTCTGGGTCCACTTCTGCCTCCACTTCTGCCTCCACTTCTGCCTCTACCACTACGGCCTCTTCCTACGCTACTGTTGCAGCAAAGGGTCAACCAAAAACAGACTGGCAAACAGTTGCAAAGAAGACATCTATTCCGACACCTAAGAACTCGCTTAGCACTCGCCAACTTGTCTTGCTCCAGGACCAACAAACTAGTACAAACTCTACTACAAACTCCTTTAGCTCTCTTGCTATGCGAATGCCTTCAACGAGGCCTTTGCTAGCAAAGGAGTAAGCTCCCCTGTTGTAGCATCAGTAACTACTAGCGTAAAGAAGAACATTGTTCTGACGAACTACACCCTCCTTCAGCGCCAAGTACCTACTTGAGAACATACAGATCTGGAAGAACATTACTGCTTTCAAAGAGGCGCTACCTATCCAGCCTTGGCACAAAGTAGTGCTCCACAATATACCAACCTCTTTCTCTACCAATGAAAGCCTAGAGGTGCTAAAAACAGAGATCTCTACATTCAATAGAGGGTTCCAGACTGTAGGCAACCCCTACTGGCTTACTAGCAGAGAGAGAAGACAAACTCAGCACACAGGCTCAGTGTGCATTGCCTTTGCAACAGAACAGGAGGCTGTAAGAGCTATTCGAGGCAGACTCTACTTACTAGGCATTAGTGTTAGAGTAGAGAAGCTGTACTCTACGCCTGCCTCAACACAATGCCAGAAGTGTCAACGCTTCGGTCACCTAGAGACGAGGTGCCTACACAGCACTGCCTGCAAAATCTGCGCAGAGCCTCACGCTACAGCTCTGCACAGATGCAACACCTGCGGCGCTAAAAGCAAGACCTGTGTACACACATTACCTGTCTGCGCAAACTGCAAAAAAGGCACACACAGCAGACAGCAGGCAGTGTGAGATGTACACGGCTACCTTGAACGCGCCAACAACAACAGAATGTTAGACAACATAAGAGTTCTTCAGATTAATCTAAACAAGAGCGCCCAGGCCACTGAAAGCGCTCTTCAGATAGCAGTAGAGCTAGCTATTGATCTTGTTATTGTACAAGAGCCTTGGCTTGTTCTACCGCACCAGACGCCTTTAGATTTCTCAGAAACGCGCTCAGTAAACCACCCCTCGTTTACGCAGCTTCTACCTACTCTCCCTCATTCATCACTACGCCCTCGCGTCCTTATTTACATCTCTCGCTCTCTTCAGGCTCAGGTGAGCCCTCTGCAAAATCTAGTAGCCGATCCAGACTATCTAGCAGTTGCGGTGAAGACAAGAAACTCCACCTTCCACATCTACAACCTCTACAACGAGCAAGACCAACAAGGCTCCTCGGCAAATACTATCGAAAGAGCACTACTGACAAACACTCTCTTACCGTCTTCCATTCTCCTAGGCGACTTCAACACACACCACCCTTGGTGGGACCCTCAGTCAGCTACTATCTCTTCTAAAGCTAGCGTGCTCGTAGACTGGATTGAACGACAGAATCTAGAGCTGCTAAACACACCTGGAGAAGGCACCTTTTTTCGCTCAAATATGAGCAGAGAAAGCGTCCTAGACCTAGCTTTTGCTACTCCCGACCTTGCAAGCAAGATAGAAGACTGGCAAGTAACAACCAGCAATTGGCTCTGACCACTTTGGCATTCTGTTTGCCATCAAGGTTCCTGCTAGACACAACAACAAATCTCTCTCTACACTGAGATATAACACAAAGAAAGCGAACTGGGACCTCTTTAATGGCAGGCTTGCTACAGCTATTGCTCGCAGCTCCACTCTCAGCAATCTTCATAGTCTCCCTACTGTCTCTACAGAATCTTCAAGGTTGCTTATACAGGAGCAGAACCCTGCTCTACAACAACAACTAGAGCAGCTTGGAAATGAGATTAACTGCTGCTATCATAGAGGCAGCAACAGCTGCTATTCCACGACTAGCAACAAGGCCAAAGAGCAAGCCATGGTGGAACCAAGACTTGCACTCTCTACGAACTACGATGCTAAACAGACAACGCTTGTTCCAACGCAAGGTAGCTGCCTCCTCTATTGTAGAAGCTTTTCTATGGAAGAAAAGACTAATCTGGTAGCTAGAAACGCGTATCTGCAAGCTATCAAAGCAGCAAAACAGGACCATTGGAACCAGTTTCTGGAGAAGGAGGATGCGAAGTCTATCTACAAAGGCAATGGCATATACTAAGCCGACTGCTAGTCAAAGCATCCCTGCAATCCAGTCAGCAAACAGGCTCGAAAGAGTCGTTTCAAGGCAAATGCTCTGCCTTTAGAACTACGCTCTTTCCACCTCCACCAGCATCTAGCGCGATCCAGTGGAACACCTACCAACAGGGCAATTGGGATTGGCCAGCACTCACTAGAGCAGAGTTCAAGCAGCCTGCTCATCTCAAGTTAAGAGTAGCAGTCCAGGACCAAGACGCTATCAACCAGGAGATAATCACGGCCGCCTACAAAACACAGCCAGAAACTATCTTTCAGGTATTCTCTGCTCTCTTCAACCACGGCTACCACCCAAGTAGATGGAAGCAAGCTACTGGCATCATTCTAAAGAAGCCTAAAAAGCCCGACTACTCAGCGCCTAAAGCATACAGAGTAATTGCCCTACTCAACTGCCTAGGAAAAGTAGCAGAGCGTCTAGTAGCTAAACGTCTAGGCGCGCTAGCAGAGGTTTCGCACCTCCTACATCCTTCGCAAATTGGCGGTAGAATCCAGAAGTCTGCGATTGACGCGTCTCTGCTCCTACTCAACCAAGTGCAGCAAAACAGAAAACAGGGACATACTACCTCTACAGTCTTCTTAGACATTAAAGGAGCCTTTGACCACGTAGCCCGGAATCAGCTACTTGCTATCCTGCAACAACTAAAGCTACCCTGCAGCCTAATAGCGTGGATCCAGTCTTTTCTCACAAATCGCCAGCTTCGGCTATCGTTTAATGGAGAAACAGAAGACTTTAGCAACATATCAGCAGGCATCCCACAAGGCAGCCCAGTATCACCAATTCTGTTTCTGATATATATCAGACCTCTGTTTTCATCAACCGTCAACTACTCACTTTC
>JAADKA010000001.1:1750000-2002101 GCA_009982855.1 Lizonia empirigonia | reverse complement strand
GTTGGAAACAAAGTTGCTGCGCAGTAAAGAGATATAAAGGAAAGTTATTCCTCTACGTCCTGGTTGAGATGCCACTTGCGAGTGCCTATCTTTGTGCTTGTTATAAAGGCTAGAGTAGCCTTTATTCCTTGTGTTGTGTGTAGGAGAAGAGGCAGAGTCAGCCTTGATTCTCTCACGTATTTTTGAGGATTTTGCGTCTTGTTTGTACCACTTGCAGCTTAGTAGTAGATGCTCCACTGTTTGCTTAGCTCCGCAGCTGCAATAGGGGTGGTCTGCTTTGCCTATCTGGAATAGGTATGCTTTGTTGTATCCGTGGCCAAGTTTGAGCTGATAGTAGGCGCTAGCAATCTCTCTTCTTGTTCCTGGTGGGACTCTGACTCTCTTCTGAATTGACAAGCTGTACCTAGCTGAGTAGGTATTTGGATTGCGTAGTGTTGCCTGTGAGGAGTAGTTTTTGAGTTCTTTTGTCCATTCCTGCGTTGCTAGCTTCTTGATCCTGGTACTAGTCATGGCGAGGCTAGTAGAGTTCGTGGCTGGCCTCTTTTTGGCAGCTAGTTTGGCTAGACAGTCTGCTCTTTCGTTGCCTGCTATGTCTTGATGTCCAGGGACCCAGTAAATGCTGATAGTAGCTCCTTTGCTGATGACCTGTTTGGCTGCTTTTACGCAGCGTATCTGCCACGCTTGTCCAGGTAGGTTAGAGGGCGTCTTCAGTCTATGGATAGCAGCCTGGTTGTCCGCATAGATCTGAATCTCCTGGTAGGGGGCAGCTACAGTCGCAGCGTGTTCAAAGCCTCTAGTGATGCCTTCTAGCTCCCCATTGTATACAATTTGGCCTTTGCCGATGTTGTGCGTCTCGTAGTGTGTTTCTAGAGCTTGTTGAGCGTAGTCGAACGCTGCTAGGCCAATGCCAATTCCTGTCCCTTTTTGGATTGACGATGCGTCTGTGTAGATAGCGAGCATGTTGTCTCCTAGTCTTGATAGCATGTAAGCCTTGTGAGCCTCTGCTTCTTCGTCCTTGGGTAGTGTAGAGAGTGTAGCTGTATAGGGCATATTTTTGGTCCATGGCTGGTAGTGGTTTGCGAGTAGCTTCTCTTCAGGGCTTGATACAGCAGTCTGAATAGATTGAATAATTTGAGTGAGTTGCGTAGGCGGGCCTTTCTTGAGTTGGCGTCCAAGGTCTTCTACATCTGTGTCTGCGTCTGATTCTGGTTGTAGGGCTTCGTTTAGAGCTTGGATAGCGATGCGAACTAGGTGACTAGCTGGTAGCTTCCTTGCTCTGAAGGCGTATTTTCTGATAGCAGTGTTAAGCCTGATCGCTGGCGGAGGTAGCGCAGCCTCTACCTCTGATGGAATCGTTGGTGAGGTGCGAAAGGTGCCTAGTATCTTTCTAAGAGCCATGTTTTGGAGTCCTTGTAGCTGCTTCTTGATGGCAGTTTGTTTTCTCCAGAAGACCTCACATCCGTAGTCGGCTACACTTGTTACACAAGCTAGATAGAGTTGCCGCATAGCGTAGGGAGAGAGTCCTCTCTCGCTGTTTGCTAGTCTGCACATCCTGTAGAAGGCTGACCTGGCCTGGCTAATCCTTATAGCAGCATGCTCCTTGAATGCGAGTGCGTTGTCAAAGTAGATGCCTAGCCATCTGACTGTCTTTTTTGGTGTGACCGTAGATTGATCTGGGAGCGTGAGTGATGCTGCGGAAGCCTTATCACTTGTAGTAAAGTGTATAAGCTCTGTTTTTGCAGCGTCAAACTGTATAGCACAGCTGGCTCCTTTGGTAAAGAGACTAGCTATGTCGCGTTCTAGCAGGCGTATGTTTTTCTGTAGGCTTGTTGAAGAAGCAGAGATGGAGAGGTCGTCCATATACGAAAGTGAGTAGTTGACGGTTGATGAAAACAGAGGTCTGATATATATCAGAAACAGAATTGGTGATACTGGGCTGCCTTGTGGGATGCCTGCTGATATGTTGCTAAAGTCTTCTGTTTCTCCATTAAACGATAGCCGAAGCTGGCGATTTGTGAGAAAAGACTGGATCCACGCTATTAGGCTGCAGGGTAGCTTTAGTTGTTGCAGGATAGCAAGTAGCTGATTCCGGGCTACGTGGTCAAAGGCTCCTTTAATGTCTAAGAAGACTGTAGAGGTAGTATGTCCCTGTTTTCTGTTTTGCTGCACTTGGTTGAGTAGGAGCAGAGACGCGTCAATCGCAGACTTCTGGATTCTACCGCCAATTTGCGAAGGATGTAGGAGGTGCGAAACCTCTGCTAGCGCGCCTAGACGTTTAGCTACTAGACGCTCTGCTACTTTTCCTAGGCAGTTGAGTAGGGCAATTACTCTGTATGCTTTAGGCGCTGAGTAGTCGGGCTTTTTAGGCTTCTTTAGAATGATGCCAGTAGCTTGCTTCCATCTACTTGGGTGGTAGCCGTGGTTGAAGAGAGCAGAGAATACCTGAAAGATAGTTTCTGGCTGTGTTTTGTAGGCGGCCGTGATTATCTCCTGGTTGATAGCGTCTGGTCCTGGACTGCTACTCTTAACTTGAGGTGAGCAGGCTGCTTGAACTTCTGCTCTAGTGAGTGCTGGCCAATCCCAATTGCCCTGTTGGTAGGTGTTCCACTGGATCGCGCTAGATGCTGGTGGAGGTGGAAAGAGCGTAGTTCTAAAGGCAGAGCATTTGCCTTGAAACGACTCTTCGAGCCTGTTTGCTGACTGGATTGCAGGGATGCTTTGACTAGCAGTCGGCTTAGTATATGCCATTGCCTTGTAGATAGACTTCGCATCCTCCTTCTCCAGAAACTGGTTCCAATGGTCCTGTTTTGCTGCTTTGATAGCTTGCAGATACGCGTTTCTAGCTACCAGATAGTCTTTCTTCCATAGAAAAGCTTCTACAGAGGAGGCAGCTACCTTGCGTTGGAACAAGCGTTGTCTGTTTAGCATCGTAGTTCGTAGAGAGTGCAAGTCTTGGTTCCACCATGGCTTGCTCTTTGGCCTTGTTGCTAGTCGTGGAATAGCAGCTGTTGCTGCCTCTATGATAGCAGCAGTAATCTCATTTCCAAGCTGCTCTAGTTGTTGTTGTAGAGCAGGGTTCTGCTCCTGTATAAGCAACCTTGAAGATTCTGTAGAGACAGTAGGGAGACTATGAAGATTGCTGAGAGTGGAGCTGCGAGCAATAGCTGTAGCAAGCCTGCCATTAAAGAGGTCCCAGTTCGCTTTCTTTGTGTTATATCTCAGTGTAGAGAGATTGTTGTTGTGTCTAGCAGGAACCTTGATGGCAAACAGAATGCCAAAGTGGTCAGAGCCAATGCTGGTTGTTACTTGCCAGTCTTCTATCTTGCTTGCAAGGTCGGGAGTAGCAAAAGCTAGGTCTAGGACGCTTTCTCTGCTCATATTTGAGCGAAAAAAGGTGCCTTCTCCAGGTGTGTTTAGCAGCTCTAGATTCTGTCGTTCAATCCAGTCTACGAGCACGCTAGCTTTAGAAGAGATAGTAGCTGACTGAGGGTCCACCAAGGGTGGTGTGTGTTGAAGTCGCCTAGGAGAATGGAAGACGGTAAGAGAGTGTTTGTCAGTAGTGCTCTTTCGATAGTATTTGCCGAGGAGCCTTGTTGGTCTTGCTCGTTGTAGAGGTTGTAGATGTGGAAGGTGGAGTTTCTTGTCTTTACCGCAACTGCTAGATAGTCTGGATCGGCTACTAGATTTTGCAGAGGGCTCACCTGAGCCTGAAGAGAGCGAGAGATGTAAATAAGGACGCGAGGGCGTAGTGATGAATGAGGGAGAGTAGGTAGAAGCTGCGTAAACGAGGGGTGGTTTACTGAGCGCGTTTCTGAGAAATCTAAAGGCGTCTGGTGCGGTAGAACAAGCCAAGGCTCTTGTACAATAACAAGATCAATAGCTAGCTCTACTGCTATCTGAAGAGCGCTTTCAGTAGCCTGGGCGCTCTTGTTTAGATTAATCTGAAGAACTCTTATGTTGTCTAACATTCTGTTGTTGTTGGCGCGTTCAAGGTAGCCGTGTACATCTCACACTGCTTGCTGTCTGCTGTGTGTGCCTTTTTGCAGTTTGCGCAGACAGGTAATGTGTGTACACAGGTCTTGCCTTTAGCGCCGCAGGTGTTGCATCTGTGCAGAGCTGTAGCGTGAGGCTCTGCGCAGATTTTGCAGGCAGTGCTGTGTAGGCACCTCGTCTCTAGGTGACCGAAGCGTTGACACTTCTGGCATTGTGTTGAGGCAGGCGTAGAGTACAGCTTCTCTACTCTAACACTAATGCCTAGTAAGTAGAGTCTGCCTCGAATAGCTCTTACAGCCTCCTGTTCTGTTGCAAAGGCAATGCACACTGAGCCTGTGTGCTGAGTTTGTCTTCTCTCTCTGCTAGTAAGCCAGTAGGGGTTGCCTACAGTCTGGAACCCTCTATTGAATGTAGAGATCTCTGTTTTTAGCCCTCTAGGCTTTCATTGGTAGAGAAAGAGGTTGGTATATTGTGGAGCACTACTTTGTGCCAAGGCTGGATAGGTAGCGCCTCTTTGAAAGCAGTAATGTTCTTCCAGATCTGTATGTTCTCAAGTAGGTACTTGGCGCTGAAGGAGGGTGTAGTCGTCAGAACAATGTTCTTCTTTACGCTAGTAGTTACTGATGCTACAACAGGGGAGCTTACTCCTTTGCTAGCAAAGGCCTCGTTGAAGGCATTACGCATAGCAAGAGAGCTAAAGGAGTTTGTAGTAGAGTTTGTACTAGTTTGTTGGTCCTGGAGCAAGACAAGTTGGCGAGTGCTAAGCGAGTTCTTAGGTGTCGGGATAGATGTCTTCTTTGCAACTGTTTGCCAGTCTGTTTTTGGTTGACCCTTTGCTGCAACAGTAGCGTAGGAAGAGGCCGTAGTGGTAGAGCAGAAGTAGAGGCAGAAGTGGAGGCAGAAGTGGAGCCCAGAAGTAGAGGCAGGAGTGGAGGCAGCAGGGGTAGAGCGCTGAGGCAGGGCTTGAGGAACGGAAGCCAAAGCTGGCTTCTGTAGGAGCTTGGTTTTCGATCCAATTGCTCTAGATACTGATTCCAGATTTGATACTTGCGAGGCTAAGACAGAGACGCTGTGTTTGTTGACTCTGTTATTCTCTGTGTAGTCTCTAAAGACTTCGAGTAGATCCAGAAGATCTGTCTGGGTCTTACGAGATGTGGCGAGAGCAGATGCTTGGATTACCATGCTTCTAGCAATGCTGAGAGCTTCTTCACAGGTGCTGGCTACTGGTGCCTGGGCTAAGGGTCGGCTAGCAGCTGTGAATTGGAACGGGGCTGGTCGTAGGGCGTCAGGGATAGCAGATCTACTGCTAGCAGTTCTTTTGTGGGAGGTAGCCGTAGCTGCATTGGCAGTAAAGGCGTAGCTGGATTGTGTAGGGCAGTGTGTTGAAGGGTCTAGCTCTCCTAGGGTCGGGAGAGCTAGGGACATTTAGGTCCATCTCTACTATAGACTCTGTGTCTACAGGGTCCAGAGTAGAGTGTCTAGAAGCTGGCGAGATTCTAGAGCTCTGGTATAATCCAGGGTCCGGGATGTCCATAGGTCTAGGTAGTGGTCCTGAGAAGAGCGTGGTCCAATTTGCGGTGGTTTGTGGTGGATCGTGCTTTTGCTGATAAGATAAGAGCGGTCTGTGCGCAGAACGTGAAAACTCAGAAGAGCGTGAACTGTAGGTTTGCACCTGGCTGCGCTCCTCTACCACGAGCTTAGAGGCTGTGAAAGTGATAAGAGAGCTTCTCTGTGTTGTACTGCGATAGATTCTAATGGTTTTTGGATGCTGGAGGCGCTGGTTTCGATTTTGCTGACCCGGCAATTGTCGTGTTGGTGTGTAGGGCAGTGTGTTGAAGGGTCTAGCTCCTAGAGGGTCGGGAGAGCTAGGGACATTTAGGTCCATCTCTACTATAGACTCTGTGTCTACAGGGTCCAGAGTAGAGTGTCTAGAAGCTGGCGAGATTCTAGAGCTCTGGTATAATCCAGGGTCCGGGATGTCCATAGGTCTAGGTAGTGGTCCTGAGAAGAGCGTGGTCCAATTTGCGGTGGTTTGTGGTGGATCGTGCTTTTGCTGATAAGATAAGAGCGGTCTGTGCGCAGAACGTGAAAACTCAGAAGAGCGTGAACTGTAGGTTTGCACCTGGCTGCGCTCCTCTACCACGAGCTTAGAGGCTGTGAGAGTGATAAGAGAGCTTCTCTGTGTTGTACTGCGATGGATTCTAATGGTTTTGTGTGCATTGCCTTTGCAACAGAACAGGAGGCTGTAAGAGCTATTCGAGGCAGACTCTACTTACTAGGCATTAGTGTTAGAGTAGAGAAGCTGTACTCTACGCCTGCCTCAACACAATGCCAGAAGTGTCAACGCTTCGGTCACCTAGAGACGAGGTGCCTACACAGCACTGCCTGCAAAATCTGCGCAGAGCCTCACGCTACAGCTCTGCACAGATGCAACACCTGCGGCGCTAAAGGCAAGACCTGTGTACACACATTACCTGTCTGCGCAAACTGCAAAAAGGCACACACAGCAGACAGCAAGCAGTGTGAGATGTACACGGCTACCTTGAACGCGCCAACAACAACAGAATGTTAGACAACATAAGAGTTCTTCAGATTAATCTAAACAAGAGCGCCCAGGCCACTGAAAGCGCTCTTCAGATAGCAGTAGAGCTAGCTATTGATCTTGTTATTGTACAAGAGCCTTGGCTTGTTCTACCGCACCAGACGCCTTTAGATTTCTCAGAAACGCGCTCAGTAAACCACCCCTCGTTTACGCAGCTTCTACCTACTCTCCCTCATTCATCACTACGCCCTCGCGTCCTTATTTACATCTCTCGCTCTCTTCAGGCTCAGGTGAGCCCTCTGCAAAATCTAGTAGCCGATCCAGACTATCTAGCAGTTGCGGTAAAGACAAGAAACTCCACCTTCCACATCTACAACCTCTACAACGAGCAAGACCAACAAGGCTCCTCGGCAAATACTATCGAAAGAGCACTATTGACAAACACTCTCTTACCGTCTTCCATTCTCCTAGGCGACTTCAACACACACCACCCTTGGTGGGACCCTCAGTCAGCTACTATCTCTTCTAAAGCTAGCGTGTTCGTAGACTGGATTGAACGACAGAATCTAGAGCTGCTAAACACACCTGGAGAAGGCACCTTTTTTCGCTCAAATATGAGCAGAGAAAGCGTCCTAGACCTAGCTTTTGCTACTCCAGACCTTGCAAGCAAGATAGAAGACTGGCAAGTAACAACCAGCATTGGCTCTGACCACTTTGGCATTCTGTTTGCCATCAAGGTTCCTGCTAGACACAACAACAATCTCTCTACACTGAGATATAACACAAAGAAAGCGAACTGGGACCTCTTTAATGGCAGGCTTGCTACAGCTATTGCTCGCAGCTCCACCCTCAGCAATCTTCATAGTCTCCCTACTGTCTCTACAGAATCTTCAAGGTTGCTTATACAGGAGCAGAACCCTGCTCTACAACAACAACTAGAGCAGCTTGGAAATGAGATTACTGCTGCTATCATAGAGGCAGCAACAGCTGCTATTCCACGACTAGCAACAAGGCCAAAGAGCAAGCCATGGTGGAACCAAGACTTGCACTCTCTACGAACTACGATGCTAAACAGACAACGCTTGTTCCAACGCAAGGTGCCTCCTCTATTGTAGAAGCTTTTCTATGGAAGAAAGACTATCTGGTAGCTAGAAACGCGTATCTGCGAGCTATCAAAGCAGCAAAACAGGACCATTGGAACCAGTTTCTGGAGAAGGAGGATGCGAAGTCTATCTACAAGGCAATGGCATATACTAAGCCGACTGCTAGTCAAAGCATCCCTGCAATCCAGTCAGCAAACAGGCTCGAAGAGTCGTTTCAAGGCAAATGCTCTGCCTTTAGAACTACGCTCTTTCCACCTCCACCAGCATCTAGCGCGATCCAGTGGAACACCTACCAACAGGGCAATTGGGATTGGCCAGCACTCACTAGAGCAGAAGTTCAAGCAGCCTGCTCATCTCAAGTTAAGAGTAGCAGTCCAGGACCAGACGCTATCAACCAGGAGATAATCACGGCCGCCTACAAAACACAGCCAGAAACTATCTTTCAGGTATTCTCTGCTCTCTTCAACCACGGCTACCACCCAAGTAGATGGAAGCAAGCTACTGGCATCATTCTAAAGAAGCCTAAAAAGCCCGACTACTCAGCGCCTAAAGCATACAGAGTAATTGCCCTACTCAACTGCCTAGGAAAAGTAGCAGAGCGTCTAGTAGCTAAACGTCTAGGCGCGCTAGCAGAGGTTTCGCACCTCCTACATCCTTCGCAAATTGGCGTAGAATCCAGAAGTCTGCGATTGACGCGTCTCTGCTCCTACTCAACAAGTGCAGCAAAACAAAACAGGGCTACCTCTACAGTCTTCTTAGACATTAAAGGAGCCTTTGACCACGTAGCCGGAATCAGCTACTTGCTATCCTGCAACAACTAAAGCTACCCTGCAGCCTAATAGCGTGGATCCAGTCCACCAACACGACAATTGCCGGGTCAGCAAAATCGAAACAGCGCCTCCAGCATCCCAAACCATTAGAATCATCGCAGTACAACACAGAGAAGCTTCTTATCACTCTCACAGCCTCTAAGCTCGTGGTAGAGGAGCGCAGCCAGGTGCAAACCTACAGTTCACGCTCTTCTGAGTTTTCACGTTCTGCGCACAGACCGCTCTTATCTTATCAGCAAAAGCACGATCCACCACAAACCACGCAATTGGACCACGCTCTTCTCAGGACCACTACCTAGACCTATGGACATCCCGGACCCTGGATTATACCAGAGCTCTAGAATCTCGCCAGCTTCTAGACACTCTACTCTGGACCCTGTAGACACAGAGTCTATAGTAGAGATGGACCTAAATGTCCCTAGCTCTCCCGACCCTCTAGGAGAGCTAGACCCTTCAACACACTGCCTACACAATCAGCTACGCCTTTACTGCCAATGCAGCTACTGCTACCCCACAAAAGAACTGCTAGCAGTAGATCTGCTATCCCTGACGCCCTACGACCAGCCCCGTTCAATTCACAGCTGCTAGCCGACCTTAGCCAGGCACCCAGTAGCCAGACCTGTGAAGAAGCTCTCAGCATTGCTAGAAGCATGGTAATCCAAGCATCGCTCTCGCACATCTCGTAAGACCCAGACAGATCTTCTGGATCTGCTCGAAGTTTTTAGAGACTACACAGAGAATAACAGAGTCAACAAACACAGCGTCTCTGTCTTAGCCTCGCAAGTATCAAATCTGGAATCAGTATCTAGAAGCAATTGGATCGAAAACAAGCTCCTACAGAAGCCAGCTTTGGCTTCCGTTCCTCAAGCCCTGCCTCAGCGCTCTACCCTGCTGCCTCCACTCCTGCCTCTACTTCTGGGTCCACTTCTGCCTCCACTTCTGCCTCCACTTCTGCCTCTTACCACTACGGCCTCTTCCTACGCTACTGTTGCAGCAAAGGGTCAACCAAAAACAGACTGGCAAACAGTTGCAAAGAAGACATCTATTCCGACACCTAAGAACTCGCTTAGCACTCGCCAACTTGTCTTGCTCCAGGACCAACAAACTAGTACAAACTCTACTACAAACTCCTTTAGCTCTCTTGCTATGCGTAATGCCTTCAACGAGGCCTTTGCTAGCAAAGGAGTAAGCTCCCCTGTTGTAGCATCAGTAACTACTAGCGTAAAGAAGAACATTGTTCTGACGACTACACCCTCCTTCAGCGCCAAGTACCTACTTGAGAACATACAGATCTGGAAAGAACATTACTGCTTTCAAAGAGGCGCTACCTATCCAGCCTTGGCACAAAGTAGTGCTCCACAATATACCAACCTCTTTCTCTACCAATGAAAGCCTAGAGGTGCTAAAAACAGAGATCTCTACATTCAATAGAGGGTTCCAGACTGTAGGCAACCCCTACTGGCTTACTAGCAGAGAGAGAAGACAAACTCAGCACACAGGCTCAGTGTGCATTGCCTTTGCAACAGAACAGGAGGCTGTAAGAGCTATTCGAGGCAGACTCTACTTACTAGGCATTAGTGTTAGAGTAGAGAAGCTGTACTCTACGCCTGCCTCAACACAATGCCAGAAGTGTCAACGCTTCGGTCACCTAGAGACGAGGTGCCTACACAGCACTGCCTGCAAAATCTGCGCAGAGCCTCACGCTACAGCTCTGCACAGATGCAACACCTGCGGCGCTAAAGGCAAGACCTGTGTACACACATTACCTGTCTGCGCAAACTGCAAAAAGGCACACACAGCAGACAGCAGGCAGTGTGAGATGTACACGGCTACCTTGAACGCGCCAACAACAACAGAATGTTAGACAACATAAGAGTTCTTCAGATTAATCTAAACAAGAGCGCCCAGGCCACTGAAGCGCTCTTCAGATAGCAGTAGAGCTAGCTATTGATCTTGTTATTGTACAAGAGCCTTGGCTTGTTCTACCGCACCAGACGCCTTTAGATTTCTCAGAAACGCGCTCAGTAAACCACCCCTCGTTTACGCAGCTTCTACCTACTCTCCCTCATTCATCACTACGCCCTCGCGTCCTTATTTACATCTCTCGCTCTCTTCAGGCTCAGGTGAGCCCTCTGCAAAATCTAGTAGCCGATCCAGACTATCTAGCAGTTGCGGTAAAGACAAGAAACTCCACCTTCCACATCTACAACCTCTACAACGAGCAAGACCAACAAGGCTCCTCGGCAAATACTATCGAAAGAGCACTATTGACAAACACTCTCTTACCGTCTTCCATTCTCCTAGGCGACTTCAACACACACCACCCTTGGTGGGACCCTCAGTCAGCTACTATCTCTTCTAAAGCTAGCGTGTTCGTAGACTGGATTGAACGACAGAATCTAGAGCTGCTAAACACACCTGGAGAAGGCACCTTTTTTCGCTCAAATATGAGCAGAGAAAGCGTCCTAGACCTAGCTTTTGCTACTCCAGACCTTGCAAGCAAGATAGAAGACTGGCAAGTAACAACCAGCATTGGCTCTGACCACTTTGGCATTCTGTTTGCCATCAAGGTTCCTGCTAGACACAACAACAATCTCTCTACACTGAGATATAACACAAAGAAAGCGAACTGGGACCTCTTTAATGGCAGGCTTGCTACAGCTATTGCTCGCAGCTCCACTCTCAGCAATCTTCATAGTCTCCCTACTGTCTCTACAGAATCTTCAAGGTTGCTTATACAGGAGCAGAACCCTGCTCTACAACAACAACTAGAGCAGCTTGGAAATGAGATTACTGCTGCTATCATAGAGGCAGCAACAGCTGCTATTCCACGACTAGCAACAAGGCCAAAGAGCAAGCCATGGTGGAACCAAGACTTGCACTCTCTACGAACTACGATGCTAAACAGACAACGCTTGTTCCAACGCAAGGTAGCTGCCTCCTCTATTGTAGAAGGTTTTCTATGGAAGAAAGACTATCTGGTAGCTAGAAACGCGTATCTGCGAGCTATCAAAGCAGCAAAACAGGACCATTGGAACCAGTTTCTGGAGAAGGAGGATGCGAAGTCTATCTACAAGGCAATGGCATATACTAAGCCGACTGCTAGTCAAAGCATCCCTGCAATCCAGTCAGCAAACAGGCTCGAAGAGTCGTTTCAAGGCAAATGCTCTGCCTTTAGAACTACGCTCTTTCCACCTCCACCAGCATCTAGCGCGATCCAGTGGAACACCTACCAACAGGGCAATTGGGATTGGCCAGCACTCACTAGAGCAGAAGTTCAAGCAGCCTGCTCACCTCAAGTTAAGAGTAGCAGTCCAGGACCAGACGCTATCAACCAGGAGATAATCACGGCCGCCTACAAAACACAGCCAGAAACTATCTTTCAGGTATTCTCTGCTCTCTTCAACCACGGCTACCACCCAAGTAGATGGAAGCAAGCTACTGCATCATTCTAAAGAAGCCTAAAAAGCCCGACTACTCAGCGCCTAAAGCATACAGAGTAATTGCCCTACTCAACTGCCTAGGAAAAGTAGCAGAGCGTCTAGTAGCTAAACGTCTAGGCGCGCTAGCAGAGGTTTCGCACCTCCTACATCCTTCGCAAATTGGCGGTAGAATCCAGAAGTCTGCGATTGACGCGTCTCTGCTCCTACTCAACCAAGTGCAGCAAAACAGAAAACAGGGACATACTACCTCTACAGTCTTCTTAGACATTAAAGGAGCCTTTGACCACGTAGCCCGGAATCAGCTACTTGCTATCCTGCAACAACTAAAGCTACCCTGCAGCCTAATAGCGTGGATCCAGTCTTTTCTCACAAATCGCCAGCTTCGGCTATCGTTTAATGGAGAAACAGAAGACTTTAGCAACATATCAGCAGGCATCCCACAAGGCAGCCCAGTATCACCAATTCTGTTTCTGATATATATCAGACCTCTGTTTTCATCAACCGTCAACTACTCACTTTCGTATATGGACGACCTCTCCATCTCTGCTTCTTCAACAAGCCTACAGAAAAACATACGCCTGCTAGAACGCGACATAGCTAGTCTCTTTACCAAAGGAGCCAGCTGTGCTATACAGTTTGACGCTGCAAAAACAGAGCTTATACACTTTACTACAAGTGATAAGGCTTCCGCAGCATCACTCACGCTCCCAGATCAATCTACGGTCACACCAAAAAGACAGTCAGATGGCTAGGCATCTACTTTGACAACGCACTCGCATTCAAGGAGCATGCTGCTATAAGGATTAGCCAGGCCAGGTCAGCCTTCTACAGGATGTGCAGACTAGCAAACAGCGAGAGAGGACTCTCTCCCTACGCTATGCGGCAACTCTATCTAGCTTGTGTAACAAGTGTAGCCGACTACGGATGTGAGGTCTTCTGGAGAAAACAAACTGCCATCAAGAAGCAGCTACAAGGACTCCAAAACATGGCTCTTAGAAAGATACTAGGCACCTTTCGCACCTCACCAACGATTCCATCAGAGGTAGAGGCTGCGCTACCTCCGCCAGCGATCAGGCTTAACACTGCTATCAGAAAATACGCCTTCAGAGCAAGGAAGCTACCAGCTAGTCACCTAGTTCGCATCGCTATCCAAGCTCTAAACGAAGCCCTACAACCAGAATCAGACGCAGACACAGATGTAGAAGACCTTGGACGCCAACTCAAGAAAGGCCCGCCTACGCAACTCACTCAAATTATTCAATCTATTCAGACTGCTGTATCAAGCCCTGAAGAGAAGCTACTCGCAAACCACTACCAGCCATGGACCAAAAATATGCCCTATACAGCTACACTCTCTACACTACCCAAGGACGAAGAAGCAGAGGCTCACAAGGCTTACATGCTATCAAGACTAGGAGACAACATGCTCGCTATCTACACAGACGCATCGTCAATCCAAAAAGGGACAGGAATTGGCATTGGCCTAGCAGCGTTCGACTACGCTCAACAAGCTCTAGAAACACACTACGAGACGCACAACATCGGCAAAGGCCAAATTGTATACAATGGGGAGCTAGAAGGCATCACTAGAGGCTTTGAACACGCTGCGACTGTAGCTGCCCCCTACCAGGAGATTCAGATCTATGCGGACAACCAGGCTGCTATCCATAGACTGAAGACGCCCTCTAACCTACCTGGACAAGCGTGGCAGATACGCTGCGTAAAAGCAGCCAAACAGGTCATCAGCAAAGGAGCTACTATCAGCATTTACTGGGTCCCTGGACATCAAGACATAGCAGGCAACGAAAGAGCAGACTGTCTAGCCAAACTAGCTGCCAAAAAGAGGCCAGCCACGAACTCTACTAGCCTCGCCATGACTAGTACCAGGATCAAGAAGCTAGCAACGCAGGAATGGACAAAAGAACTCAAAAACTACTCCTCACAGGCAACACTACGCAATCCAAATACCTACTCAGCTAGGTACAGCTTGTCAATTCAGAAGAGAGTCAGAGTCCCACCAGGAACAAGAAGAGAGATTGCTAGCGCCTACTATCAGCTCAAACTTGGCCACGGATACAACAAAGCATACCTATTCCAGATAGGCAAAGCAGACCACCCCTATTGCAGCTGCGGAGCTAAGCAAACAGTGGAGCATCTACTACTAAGCTGCAAGTGGTACAAACAAGAACGCAAAATCCTCCAAAAATACGTGAGAGAATCAAGGCTGACTCTGCCTCTTCTCCTACACACAACACAAGGAATAAAGGCTACTCTAGCCTTTATAACAAGCACAAAGATAGGCACTCGCAAGTGGCATCTCAACCAGGACGTAGAGGAATAACTTTCCTTTATATCTCTTTACTGCGCAGCAACTTTGTTTCCTAACAACCTTGCTTAGGGCTAAAGCCCTCACCATCTCTTGTATTTTGATAGAAACACTCCCTGCAAAAACACCCTTTGTATTACCAGAGCAGCTTAGCTGCTCTCGTCTTCCATAGTCTTCGACTCACATAGGACGTTAAACTAATAAATAAATAAATAAATAAATAAAGCCCTACAACCAGAATCAGACGCAGACACAGATGTAGAAGACCTTGGACGCCAACTCAAGAAAGGCCCGCCTACGCAACTCACTCAAATTGTTCAATCTATTCAGACTGCTGTATCAAGCCCTGAAGAGAAGCTACTCGCAAACCACTACCAGCCATGGACCAAAAATATGCCCTATACAGCTACACTCTCTACACTACCCAAGGACGAAGAAGCAGAGGCTCACAAGGCTTACATGCTATCAAGACTAGGAGACAACATGCTCGCTATCTACACAGACGCATCGTCAATCCAAAAAGGGACAGGAATTGGCATTGGCCTAGCAGCGTTCGACTACGCTCAACAAGCTCTAGAAACACACTACGAGACGCACAACATCGGCAAAGGCCAAATTGTATACAATGGCGAGCTAGAAGGCATCACTAGAGGCTTTGAACACGCTGCGACTGTAGCTGCCCCCTACCAGGAGATTCAGATCTATGCGGACAACCAGGCTGCTATCTATAGACTGAAGACGCCCTCTAACCTACCTGGACAAGCGTGGCAGATACGCTGCGTAAAAGCAGCCAAACAGGTCATCAGCAAAGGAGCTACTATCAGCATTTACTGGGTCCCTGGACATCAAGACATAGCAGGCAACGAAAGAGCAGACTGTCTAGCTAAACTAGCTGCCAAAAAGAGGCCAGCCACGAACTCTACTAGCCTCGCCATGACTAGTACCAGGATCAAGAAGCTAGCAACGCAGGAATGGACAAAAGAACTCAAAAACTACTCCTCACAGGCAACACTACGCAATCCAAATACCTACTCAGCTAGGTACAGCTTGTCAATTCAGAAGAGAGTCAGAGTCCCACCAGGAACAAGAAGAGAGATTGCTAGCGCCTACTATCAGCTCAAACTTGGCCACGGATACAACAAAGCATACCTATTCCAGATAGGCAAAGCAGACCACCCTATTGCAGCTGCGGAGCTAAGCAAACAGTGGAGCATCTACTACTAAGCTGCAAGTGGTACAAACAAGAACGCAAAATCCTCCAAAAGTACGTGAGAGAATCAAGGCTGACTCTGCCTCTTCTCCTACACACAACACAAGGAATAAAGGCTACTCTAGCCTTTATAACAAGCACAAAGATAGGCACTCGCAAGTGGCATCTCAACATCGAACACCAACTTTTGTTAGTTGGCGAAAGGTCGATTTTCATCGATTTTTCACCCAAACCCATCCGAAATGCCTTCCTAATATCAGTTTCCAACGCCTGCTTTGTAGTGCAGGCGTTGTAGCAGGCGCGCTGGCCACTGCAGTTGAGCAGAGTTGTGACCTGATCTCAGTTGAGATAAAATCTCTGCACATGGCCTGTGCGCCAACTGATTTTTAGATTCGATCGAAGGTAACCCAACCGAAACGAAACGACAGAGCAACGGCTCTTTACTTAGGTATATAGATCTACTGCCTTAGTGAAGCAATAGATCTATATACTTAACCGCCTTATACCGAACCCTCCCTACCAACCTAGCTATACCGACCCCCTATACCTACCATACCAAGCGACTCGGAACGACAGAGACCAACACGACAATTGCCGGGTCAGCAAAATCGAAACCAGCGCCTCCAGCATCCCAAAACCATTAGAATCTATCGCAGTACAACACAGAGAAGCTCTCTTATCACTTTCACAGCCTCTAAGCTCGTGGTAGAGGAGCGCAGCCAGGTGCAAACCTACAGTTCACGCTCTTCTGAGTTTTCACGTTCTGCGCACAGACCGCTCTTATCTTATCAGCAAAAGCACGATCCACCACAAACCACCGCAAATTGGACCACGCTCTTCTCAGGACCACTACCTAGACCTATGGACATCCCGGACCCTGGATTATACCAGAGCTCTAGAATCTCGCCAGCTTCTAGACACTCTACTCTGGACCCTGTAGACACAGAGTCTATAGTAGAGATGGACCTAAATGTCCCTAGCTCTCCCGACCCTCTAGGAGAGCTAGACCCTTCAACACACTGCCCTACACAATCCAGCTACGCCTTTACTGCCAATGCAGCTACGGCTACCTCCCACAAAAGAACTGCTAGCAGTAGATCTGCTATCCCTGACGCCCTACGACCAGCCCCGTTCCAATTCACAGCTGCTAGCCGACCCTTAGCCCAGGCACCAGTAGCCAGCACCTGTGAAGAAGCTCTCAGCATTGCTAGAAGCATGGTAATCCAAGCATCTGCTCTCGCCACATCTCGTAAGACCCAGACAGATCTTCTGGATCTACTCGAAGTCTTTAGAGACTACACAGAGAATAACAGAGTCAACAAACACAGCGTCTCTGTCTTAGCCTCGCAAGTATCAAATCTGGAATCAGTATCTAGAGCAATTGGATCGAAAACCAAGCTCCTACAGAAGCCAGCTTTGGCTTCCGTTCCTCAAGCCCTGCCTCAGCGCTCTACCCCTGCTGCCTCCACTCCTGCCTCTACTTCTGGGTCCACTTCTGCCTCCACTTCTGCCTCCACTTCTGCCTCTACTTCTGCCTCTACCACTACGGCCTCTTCCTACGCTACTGTTGCAGCAAAGGGTCAACCAAAAACAGACTGGCAAACAGTTGCAAAGAAGACATCTATCCCGACACCTAAGAACTCGCTTAGCACTCGCCAACTTGTCTTGCTCCAGGACCAACAAACTAGTACAAACTCTACTACAAACTCCTTTAGCTCTCTTGCTATGCGTAATGCCTTCAACGAGGCCTTTGCTAGCAAAGGAGTAAGCTCCCCTGTTGTAGCATCAGTAACTACTAGCGTAAAGAAGAACATTGTTCTGACGACTACACCCTCCTTCAGCGCCAAGTACCTACTTGAGAACATACAGATCTGGAAGAACATTACTGCTTTCAAAGAGGCGCTACCTATCCAGCCTTGGCACAAAGTAGTGCTCCACAATATACCAACCTCTTTCTCTACCAATGAAAGCCTAGAGGTGCTAAAAACAGAGATCTCTACATTCAATAGAGGGTTCCAGACTGTAGGCAACCCCTACTGGCTTACTAGCAGAGAGAGAAGACAAACTCAGCACACAGGCTCAGTGTGCATTGCCTTTGCAACAGAACAGGAGGCTGTAAGAGCTATTCGAGGCAGACTCTACTTACTAGGCATTAGTGTTAGAGTAGAGAAGCTGTACTCTACGCCTGCCTCAACACAATGCCAGAAGTGTCAACGCTTCGGTCACCTAGAGACGAGGTGCCTACACAGCACTGCCTGCAAAATCTGCGCAGAGCCTCACGCTACAGCTCTGCACAGATGCAACACCTGCGGCGCTAAAGGCAAGACCTGTGTACACACATTACCTGTCTGCGCAAACTGCAAAAAGGCACACACAGCAGACAGCAAGCAGTGTGAGATGTACACGGCTACCTTGAACGCGCCAACAACAACAGAATGTTAGACAACATAAGAGTTCTTCAGATTAATCTAAACAAGAGCGCCCAGGCTACTGAAAGCGCTCTTCAGATAGCAGTAGAGCTAGCTATTGATCTTGTTATTGTACAAGAGCCTTGGCTTGTTCTACCGCACCAGACGCCTTTAGATTTCTCAGAAACGCGCTCAGTAAACCACCCCTCGTTTACGCAGCTTCTACCTACTCTCCCTCATTCATCACTACGCCCTCGCGTCCTTATTTACATCTCTCGCTCTCTTCAGGCTCAGGTGAGCCCTCTGCAAAATCTAGTAGCCGATCCAGACTATCTAGCAGTTGCGGTGAAGACAAGAAACTCCACCTTCCACATCTACAACCTCTACAACGAGCAAGACCAACAAGGCTCCTCGGCAAATACTATCGAAAGAGCACTACTGACAAACACTCTCTTACCGTCTTCCATTCTCCTAGGCGACTTCAACACACACCACCCTTGGTGGGACCCTCAGTCAGCTACTATCTCTTCTAAAGCTAGCGTGCTCGTAGACTGGATTGAACGACAGAATCTAGAGCTGCTAAACACACCTGGAGAAGGCACCTTTTTTCGCTCAAATATGAGCAGAGAAAGCGTCCTAGACCTAGCTTTTGCTACTCCCGACCTTGCAAGCAAGATAGAAGACTGGCAAGTAACAACCAGCATTGGCTCTGACCACTTTGGCATTCTGTTTGCCATCAAGGTTCCTGCTAGACACAACAACAATCTCTCTACACTGAGATATAACACAAAGAAAGCGAACTGGGACCTCTTTAATGGCAGGCTTGCTACAGCTATTGCTCGCAGCTCCACTCTCAGCAATCTTCATAGTCTCCCTACTGTCTCTACAGAATCTTCAAGGTTGCTTATACAGGAGCAGAACCCTGCTCTACAACAACAACTAGAGCAGCTTGGAAATGAGATTACTGCTGCTATCATAGAGGCAGCAACAGCTGCTATTCCACGACTAGCAACAAGGCCAAAGAGCAAGCCATGGTGGAACCAAGACTTGCACTCTCTACGAACTACGATGCTAAACAGACAACGCTTGTTCCAACGCAAGGTAGCTGCCTCCTCTATTGTAGAAGCTTTTCTATGGAAGAAAGACTATCTGGTAGCTAGAAACGCGTATCTGCAAGCTATCAAAGCAGCAAAACAGGACCATTGGAACCAGTTTCTGGAGAAGGAGGATGCGAAGTCTATCTACAAGGCAATGGCATATACTAAGCCGACTGCTAGTCAAAGCATCCCTGCAATCCAGTCAGCAAACAGGCTCGAAGAGTCGTTTCAAGGCAAATGCTCTGCCTTTAGAACTACGCTCTTTCCACCTCCACCAGCATCTAGCGCGATCCAGTGGAACACCTACCAACAGGGCAATTGGGATTGGCCAGCACTTACTAGAGCAGAAGTTCAAGCAGCCTGCTCACCTCAAGTTAAGAGTAGCAGTCCAGGACCAGACGCTATCAACCAGGAGATACTCACGGCCGCCTACAAAACACAGCCAGAAACTATCTTTCAGGTATTCTCTGCTCTCTTCAACCACGGCTACCACCCAAGTAGATGGAAGCAAGCTACTGGCATCATTCTAAAGAAGCCTAAAAAGCCCGACTACTCAGCGCCTAAAGCATACAGAGTAATTGCCCTACTCAACTGCCTAGGAAAAGTAGCAGAGCGTCTAGTAGCTAAACGTCTAGGCGCGCTAGCAGAGGTTTCGCACCTCCTACATCCTTCGCAAATTGGCGGTAGAATCCAGAAGTCTGCGATTGACGCGTCTCTGCTCCTACTCAACCAAGTGCAGCAAAACAGAAAACAGGGACATACTACCTCTACAGTCTTCTTAGACATTAAAGGAGCCTTTGACCACGTAGCCCGGAATCAGCTACTTGCTATCCTGCAACAACTAAAGCTACCCTGCAGCCTAATAGCGTGGATCCAGTCTTTTCTCACAAATCGCCAGCTTCGGCTATCGTTTAATGGAGAAACAGAAGACTTTAGCAACATATCAGCAGGCATCCCACAAGGCAGCCCAGTATCACCAATTCTGTTTCTGATATATATCAGACCTCTGTTTTCATCAACCGTCAACTACTCACTTTCGTATATGGACGACCTCTCCATCTCTGCTTCTTCAACAAGCCTACAGAAAAACATACGCCTGCTAGAACGCGACATAGCTAGTCTCTTTACCAAAGGAGCCAGCTGTGCTATACAGTTTGACGCTGCAAAAACAGAGCTTATACACTTTACTACAAGTGATAAGGCTTCCGCAGCATCACTCACGCTCCCAAATCAATCTACGGTCACACCAAAAAAGACAGTCAGATGGCTAGGCATCTACTTTGACAACGCACTCGCATTCAAGGAGCATGCTGCTATAAGGATTAGCCAGGCCAGGTCAGCCTTCTACAGGATGTGCAGACTAGCAAACAGCGAGAGAGGACTCTCTCCCTACGCTATGCGGCAACTCTATCTAGCTTGTGTAACAAGTGTAGCCGACTACGGATGTGAGGTCTTCTGGAGAAAACAAACTGCCATCAAGAAGCAGCTACAAGGACTCCAAAACATGGCTCTTAGAAAGATACTAGGCACCTTTCGCACCTCACCAACGATTCCATCAGAGGTAGAGGCTGCGCTACCTCCGCCAGCGATCAGGCTTAACACTGCTATCAGAAAATACGCCTTCAGAGCAAGGAAGCTACCAGCTAGTCACCTAGTTCGCATCGCTATCCAAGCTCTAAACGAAGCCCTACAACCAGAATCAGACGCAGACACAGATGTAGAAGACCTTGGACGCCAACTCAAGAAAGGCCCGCCTACGCAACTCACTCAAATTGTTCAATCTATTCAGACTGCTGTATCAAGCCCTGAAGAGAAGCTACTCGCAAACCACTACCAGCCATGGACCAAAAATATGCCCTATACAGCTACACTCTCTACACTACCCAAGGACGAAGAAGCAGAGGCTCACAAGGCTTACATGCTATCAAGACTAGGAGACAACATGCTCGCTATCTATACAGACGCATCGTCAATCCAAAAAGGGACAGGAATTGGCATTGGCCTAGCAGCGTTCGACTACGCTCAACAAGCTCTAGAAACATACTACGAGACGCACAACATCGGCAAAGGCCAAATTGTATACAATGGGGAGCTAGAAGGCATCACTAGAGGCTTTGAACACGCTGCGACTGTAGCTGCCCCCTACCAGGAGATTCAGATCTATGCGGACAACCAGGCTGCTATCCATAGACTGAAGACGCCCTCTAACCTACCTGGACAAGCGTGGCAGATACGCTGCGTAAAAGCAGCCAAACAGGTCATCAGCAAAGGAGCTACTATCAGCATTTACTGGGTCCCTGGACATCAAGACATAGCAGGCAACGAAAGAGCAGACTGTCTAGCCAAACTAGCTGCCAAAAAGAGGCCAGCCACGAACTCTACTAGCCTCGCCATGACTAGTACCAGGATCAAGAAGCTAGCAACGCAGGAATGGACAAAAGAACTCGAAAACTACTCCTCACAGGCAACACTACGCAATCCAAATACCTACTCAGCTAGGTACAGCTTGTCAATTCAGAAGAAAGTCAGAGTCCCACTAGGAACAAGAAGAGAGATTGCTAGCGCCTACTATCAGCTCAAACTTGGCCACGGATACAACAAAGCATACCTATTCCAGATAGGCAAAGCAGACCACCCCTATTGCAGCTGCGGAGCTAAGCAAACAGTAGAGCATCTACTACTAAGCTGCAAGTGGTACAAACAAGACCGCAAAATCCTCCAAAAGTACGTGAGAGAATCAAGGCTGACTCTGCCTCTTCTCCTACACACAACACAAGGAATAAAGGCTACTCTAGCCTTTATAACAAGCACAAAGATAGGCACTCGCAAGTGGCATCTCAACCAGCACGTAGAGGAATAACTTTCCTTTATATCTCTTTACTGCGCAGCAACTTTGTTTCTTAACAACCTTGCTTAGGGCTAAAGCCCTCACCATCTCTTGTATTTTGATAGAAACACTCCCTGCAAAAACACCCTTTGTATTACCAGAGCAGCTTAGCTGCTCTCGTCTTCCATAGTCTTCGACTCACATAGGACGTTAAACTAATCAATCAATCAATCAATCGGAACGACAGAGCAACGGCTCACACCAACACGACAATTGCCGGGTCAGCAAAATCGAAACCAGCGCCTCCAGCATCCCAAAACCATTAGAATCCATCGCAGTACAACACAGAGAAGCTCTCTTATCACTCTCACAGCCTCTAAGCTCGTGGTAGAGGAGCGCAGCCAGGTGCAAACCTACAGTTCACGCTCTTCTGAGTTTTCACGTTCTGCGCACAGACCGCTCTTATCTTATCAGCAAAAGCACGATCCACCACAAACCACCGCAAATTGGACCACGCTCTTCTCAGGACCACTGCTTAGGGCTAAAGCCCTCACCATCTCTTGTATTTTGATAGAAACACTCCCTGCAAAAACACCCTTTGTATTACCAGAGCAGCTTAGCTGCTCTCGTCTTCCATAGTCTTCGACTCACATAGGACGTTAAACTACATCGAACACCAACTTTTGTTAGTTGGCGAAAGGTCGATTTTCATCGATTTTTCACCCAAACCCATCCGAAATGCCTTCCTAATATCAGTTTCCAACGCCTGCTTTGTAGTGCAGGCGTTGTAGCAGGCGCGCTGGCCACTGCAGTTGAGCAGAGTTGTGACCTGATCTCAGTTGAGATAAAATCTCTGCACATGGCCTGTGCGCCAACTGATTTTTAGATTCGATCGAAGGTAACCCAACCGAAACGAAACGACAGAGCAACGGCTCTTTACTTAGGTATATAGATCTACTGCCTTAGTGAAGCAATAGATCTATATACTTAACCGCCTTATACCGAACCCTCCCTACCAACCTAGCTATACCGACCCCCTATACCTACCATACCAAGCGACTCGGAACGACAGAGCAACGGCTCTTTACTTAGATATATAGATCTACTGCCTTAGCGAAGCAATAGATCTATATACCTAGCTGCCTTATACCGAACCACCCTCTACCGACCTAGCTATACCGACCCCCTATATCTACAAACCAACTCAAATCGACAGAGCAACGGCTCTCTTCACTAGCAACCGGAGTAATAGCCTTTAATTAAGCTAGCCCTATACACCTCCAGCAACCCAAGCAATAGCTTTTATCAAGCTATATGTGTATCAACAACCGCAATTCGACAGAGCACCAGCTCCCTTCAACCAACTGCACACTTTGTGCTATTCCAACTGCCAAAGCCTTGATAGGCAAGAGGAGGGATACGGGTACGAAACGCTACAATGATAGTAAGAGAGCTCCTTGTTATATTCAACATATGCTATCTACCACAGCCCTTGTCTGTGTGACAGCAAAGTAACAGACCCCTCTATTCCCCTTTTGTAACTATCTCCTTTCTCATACAGCAACTTTGTTTCTTAACAACCTTGCTTAGGGCAAAAAAGCCCTTACCATCTCTTGTATTCTGATAGAACCCCCCTAGCTAAAACACTCCTTGTATTACTAGAGTAGCTCTACTGCTCTCGTCTTCCATAGTCTTCGACTCACATAGGACGTTAATCTAATCAATCAATCAACGATTCCATCAGAGGTAGAAGCTGCGCTACCTCCGCCAGCGATCAGGCTTAACACTGCTATCAGAAAATACGCCTTCAGAGCAAGGAAGCTACCAGCTAGTCACCTAGTTCGCATCGCTATCCAAGCTCTAAACGAAGCCCTACAACCAGAATCAGACGCAGACACAGATGTAGAAGACCTTGGACGCCAACTCAAGAAAGGCCCGCCTACGCAACTCACTCAAATTGTTCAATCTATTCAGACTGCTGTATCAAGCCCTGAAGAGAAGCTACTCGCAAACCACTACCAGCCATGGACCAAAAATATGCCCTATACAGCTACACTCTCTACACTACCCAAGGACGAAGAAGCAGAGGCTCACAAGGCTGACATGCTATCAAGACTAGGAGACAACATGCTCGCTATCTATACAGACGCATCGTCAATCCAAAAAGGGACAGGAATTGGCATTGGCCTAGCAGCGTTCGACTACGCTCAACAAGCTCTAGAAACACACTACGAGACGCACAACATCGGCAAAGGCCAAATTGTATACAATGGCGAGCTAGAAGGCATCACTAGAGGCTTTGAACACGCTGCGACTGTAGCTGCCCCCTACCAGGAGATTCAGATCTATGCGGACAACCAGGCTGCTATCCATAGACTGAAGACGCCCTCTAATCTACCTGGACAAGCGTGGCAGATACGCTGCGTAAAAGCAGCCAAACAGGTCATCAGCAAAGGAGCTACTATCAGCATTTACTGGGTCCCTGGACATCAAGACATAGCAGGCAACGAAAGAGCAGACTGTCTAGCTAAACTAGCTGCCAAAAAGAGGCCAGCCACGAACTCTACTAGCCTCGCCATGACTAGTACCAGGATCAAGAAGCTAGCAACGCAGGAATGGACAAAAGAACTCAAAAACTACTCCTCACAGGCAACACTACGCAATCCAAATACCTACTCAGCTAGGTACAGCTTGTCAATTCAGAAGAAAGTCAGAGTCCCACCAGGAACAAGAAGAGAGATTGCTAGCGCCTACTATCAGCTCAAACTTGGCCACGGATACAACAAAGCATACCTATTCCAGATAGGCAAAGCAGACCACCCCTATTGCAGCTGCGGAGCTAAGCAAACAGTGGAGCATCTACTACTAAGCTGCAAGTGGTACAAACAAGACCGCAAAATCCTCCAAAAATACGTGAGAGAATCAAGGCTGACTCTGCCTCTTCTCCTACACACAACACAAGGAATAAAGGCTACTCTAGCCTTTATAACAAGCACAAAGATAGGCACTCGCAAGTGGCATCTCAACCAGAACGTAGAGGAATAACTTTCCTTTATATCTCTTTACTGCGCAGCAACTTTGTTTCCTAACAACCCTGCTTAGGGCTAAAGCCCTCACCATCTCTTGTATTTTGATAGAAACACTCCCTGCAAAAACACCCTTTGTATTACCAGAGCAGCTTAGCTGCTCTCGTCTTCCATAGTCTTCGACTCACATAGGACGTTAAACTAATCAATCTACCTACTCCCACCCAGCAACAAGAAACGGACTCATTCTATGAGGACGAAGCCCCTGTGGAGTCGTCAGAGCAACAAGACGAAACAGACCCACCAGGCTACTACCAAGGAAGGAAAATTCGGGATAACTACCCGACACCTCCGCCAACACCGCCTCCAGTCGCATTACTCACGCGGCTAATGGCTGGAGACCAACCAAGTCTGACGCAACAAGCGTCCCCAACTACTGTCCCCTGGGCAGCAGCCTTCATGGCAGGGGCCCAAGCCGGTTGCGTTGGAAAATACAGAGGAGAAGCTATGGACAAGGCTAAGGTAATGAGAGTGCTCGCCAAAGGCTTGAAGCCCCACCGAAGTCAGCTTCCTCCTCTGCCAACGTGCCGAACCAAGCTTGAGGATCACCCAATGGGCGAAATGTTCCAAGAGGCCGAGCGAGAGCACCTCGCAAGCCATCAAAATATGAAATCCTTGACTGCATGTGGGTTTACACCTACAAATTAGACAAACACCACCGTTTGTTAAAATGTAAGGCGCGACTAGTAGTCCGAGGAGACCAACAACGGAACATTACCTCGCAAGACACTTACGCAGCCACGCTCGCCAGCCGGTCTTTCCGCATGATGATGGCGATAGCGGCTCACTATGATATGGAGCTTAAGCAATACGACGTTACCAATGCGTTCGTTCACGCAACTATGGACCAAGAAGTATACATGAGAATGCCTCGGGGTTACCAAAAACCTGGAACCATATTGCAGGTAAATAAGGCACTGTATGGCCTTCGCATATCACCCCTGCTCTGGCAGAAAGAGTTCACAACCACGCTCAAAGCAATAGGTTTCCAAGCGGTGCCGCATGAGCCGTGCTGCCTTGTGAAGGATGGGGTCATCATATTCTTTTACGTGGACGATATCATACTCGCGTATCATAAGAAGAACGAGCCAGAAGCACAACAAGCGATTACACGCTTGCAGGACAAGTACACTTTTACCGGGGGAACGATCTTCAATGGTTCCTTGGTATGGAGGTCATACGAGACCGCACAAACCACAGAATACAACTATCACAGGCAGCCTACGCCGACAAAATAAGCCGACTAGCGGACAAGACAACTATACGACATGACACTCCAATGGCTGCGATTGAACTGAAACCAAGGGCCGGATTGGCAATGCCAACAGAGATCAACAAATTTCAGCGCAAGATCGGATCTCTGCTGTTTGCAGCTGTTACTACAAGGCCTGACATTGCCTTTGCAACATCACGACTCGCCCGTTTCCTATCAAACCCGGGACCTGATCACCAAGATGCGGCGGACCGAGTTCTATTATATCTGCTTTCTACAAGACGACGAGCTCTGGAACTTGGAGGAAATTCAGGACTTCAAATCGCAAGCGATGCCTCATTTGCTGACAATACCTTGGACCGCAAAAGCTCCCAAGGTTACGCCATCAAACTCTTCGGCGGACTGATTGCATGGAAAGCAAACAAACAAGACACTGTAACCACATCGACTACTGAAGCCGAACTACTAGCCCTTTCGCAAGTAGCCAAAGAGGCACTATTTATCTCAAGACTCCTTCGCGAACTCCAGGTTGACCTGGATGCAAACACTGTGATCATCCAGTGTGATAATAAACAGACAATTCGCCTAGTGACGGAGGAGATTTCCCGTCTTCACACGAAACTACGGCACGTGGATATCCACAACCACTGGATCCGACAAGAAATATCTGAAGGAAGGATCAAGGTGGAATACGTGCAATCCGAAGAAATGATTGCCGACGGACTTACGAAGGTCCTCCCAGGAAACAAATGGAAAGGTTTCCTTCAACAACTTGGACTGGTTGAAATCAACATCAGGGAGGTAACGAAGATCGTACCTCTTGAGGAGATCCAAGAACAACTTGAGAACCTCACAGTCGCATAACTACCAGCTACGGAGGGGTTCCAAGCTGAGGGGGTGTGTCAAATAGAACGAGCTTTGGTGAGGTCGGATCTGTACAATCGAGCAGGGACCACCTGGCTTGGCACACTTGAAAATCACTCACGGAACCACGGTAGACAGCAAGAAGAACACCAATACAATCATCAACCCATCATTACCTATCCATCATACCATCTAACACGTTTCCACCTCGCTTGGCCCCTGTCACAATGCCGCTTTAACATACCAAGCTCGCTTACCATGCAAAGTAGAGCCTCAACTCGACGCAGGGTCCCTTGTCGCCTCGCCGCAGCGTCCCTGTCACTCTGCTGGGCGCTGCCATTCCTGTCAGCACTTTTGTTAGACACCCCACTATGGCACTTGTCTACAGGCCAGCGTCTACTTAAAGCGATGGTATGCGCACCCTTCCTCCTGCCATCGCCTCTCATACTTCTTCCTCTACCTCGATCTCGCCTGCTACTGCAATGCTGTCTTTAAGAAAGCGCACTCGAAGAGAGCCAGCTACCTCCACTACCGCTCCGACGCGAAACCCCTACGCACTGCACCAATCAGGCCTATCCTCCCCCGCCGAACCGTGCCAGGAAGGAGATTCAGACGCCAACTCGTTCTCTGACACGTACTCGGATTCTGACACCGAGGCGGAAGCGGATACGGATACAGATATTGAGCCGGCGGATACTGGCGAAGACACCAGCCTCGTCTTAGAACAGGAGTCAGATGCGGATTTAGACTCTGAAGCTGAAGAGATTCTAAATGACATTGCTCGATTCAAGGCTGAGGGGCCAGCGAAGCCAAATCACACCGATCATACGAAGAAGCTATGGCGGAGAGAAGGCGATTTCTGGGAGAGGTGAGAATCATTCTGCGCGCATGCTCTCTGTTTCTACAGTCACCTAACGCAGGTGCGATGCCAGGTACTGCCTTAAAATTGCGAAAAGAACCAAGAGTTCTCCAGAGAAACAACTACGTGCGTGCGACCCAGAAACCTTCAAAGCGTACCTAAGCTGGTGGAAGAAACATGCCCGAATCAGAAAAGAGAGCTCAATGCGAAGCTATTGGAAACGGATTAGCATGTGTTATAAGGATCTCACTGGCCGTAATATGGACGCTGAAGTCCTAGAGGATGTTTGCAATGTAATATACACCCACTAAGTTACAGTTTTACTGCGCAATAGCGTACTAACATCATGATAGTGGATTCCGTCCCTAGGACTTGACAAATCAGAGAAGGAAAAGCATGCCATGTACGTCCAGGACCTCTATGCCATCCTTCACGCACTCTGGGTAGACGACACTAAGCCACTCCATGGCTTTATCCGAGTTCAAATTTCGCTTCTCCTCCTCCTTAGCGCCGCTACAGCCACAAGACCAGGAGCTATCGTCGAAAGCGCAAGTGCTAAAGGCAGCAACAAGGCACTCTCATTCAAGAACATTGAACTTCTGAAGGTCCGCAGCATTGTAGATCCTAGCCGGAGCACTGTTGTGGCGAACGTCAATCTTGAGAACATCAAAAACAAGGAAAAGGATGGGAAACCGTAAGTTGCATCGCAGTTGTCGAGGATAAGAAGTCTCGCTAAGTATCGCATTACAGAAAGAAGTTCACCTTCCGCTTAGAAGTGTAAGGGCACGTAACACGGGCACACGATGTGGATCTGCTAGTAGGTTGATTGCCTCTACAAAGTGAGATACTGCGTGAGGAGCTCCGGAGGGGCAGCCTCACGACGATATTTAGTAGGGATGACTAAGCCTGTGGCTTAGCGCGTAGCTGGTGGGCCCGTGCGGGAACACCAACCCAGAGGTCGTGGGTTCGATCCGTCACACTACCCCCCCTTCAAAAAGAGCAGTTCCATCGCTCAAATCTGCAAAAATCCTCCATGTGCCAGACTTCTCGAAAGCTACGTCGGCCAAACATGTACCAAGTGGGTTCACTAAAGCTATACCCTGCCCAAAACCCCATTGTCTATCCTGTATTACCATTGCAGTCGTGGTCGCGCGTGTTGGGTGGTGCGAGGGTCGTCGTGGAGAGGTGGGTTGCTGAGTATCGCAAGTTTGAGAGAGCGCGTCGTGATGCCTCGAGCAAGTCCGTCAACTGAGCACAACCAGGCCTCGTCCGCCGCGGCTAACGAGCGCACCTGGTCCTCTATCCACAGACTTGATCGTGACATCCTTGACACAGGTTGGCTTGTGACCCTCGTGGGTGCCGGAAGCGGGTTCCGTCCTCGAATAGTCGACTAAGTTGGCAGTAGCGGCGACCTTCTCGAGCGCGGAGACGTGTGCGTCGAGGTGGGACGTGATCGCTTGCCTACCAAAACCGTTTGTCTGTCAAGGGGTCCGTCGTCGCGACAGCTCTGCGAGGGTCATCATCACCAGGTCCTGTTTGCTTGTCAGCGTTGCGAAACTCTTGTGTGGACCTGGGGACTTCGGGTGTAGTTGATGGAAAGTCTCCACTAGTGCAGCCGAGCCGACCAGGTTCATGTATGGCTCCCAGGACGGGTTGTCAGGTCCAACAGGGTAGTTAGACCACTTCACGTAGTACTGCAGGAGACCCTTGCGACCGCGGTTACCAGGGTCACTCTCGCGCTGGTTGATGCGCGATTTCAATATCTCCTCAACGTAGTACTCGTTGTCGTCGTCGATGTCGGGGTCAGCGAGCTGGGCGTCATCGTCGTCGTCATGGGTCTGATGTGGCAGCGGATCGCCCTCGTACAAGTGGAGGAGCCACGGATGGAACACGTTGTGCATCTTGCCAAGTCCAGGTGGCAATTCCACCTCATACGCCATATTGTCAATTGCGCGCACAATTCTGAACGGGCCGCGGTTCTTGAAGTCCAGTGACGGGCTGGGGCGAGTTGTGCGTATGTGTCTCGCGTCGACCATGACCAGATCTCCAACGCGGAACTCTGGTGCAGGTAGTCGACCGTCGTTGGCGTATTGTGCTTGCTTGGCTTGGGCCCATTTTAGTTCTGACCGTAGTTGAACGCGCAGCTTATCAAGCTTTTCAGCGAAGCGATCAGCGTCTTGGCGGTCGCGCTTTGCCGGCGTGCTGAGTGAGGGTGACAGAGGTATGGGCGGCTCTAAACCCGAGCGCGGGTCATATCCTTTGGTGAGCCGGAAGGCAGTAGTACCGGTGCTGGCGCTGACCGTATTGTTGGCTTCAAACTCTGCCATTGGTAAGAAGAGAGCCCAGTTGTCTTGTTCGTAATTCACGTAGGCGCGGAGGTACTGCTTCAGATATGCGTTGGCGTTCTCTGTCTGACCGTCGGTTTCCGGGTGAAACGCCGTAGAGAGCTTGGGCTTGGTTCCCAAGCGTTGGCACAGGCGGGTCCAAAAGTGGGAGACGAATTGTGCTCCGCGGTCACTGATGATCTCCTCTGGGTACCCTTCCTCGCGCCACACGTACTCAACAAATGCGCGTACCAATGTGTCTACTTTCAGGTCTGTGACAGGAATGAACTTCTTCTTCTTACTCAGTCGGTCCACAATGACAAGGATGTCAGTGTAAGTGCGTCCATTATCCGTGCATGGGGGAAGGTGAGTAATATAGTCCATAGAGATGCTACTCCAGTACCGATCAGGTATTGGTAGCGGATGGAGTAGTCCATGTTTGCCGTCCCTGTAAGGTTTTGACTTTCTGCACATGATACATGCTTTTACGTATCGCGATACGTCGTTAATCATCTTGGGCCAGTAGTACCATCGACTAACGTTGTCGTAGCTGCCGTGTTTGCCGCTATGGCCTCCGCACAAGGATCGGTGAGCTGTCTCTAGCACGCGGGTACGCAGAGAGCCTTCAGGGACGTAGACTTTATTCCGAACGAACAGAAGTCCATCATCCCACTTACAGTCGCCTAATTCGAGGCGCAGTCGGGCGGGACCGTGTATCAGTTCGTGAGGGATGCGTCGGTGGCCTGCTTCCTTAGCCTTGATGATTATTGTGGCCACAGGGTCGCTTGCATAAGCATCCTTGATATCTTGTATGATGGTGCCATCAGCAGCCTGCGGGGTGTCGTCTGTCGGAGTCGCTGAGGTAGCGTTCAACCCGAACAAAGTTTGCTCGCTGAAATCCTCCGCTTCTGCGTCACAGTACATCATGTGCGCGAGCTCTACCGGTGAGTATGACAGCTGTCCTTGTGTTGCCTGGGCGAGGTGGATGGCGTGCCTGGCGCCACCATCCTGATGGCAGCGCAGAGTGGCAACTCTGGCTTGTGGATCAACCTTGTGAGGTTTGATGAGCACTTGCATCTGGTGACGAGTGCGAGCGTCATCCCCCTCCGGTAAGTCGCCAGGACGCCTAGTCAACGCGTCAGGCTTGGTGCCTTGCTTGCCCGGTCGGTATTTGATGCGAAAGTTGAACTCAGAGAGAAACTCAGCCCATCGCGCCTGTCGGCGATTGAGGCGCTTCGTGGTCATAAAGGTCTGTAAGGCCTGATGATCAGACAACACTTGGATAGGGTCGTCTGTCCCAGCAAGTTCAAAACGCCATTCTTCAAACGCCTTCACGATAGCCAACAGTTCCTTGTCATAGATTTCGTAGTTGCACTCAGCCGGACTCATCTTGTGAGACAAGAACGCGACCGGTCGCAATACGCCGTCGACCATCTGCGACAGTATGGCGGCGGTGACGAAATTCGATGCGTCCGTCTCAAGCCACGTTTCTCTGTCGGGGTCAAAGTGGGTGAGTATACCTGCTGTCCGGAACGCATCCTTGAGTCGCTGAAAGGACCGTACCTCCGGTCCATCTGGCGCCAGTGGGAACATGGCAGGTCCCCCGTCGCCCGTTAACGCGGTCAACGGTTTTGCGATGTAGGAGAATCCTTTTATAAAGCGGCGGTAGAAGTTGGCAAACCCAAGGAATGATTGCACGTCCTTGACGTTGCGCGGCGTCTGCCAGGCCAGCACTGTGGAGACCTTCTCCGGATCCATCTCAATACCATCGGTGGTGAGGATGAGGCCGAGGTACTTAACGCGTTTGACTTTGAACTTGCACTTCGTGGCATCCAGATACAGGCCAGCTGCTTTGAGCTTACGCAGTACCTGGAGTACGTGTGTCTCGTGATCATCCTCGTTTTCGCTATAGATCAGCACGTCGTCAAGATATGCCGTGCATATGTGATCGAGGTGGTCGCGCAGTGTTTCATTGATAAAGGTCTGAAAGGTGCCCGGGGCGTTGCATAGGCCAAATGGCATCACGAGATATTCGTATAGCCCGTACCGAGTGAGGAATGCTGTTTTCTCTTCATCGCCGTCAGCCATGCGGACCGTGTTGAACGCCGCGATAACATCGACGATGCTCATCATCTGTACTTTCGCCATCCGGGCTAGGGTCTCTTTAATGGCAGGCGGCGCGTTGCGGTTCTTCCGTGTGACACTGTTCAATTGACGATAGTCCACGCAGATACGTAACCCTCCTCCTGGCTTCTTGACAACCAGGACGGGAGAGGCGTATGGCGACGTGCTGGGACGTATGAACCCTTTTAATATCATGTCGTCGATATATGCCTTCACCGCTTTAGTCTCAGTGCGTGTGAGCCCATACATCACCGGCTTGGGTGCTCCAGTGTTAGGTTCTTGCGTGATAGCGTGGTCCACTCCAGCGCGGCGCGGCGGGAGTTGGTCCGCAAGCTTCGGATTGAACAGGTCAAGAAGGTTCTTGTCTTTGCAGATAAAGTCTGGGACCAGAGCTCTGATCTCGGCTTCTGTCATGGGCGGCCTCTCTATCTTATCCATGTATTTCTCAAAGTCAGCCTGCGTGATAGCTGCGATACGAGCGACATTGTTGGCATCTGGGACGCCGTCATGGACCGGGTCCTGTTGTAACTTCTCCCAGTGGTGTGGTTCCAACCAAGTCACTCGCGCAGGATCGCGCGCGGCCATGAGACACGCTGCTCTTGCCGAAACCATATTGACCACTCCAGCAGTTGTAGATCGTCGTGTATCGCTGTTGGGCGGCCGGTCGACGTAAACGGTTTCGTGGAGACCTTCGTGAAGGCAATTCAGTTTGCATGAGGCCACGTGGAAGTGCATTGACCGGGGGCTAAAGCCGATAGCAGGGTTGTGGTCCTCTAACCAGTTCATGCCCAGGATAAGTTCGTACTTGCCGATATGGGTCACGTAGCACAGTACGTTCGCGGTGTGACTACCATGGCGTACTCTAACGTCCACAGCTTGTGTGAGCTGGTCAACTTCTCCCCCGTCTGCTAGCGATAAGCGGATCGGTTTTGTGACCTTCATTATGGTATAGCCATGCTGCTTCACCCAGCGATGGCTGACAAAGCTGGCGCTTGCGCCGGTGTCCACAAGACTCGTAGTCTTCCTCCATCCTCTCTGTGTATGTATGTGGCTCGGGAATTCCAACTGTCGTCGGACGTCGATGGTAGGGTTCGGTTGGAGGGAGATGGTGGAGACATAGTGTGTGGACGACTCGGCATCGTCAACTTGGGGAGCGGCGAGCTCGGAAGCGGCGATCTCGAGGCGGCGATGATGATCGCGGAGTCGCTGTGTGTGTTCTCGAGCTGTACGCCAAACGTGCTCCTGTGCGCGGTTTTGCGCAGGAGCGTCTAGTTTTCCGACAGGTCGTGACCGACAAGGTAGCCCTCGTCATCCACGTTGTCATTGTCATCGGGTCCAGCATGCGCATGGCTGCCATGGGTGCTCCATCCTCGTCAGAAGTGGTGCCGTTATCATAGGCATCGTTGTCGTCGTCGACTACGCTCATGACCCGTAACTCAGGAATGTCCGCGGATCTAGTGAAGGGCTTGCCGCGACAAGGTGCGTTGATATGACGCATCTGATGCTTACCCCCGCATTTGAAGCACAGACCCAGCTCAGCGAGACGCTTCTTGTCCTTGTCGCTGCGTTCAATGACAACCTTACGCTCCGTGTGACGGTTGTTCGAGTTGTTTCCAGCAAAGGATGTGCGTTGGCCTGAGGGTCGGGTCGCTGGTGTTGCGGTGGCGCCACGAGACATTGATCTAGTGTTGGTGTGGGCATTAGCGATCTGTTGGTGTCCCATATCCAAATGCTGAGCCCGATTCAGGAATTCAGTGATTGTCTCGTCTCGGAAGGAACCGTTGGTTGTAGCCAGTGCAAGGTTCTTTCGCATTGTCTGTCGAGCGTGATGGATAGACGTGTGGTCTTTGAACCCAAGGGTACGCATGCAGGCAAGAAAGCGAGCCTTCCATGCCACAAAGGTCTCGCCCGACTTCTGACGGAGGGTACCGTCGTGAAGTTGGGTTTCTGCCTCCGCTACCTTGTCATAGCTCATGTATAGGTCGTCTAGCGCGTCGATGTAATCCATAAAGTAACTAGGGTTAAGGTCCTCAACTAGTCGCCACGCCTCGTTAGATATACGGGTTTCTAAGTATGAGATGCGCTGGTCTTCCTCATGGTACGTCTTGCATTTTGCAATGACAAGGCGTCGCCATCGCTCATAACCCTGCGACTGACTGCCCTTGAATATCTCAACCTCAGGAAGCTTGATCTGGGTTCCGATGGTCGACACGTTTGTCGGCGTGGGCGTGTGGGTTCCAACGTGTCCTGGCGCGAAGTTGTTCATCTGTGGGAAGGTCGCAGCGGGCGCGTTTCGCGCGGCAACAGATGTCGATCGTGCGGCAGCTCGTTCGGCGTCGCTGGGAAGTGGTGTATAACCCGTGCGTCGTCGGTCCGCAGCTTCAGTCGTGAGACGTGGGATATCTTGTTCGCGTCGAAGGAATGTGTAGGGTTTATAACCTGGTTCATACTTAAGCAGTCGGGAGAGTAGATCCTTGTTCTGGCGTCCGATCTGGTTGACTCTGCCATTTGCATCATTGAGGTCTTTGGTCATCGCCGTGAGTTCATCGTCGCGTTGTGTAATGGTGCCGTAGTACCGATCGGCTTGTTCGCGAGCTTTCTTGCACTCATCGTGCCAAAGGTCAGCGTCGTTGCGCTCTTGCACTAGTTCGTCACGGAGCTTGGTGAGGTCTTCTGGCGAGATGTTGCTCTGTGACAAGTTGGCGAGCTTTCGATTCAGCTCTTCAACGTCGACCTTGAGGTTGCCACGCTCCTCGGCGATACTGTTGCGTTCAGTGGTGAGAGCTTGATACAGCGGATGCGATTGCAATTGGGCGGTGGTGACTACGTTGCTTGCAGCGCCCTTGCCCTTCAGACGCTCTATCGTGGTTTCGAGTCGTCGGATCTGGGTGAGTGCAGACTGGTGTGTATGGCTGTCGACTTGACCAACTGCAAATTGGGGACGTGAAGCCTCGGTGAGTTGTTCGTGGAGGGCTCGAATCTCCAGGTCTTTAGTCTGATTTGCTAGCAGCTCATAGTCAATCGAGAAGCCACAGTCGCGGATAGTGACCATGATATCGATGAGCAGTCGATACCAATACTCTGGTTTGTCACGAGCTTGCTTTACCCATTGTGGGGCATTCGTGATCTCTGAGTTTGTGATAGCTCGGATGATGTTGCCTTCGGTGCGATTCTGGCCTACCCGGAGGGTGAAGAAAGAAGTTCCGTCGTCCTCTGAACCGGGGTCTTCTTCGACATCAAACCAATGGTCATCATTGAATGTGATGCGCACATGCTTGTGGTCATCCTTGAGAACTTCAATGCGAGCGTTGGTGACTTTAATGTCGTTGAATACGCGGGTGTCTTCTTCTTCTCCCTCTGGGATTGTGGGCTCTTGTGATTCGCTATCTGGAACCGAAGGCTGAAACGGGTGCGCCGCCCGGAAGGTGCTCTCGCGCCGGGTTGATCGGCGGGCTCGGTCAGGAGCGGGCGGCGGCGCCATGGGTTGTGTGTTTTGGGTATCGTTTCCGATGGTGGTACCACGCGATCCCTGTGTGTCGCTAGGGAACGCACCGGGAGCTGAACTGCCGGCCATGTCGTTGATGATGGTGGTGGTGTATGCGTCGGTGGCAGAGCCTTACTCGAAGCGCGCAGCCCTTGACGATCGCGCTTGTTTCACTCCACTTGCTCAGATTTGTTAAGGGGAGCCTTTCCTTCTACCAGCGTCGGTGACAGTCCTCGTTGACAGAGCAGCTTCACCAGAGCTTTCGTCAACAGAGCCAGATGTCCCGCCCGTGGGCTTCCAGCGCAATACGCAAGTTCCTCGTTGCCGAACCTTGTCGCCAATCAGAGGTCAGCGATCAACTGAGCGTAATCCTCAGCGCAGTTCCACTCCGCAGTCGTGTAACAGAGCCTGGGCTTTGGATCCTCGTCGATCAGAGTTGATTCCTGATGCAGTGCAGGTTTGCACTGGCGCGGGGTAGTGTCGCACTACTGGCGCGCGCGCGACTCGTTCGGTAACTGAGCCTGAATTGTCGTATCCTGGGTATGTTGAAATGACGCAGTATAGTGTAAGGGCACGTAACACGGGCACACGATGTGGATCTGCTAGTAGGTTGATTGCCTCTACAAAGTGAGATACTGCGTGAGGAGCTCCGGAGGGGCAGCCTCACGACGATATTTAGTAGGGATGACTAAGCCTGTGGCTTAGCGCGTAGCTGGTGGGCCCGTGCGGGAACACCAACCCAGAGGTCGTGGGTTCGATCCGTCACAGAAGGGACCCCCGCCTTCTGCATTGTTTCATATATCCTAAGCATTGGTGTTAGTCAAGGAGCATTAAGAGCCGATTTTACTAGTGTTCGGGAGATATTCGACCTCAACATACCTGCGGGACGCGACGTACTCCGCATTAAATGGAAAAAGGAACTGTTAAATCAACCGTTCCTGTGCGATGTTAGGAATACAAGCGGAGGTGCTCGCATACTAAAGGAGAAGGCGTTTCCATATGCGAAATATCGCGACATCTTTGTACGCTTAGGGCGTGTTGCAGGCTTTGAGAAATCATTGGAGTTGTACCAGCTTCGTCGGGCTTCTGGAAGAAACATTAACAGTAAGTCAGCCTCAGATCGCGTATTGTTCTTATTTCGTCCAAGCTTATAGGATCTACCAGGCGCTCTCGACCCAGTAGAACGGAACCAGACTATGGGTCATCTTGGGAGCACATACGAAAAGTACTACACGCCAACACACATTGCCCGCGACTTTCAATCTATCTACTTTGGAAGCCCTTCAGAAACCCTTCTCATCGAATCTGTTGCACGGATGGGCTTGTCACGGGATCGACGTGCACCCACAGAGCTAGACGACGAGCAACGGAAGAAATTACGGAACAATCCTGCACTTGCAATCCTTCGTAAAGAGCGAGAAGCGTACAAAGCACAGCTTCATGGCCAAGGCTGCCGTCCACTCTCGAAGGGCAAAGGGACCGATCTTTGTAATAAATACGAGGACACGAAGCGAAAGATGAGCAGTACATACCAGAGATTGTACAGAGAACGATTAGAGTCGGCTGTCCGCGAGTTCCATGAATCGATCGACACAATCGAGATAGCCAGGCAACTCAGTGGGATGGCCGCAGACAAAGTCCTGACGCTACCAGCCGTTGAATTTGAACTTCAGGAGCGAGGCACCATCGCCGGCATGCTCTTTAAGCCGATTCAGGACGACAAAGCCCGGGTAAAATTTGTGCAAGCCTTGGCTACATTAAGCCACAAACAGGAGACGCGGCAGCCACAGGCATTCAAGCGAAAAAGGGTGGGTTTGGTCGCAGGTGAAGCCAATGGCTCATCTTACTCGAACAAACGAAAGAAGGGCACCGATAATCAGGATTGTGCAATTGCGAAAGAAGAGCTTGACGCACCGCGGCGCGGAAACATCTTGGAGGTACGATCTCGGCAGCTGTTTCCAATCGTGGCCCTCACCCGATATGCCTTATCTGCATAGGGAATGAAGCGTTCTCGGACGAGCGGAGGATGCGCTGTATTCCACGAAAGGACGTCCTAAAGAAGCATGTGGAGACGCATTTCCGACTCGATGAACTTCAATCAGAGTCCCAATGCCGCCACCCTAGATGTTCCGTTGTATTGGTGGATATGATGCACTTCAAGAGGCATGCGCTTGAAGTTCACGGAGTGTCCCATTGATATATGCAACTTCAACTCTGCCAGCATGTATTTCGAGGATAGAGGGATGATCCTAGTGTGGTGTAATAGAGAGGCACGTGATAGATAGGTTTGGCAGCGATATAAAATCGGGCTTAGATAGTTTAGAGGATGACACCCGACACCCACTCGAGGATGCCACCCTTCAATATATCCTATTCACTCTACCGATTAGGGGTCGAATCTGTTCTCCTTGCCTCGAGCATCATATTTCTCATCCTTGTGACGGAACACCTACTCCTGGTTTTGACCTGAGCCCTTCTGCAAGGAGCACTTATCTGAGAACTTGAGGATGCGCCGACTCCATGGAAAGTTGCGATACTCCCTACAGAAGCGCAGTCGGGCTAGAGCGTGCGCGCGTGTAAGCTTTGGACGCCTTTTAGCCTTGTAATTCGTGAGGCCTCGTCGCTAGAGCATGCGATACAGTGTGGAGCGACTAGGTGGCTTTGAAGTAGTCCTATCTAGGTAGTGAATAGTCGTAACTTCAAGCAGCTCTTTGTACTCTATCTTTGGCGCTGCACGTACTGCCCGATAGATAACTCTTTCCTCGTGCTCTGATAGTGCAGATGGACGTCCGGATTGAGGTTTTTCCAGGCCGTTATGGTGGGTGAGGGCTTCTTGTAGAGTGCGGCGTACCGTACGCGCACTGCAGCCAAATTCTGCCGCGAGCTCTGCAGTAGAACAGCTAGCCTTACCCTTAGAGATAATTTGTATGCGCTGCGTAGGAGTTAAATTCGGTCGTTTGCGAGGATTTTCAGAGGTTTCTGAGAGCGCAGAACGTTGTTGCGGCATGGTGGTGGTGGTGTGAAGTTGAGACGCGTCGGCGCGTGAATGTTGGTGGGGGGCTTGGCGGCCAGAACTTTTGACCTAGTACTGTACATTCTGATGCCTGGAATCCTAATACATAAGAGACCTCCCGCTGACTAACACTATCTTAGCAATTCTCGTGTCGTGATTTCAATTTCCGTGACTGCAAAGGTGACGGGGCTTGGGGTTATTCCGCCGCTGCAAGCGGCGGGTAGGATAAGCATTACTTTTGGATTTGGGACACATGGAATGCAACCGTCTTCGTCGGATGAATTTCGCCGAGAGAAGGGAAGCCGTCGTGATGTGTTGCGTGGAAAACTTTGAGTGATGACATGTCTGTGTAGCGTGATGGAGAAGTTCTTACTGTCCAGGTATTAGTCCAGGAAGGATATCATGTTACAAGATGTCAGGGCCATTGATTCTGGTTATCAAGCTCTACCCGACGTGGAATGCGTTCGCGACGCGGACGATCGTACTGCCCTTTGACAACCAATTTTCCGATCTTCCACCTTGAGATGTACCGGTACATCAACATCCCCAATTTTCCGACTTCATAACCTCGCTCCGATTCCACCAACGATGCTCCGACGACGCGTTTTCGCCAACGCCACCACCCATCAAACCCCCCTTATCCCATCTCGATATCAAGAGCACGCGTGACGCCTGCGGCGGCTGTATGGTGCTGTCCGCCGATGGGCGCACCACACTCTGGGCAGCGAGCTTGTTGCATGGGCATGCCGCACTCGCCAATGGCGAACTACAATCTGTTAGTTTTCTAGACTTGCTGAAAAGAATGTGAGTCAACTTACCGGATGTCCATTTGCGCAATTGTACCAGTGACCCGAGTGCGTAGAGATACCGCCGCGACCAGTAACCATGGCTTGCTTGATGGCCTTGAGCTCTTCAGCCGAGACCTCCTCGTAGAACTCCTTGTCCAGCAACTTCCTATAATTATCAACAGCCTGGAGAAGAGTGTCGCGGTCGCGGAAGGCATCGTTGCACAGCTTCTTAGCTTCGTCGAGGAGCGTCTTCGCCGTGTCGCGGTACTCGAGGGCTTTGGTGCGGTCTCCGTCTTGAGCGATGCCGGAGCTGCCGAAGACTTGGGCGATGCGCGCGTAGTAGAGGATCGTCTCGACGGCCAGCTTGGGGAGATTTCCGTTGATGCAGTCCGTGATCAATTTCCTGCAGAGACTCATTGCTTGGAATACTTGGTAGGCGAGTGGGCCGCCGGAGATCTTCACCTGAGGAGAAGACGCGGGGAGTTTTCCCTGCGTGATTCGAGTAAGGCTGAACTTGTACTCCAGGGTCAGACACACGACTTTGAGCTCAAGCAGGCGACCACCGAGACTGATGCGCAGATCCAGGTGAGGTTTCGGAGTTGCTGGCGGTGCATCGAGACTCAGATTGGCCATCACGGTGTCCAAAGAAGCCGTCTGGTTTGCGGAATGCGTGATAGCATCGTGGAGCTTGTTTCCGGGTTGGTGTTGAGCGCTCGACCGCTTTTGGAAAGCCTTAATCGTGTTCACCAGGTTGGCAGACTCCGTGCAGCGATCACGAATGGTCTTCTCCAGGTTCTGCACGGTATGGTCGCTCAGATGCTGAATCATACCCCGGAGCTGAGCTTTGGCATTGAGAGATGCTGTGAGCTTCTTGCGTGAACCATCTAGATCATCTCGAAGCTCATCGATTTTTCCTTCAAGCTCTTGCATCTCTTGCATTCCGGTGGCAATGAATCTCCTGGACTGCTCGGCGATTACAGCCCTGTTGATGAGTCGGTTGTAGCGCTGAGTGGCATGTTGTTGGATCGGAACACCGCAGCCTCCAGGACACTTGGGGACGACTGCCTGCAGCTCGCGATTATCGATCAAGGAAATGAACCCTCTAGTACGCGGGTCCATCTCGTAGACGTCTTTCAGACCGACATGGCCATCAAGCGTCTCGATGGTCCAGAAGTGACCACAGCCGAGAACGACGATGGGCGATTCGTTGATGTCAATGTCGCGGTACAGGGTACCCAAGATGATGTCCGGTGACTGCTCTGACTTTATGCCGCATTTCTGGCAGTAATCAACGGGACAATCTTCGCCGCAAATACTCGGGCACTGATGACCGCATGGCAGGAGCTTCGTGCATCGCTTATCGCACGGAAGCCGATCGCACGGAGCAGCGCAAGGCATCTTGCAGCTAGCTTGATGCTCGCAAGACCAGGTGCATTTCTCAACGCAAGGCGCGCATGGCTCATGGCACTGGAGGGCGCAGCCAGAATGCTTGCAGCGTACCTAGAAGAACGATTAGCGGGTGAAAGGGTGGATTGAGAGACAGACTCACCTCGCAAGGTCTCCGGCAAGGCCCACAGTCTGTTCCACTATGACACTTCCGAGGGCAGTTGTGATTGCAGGTGCTGTATTTCCGACCGCATGTGACAGTGCACTCTTGATGCTTGACGATTGCCTTACCAGCTTCGTCCGTGTAGTTGCAGCGTCCGCAATTTCCTGGACATCGATGGCCGCAGGACAAGATCGTGGCGCAAGGCGATGGGCACTTGAAGTTCTCCTTGGCGACATCGACGGAGCATTTGATGTCGACGGTGTGCTTACAGCCTGGGACTTCTTTCGGCACAATAACATCGCAATGAATGCTCTTAAGGTCTAGTGTCCTGTGGCAGGCCACGTTGTTCTTGACGTGACCGCAAGGAAGCGCAACGTTGTCGGTGGGAACCATGCACTTGCCGCAATCTTCACCGCAAGTCGGTTTCTGGCATGGGTGATCGCAAGGCACGTACCGCCGCTGGCAAGGCTTCTCGCATCTGAAAACCGCATGCATCGCTTCGGAATGACATCTCGCCTGGCACTGGTGGCCGCACTCCGTAAGGCGCTCGGCACATGCCTCCATGCATCCACCCTCGGGGCTGAGGCGCATGAAGTCATCAGGCTCGCGGACTTGGAGAATCTTGTCTGAATGACGAGGGCAGCAAAGCTCGATTGCATCACCAATCGAGTCGTCAGCTCGCAGCATTTCGATGACCTTTTGCCACATAGCCACGTTGGAGTAAGTTTCCGAGTTTCCAATCAGGTACATGCCATGCTGAGCTCGACTGAGAAGAACGTTGACGCGGTTCGTGGTCTTGAGGAATCCGACTTTCTTCTTGTCGTTGCTGCGCACGAGCGACACGATGATTATCTTGGCTTCTTCGCCTTGGAAATTGTCCACAGTCGCTATCCTCAGCAAGTCGCTGAGCTGCTTCTTCTGTAGAGGTTTCCTTCGGTGGTCCTGCTGGGCGGGTCCTTGGGATGTCGTAGGAGAGTCGTCGTTGACAGTGAAACCGTCATTTTCGAGTGCTTCCTGGTCGCGGTCGCTCAACACGATCTCGAAGTCACCACGCATGGCTGAGCGTAGCTTCTGCAACTGCCCAGTGTACGGCGTCAAGACTGCGATGTCGCTACTGCGGTAGACACCTTGACGAACGACATGTCGGACCATTGCGTGCACCAGATCAACCTCCCAGGTATTAGAAGCTGACTTGCTGTGATGAATATCGCTCTCTCTATCGTTCTCTAGATACCGATGGTCGAGCCAGAACACATTCTTGCGCATACCCATGACATCAGGCAGATTCAACGTAGAGGTATGGTCCGAAAGCCTCGGGTAGATGGTTTCGCGGATGAGGGTGGAAACCTCTGGGCGCATACGGCGCTGTACCTCCAGTTGTGCCACAGGCATGGAAGGTCGACCCTTTTCTCCAATCGAAAGGCGCTCGAACTGGCTTCTGTCCAGCTTGTAAAGCAACCCTTGGGCGCTTTCTAGCGACAGTTCTTTGAAGTTATTGATTGTAGGACGCAGCTGTTCGTGGTCGCCGATCTGAATGCAATGCTCGATGGTCGGCAGCATCGCCGAGATCATGTGAGGCTCCATAACCTCACCTGCTTCTTCGCAGATGATGACCTTGCACCTCACATGTTTGAGAAGCGAGATCCGCTTGGCTAATCCAGAGGTTGTGATGCCAATAACTTCTGCACCTTGCAAGACTCTTCGGTCAGACTCGTCATGTATGTTGCTCTTTCGTTGTTGAGTCTCGGTGGCTTTGTCAACCACAGCAGAAAAGCTAGCGATTATGTCGAAGCAGACCTCGTCGATCCACTTCTTCATCAAAGCGCACTTCTCATCGTAGTTCAGTGAGTTGACATTCGTGTTTGCCTTCTGGATGATGTTTGCTAGGTTCATCGTGTTGGCAGTCGCGGCTTGCTTTTTGTCGGCTTTGCTTCCGAACTTCCATCTCTCGAAAGGGTGCGGACCGACAGATCTGAATCCCTCGCTGTCGACTTCCTGGAACTGGTCGTGGATCTTCCGGTACTTCTGGGACAAGTGTCGACCGAGGCTGCTCCACTCTCCTTTCCGGTAGATGGCGTGTAGCCGACCAAGCAGCTTCGTCGCCTCATTCTCACATTCTTCCAAGTCTTTGTACGCCATCGCAGTCTCACACGACTCCGTTCTCGTCTTCGTCTCTTCCTTGGAGATATCGCGAAGGTTATAGCCCTCTAACATCTCGGAATGGCTCTGACCGCCTACGCGTATCACCTTGGTCAGACCGATCTTGATGAGATGTTCTAGGAACTGATCGAGAGCGTGATTCGTGTAGCATCTTTAAATTGTTGTGTCAGCCGATGGTTCCATCTCGAAGAAGAGTATTATTAACTTACACGACGACAATGGGTCCCAAGTCTGCCTTGTCCTTGATGCCCAGTAGGATTCGCATGATCTGTAGACCAACAAAAGATTTACCTGTTCCAGGTGGGCCTTGAATGAACGCGAATTCACGGTTCAGTGCTGCGATAAGAGCTTTGCACTGGCCTGCATCCAGCCCTGTCCTAGTCGCAATATCATCGATGAGCTTGGCATCATCACACAATGATGAAGGGTCGACATTGATAGCATCGGCCCCGTCATTGAGGATAGGACCCAGCGGGTACTTGAAGCCAGAAGACCTCGCATAAAGCGGGGGTGGGACGTCGTGATAGATTTTGCGATTTGTTGCGTCGTTATGCGGGTCCGGTACCACCCACTGACGGAATGGAAGTCGACTTAGACGCTGCATGTCTTGCAGATTCTCCAAGATAGGCATGAAAGTTGCTGGGATGATGTTGGGATATTCGAGGAGCACGCCCTGAGTGGCATTGAGACTCAAATTCACAAGTTTGCGAAGAGTGCCACTGTCTTGAGTCGCGAGTCTGGTCGTGATCGTTGCCAATGCGCTATGACCTGTTAAGCCGCCACCTTCTTTGTCTGGTCGCGTCTTTTTGTGGCTCACAGTCAGAAATAGGTGTTCGACAATGGCATCTTGGATCCAGATGAAGGAGAGCAAAGATCCTTCTTCCAACCTCTTGGACTCCTCCCACCATGCTTGTTTGGCGGCATCCATCTTTTTGCGGACAGCAGGTGGATGTGGGAAAGATACGAGTGCCTCCAATCCTCGGCGCTTGTCAAAGGGGAGATAGGAAACATGAGCGTTCAAGTAGTTGTATACACGCATGTCTCCGAGACTGACCCGAGGGTTGCTGAGCATGGTAGGATCCTCGGTAGCGGCATGCATGTATCTCGCCAGAGCGCTCTTCTGCTCTCCAAAGATGTCGTGCCGCAAGAGACGGAATTGAGTATCGATGTGTCGCTCAACCTGATTCGTGATGAAGTGTGGTTGATTCGGGTCCGTTGAGGGCAGGAATTCTTTCGCATCGCTCATGATCTCATCTCGGGTGGGGAAGATGACGATGTCGTTGATGTCTTTCTTGTCATTGTCGTGGCGATCGTTCGGTATCACCAGGTCTCGAGGATACGAGGATGCTACGCGTGGCAAGTTCGTCGGTTGGTCATCATCAGAATCTTCCTCCTCTTGTACCAAACCCTTAGCGCGCGCTACCATCTGGTGGATGTCTCCCAGGAACTTGTTGACTAGAGTTGCTGCAGGGGATGGTATTTCCGTGGGAATGATTTCAGCAGCATTCGTTAATGTCTCGACCAGAGGTTCGAGAAGCTCGTTAAGTCTCGCATGACGGTCGCGCTTGAGAAGCTCGTAAAGCACAATGGACAGCTTGACAAGCGCCTGTTCCAAGATCTTTTGGCTGACGGAGGAAGAGTCATCTGTCCGAGCGGCAACCAAGGTCTCGCAGAGGTGTTGAAGGAAAGGATATGCGCGCTTTCCTTTGGAGCCGCTGATGAAGATGTAGATGGCGTCAACGTACGTGTCCACTGCCAGGCAGTCCAGTAGAGAGCTGTCCGTGATGACATCGAGGAACGCTTTTGCGGTTTCGATGTAGTCGTCCTGGTCGTAAGATTTCGCCTTCCTCAAAACAATGGCTTTGATGTGGGCCAGACCGTTGTATTTTCCTTCATTTTCGGCGAGATCCTTGGGAAGCTGCTGAATCCAGTCGCGGTCGCCTTCGTTCAAGATAGCCGATGCACCCTCCCAGACCTGTCTCATGACGTGTGTATCCGAGGGCGCGTAAGAGGTACTAAGGTACTTCTTGAAGTCGTTGTAGTTACCGCGAGCTTGTTGCTGTTCCTCTGACTCAGCGACCCTCTTGCGTTGACCATCTTGTTCGTGTGTGTAGGGACAGTTCGTCTTCTTACAAGCCCCAGAATTCCGGAACTCATAACAGACATTACCGCCTCCATTCGCTCCTCCGCCGCCGCGTCCTGGCCCACCACCACGTCCTCCTCTCCAGCCTCGTCCTCGCCCTCCACGCCCGCGTCCACGGTCCGCCATGTCGTAAAGTCTCGCTCAGTCGAAACGCCTTCTTGCTCACTTGTCTCGATTGATCGCGACGCGCGTATGAAAACGCGTGAGAAAAACGTGTAGTTGCGGTTGTGGGTGGAGAGAATAAACTTTTCAGCGCGCGCGTAGAGAAAAGGCGAGGTCGCGCTTGGCCCACTCGTCCGGTGAGAGTGAAGACAAGCCGTGAGAGCCCCGTGCGCTCAGCAAACGGAAACAGTGGGGTGAAAGAGAGGCCCGCATGTGATAGGGCGGTGTGGTATCGGCAGCAAGCCGCAAGACGAGACACGTGGCTTTTGCTGCAGGTAGGCATGCCGCAGGCGTAGACATGAGCAGGTGAGATCTTTACATACACTTACAGTCTTAAAGCAGGTCGGCGGTATCGCGCGCCATGACTGGTGCATCGGTGTCGCCTGTGTGTTTTGTCTTGAGCTTCTAGGCACACATGTATGCTGTCAGAGGTGTTGAGGGTATGCTAGCAGAGCTCAGAGTTGGCTCTAATCTCGTGGGGCGGGGAGGCTTCTTTTAGTATGGTGTACATATCGTCACCAACATATTTGGCGCACTGTTCCACAATCTTGCATCTGACCCATCTCGACGATGTCCGCAAAGGTGTCGCGCTAGCCAAGATTTAGACCGTTGTACACGCTGCAAACAGGGCTGAGGTGACCAAACTCAGTCCAAGTTTGTAGGCTACCATGTCTCGAGTGCTTTCCGAAACAGCGCGCGATGGAGGTCGAGGGCAAACCGAAGCAGGAGGCGGCCGACTGCGTCGCCCAAACAGCCAGGCTTTCTCAAGCAAGGGGCGAGGGGTATTGACGCAGTGTGGGGACGCACAACCCGCAGCAGCAGCCGTAGAACCAATCAGCGGCATGGTGTGTAAATCGTGAAGATTGTAAGGATTGTGGAGTGGGAGATGAAGGATTGAGGCCGCACTGGTGACGGTTTGGAGCTTGAAGCTTGGCCGCGGGGTAGCGCCCGGGATACTCCTTCCATCTAATGTCGGCATCGTTTCGATATGATGTTAAATCTCGATATGATGTCTATGTCAAGCTATTATCTTTAATACAGCCATTTACTACAGCCAACCTACGCTACTATCGTGCTGTGAGATGCCCACGTGTACTTGTCGGCGTGTTGCATCGTTTAGCAGTATTTGCATGCATGCGTGTGGAACATTCACCCTGTGTGGACGCTAGTGAGAACGCCAAGGATGAATGAACGTCATTTTGCAGCTGATATTGACCTACTGTCAACTCTATGTCAGGTCTGCCATTCTATCGTTCGTTGACACGCCTTACATTTCATGTTAAACATGAGTGAATGTCGAAAGAAACACGCTGACAAGCATCGTCAGGATGAAAAAGGTAAGAGCTATTCACAGTGATATTCATGTTCAATATGCATTCAGAGCATAAGTGAAAGACGATCTTGTATCCTAATTATATCGAGCAACCCGCGAGGCGCGCTACGGCAGTCAGGCTGAAGGTAACGAAGGGTGATATACTTTTGGCGACAATTATTCTTGATGCAGACGAGCCTTTAGTGAGGTGTGACAGCTACGACACTAAAACGGAAAGTCCGGTTCAGCTTCCAGATGGGGAGGAGCTTCGGAAAGATAAACTTTCTTCCCCTTCTTGGCCTTCTTCATCATGGACTTCGACAGAACCACGGCCTCAGGCGGATAATCCACCTCTATAGATTGTGGAGACTGTATTGGCTCATCGTACACCTCAGCTGTGGGTATCTCAGCTTTCTCCGGCCCCTCATCGTCGACAAGCTCGCCTGAGCTTGTGCTGACAGGCACTAACGACCACGCTGGAGACGGAGTTCTAGATCTCCCCTGGTGAATTTTCACATCCTTTGTACCTATTCACCATCACACATTAGCCTCCTCCCAATCTACTCTCAACACTCTAATGTTGACACGGGATCATACGTACTTTGGAGTGTTCCGACCATAAACCTCTTACAAGTCTCCGAACCTCTAATCAGCACATCCAACTGATTTGTCAACTGCTTGCGCTTCGCACAGCTCTCCTCCGATTCGCCCGCAACGCTCGTCACCACATCAGCAGCAAGATACGCAACCTTAATCGGCGAAAGGATATCGTCAAGTTTGGCAATGATGTTTGTTTCGATAGCCTCGACAGCAATGTCATCGACGAAGCGTTTGAGTGCGACCTGAGCGTACAGAAACATCTATTAGTATAGCTGTTCTAAGAAAGAGGTTAGGTGAAGGGGAGTGGGCACAACGTACCTTGTAGTAAGCTTACATACAATCCAACGCCTCCGAACACGCATAGTGATCCATATTTGGGTTATTGTGCGCCATCAGTGCATCTAACAACGGACGATAGTCTGTATCTCCATAATGATGTGCTGATCCGGATAGGTGGAGTGACTCTATTTGAAAGAAATCCTGAATGACGCGTGTGAACTCTGCCCTGCTCCTCTCCTTCCTGACTTCTTGCACTGTCTCCGTGAAATAATGGTTATACGTTATCGGATGCCCACGCTGGTGTGGAGCAAGCAAGTCCGCCGTTTTGCCTCTCAAATCCTTCACGATCTGCTGAAGTGCGGGTTCGACCAATCGGTGGAATAGCGCGCCGCAGGTGGAAGTGTCTGCAATGTGGGAGATAAGGTGTTTGAAGAATATTTTCACCGCGCGTGCCACTTCCTCGATGTGAGATCGGGCAAGCGCTTCCCAGGGTCGTGATTGTTCGAGGAAGAGATCAGATATAACCATAGGGTTAAAGGTGCCAGGGAGTTCGCGGCCGCGGGTACGCTTTATGAGCTCTTCAATGCGTACAAGAAAACTGGCGCGATCGAGGGTTTTTACTTTTGAACTGCGAGTGCTTGAGCGCGCTTCATTGGAGGAATCGGTGATGGCGTAGTGGTGGCCTTCACGAGCGATGGTTTCGGCGAAAGAATGGTTGAGGTTCTGTACAACAGCACGAATGCGTTTCTGGTAGCCAGCGTCGGTTTTGGCGTCGCCAAAGAAGTGATTGTTGTAAGTTCCGTCAACGGCGGCTTTGGTGAGGGACTGACAAGTTTGGCTGAGGGTGAGGAGATAGAGACGTTGTTCTTCGATATTGGCTCGGGGTTGGCCTAGCTTTTGTAGTTAAGTCCGACAGGCGGTAGACTTGAGTTCAATTTCGTTGATGAGGCTTGGGAGTTCGGCAGCGATTTGGGCGAGAAGGAGCTTGCTCAGTCGCTCTCTTAATGGTACGATGCCAAGAATGGATTCAGGAAGCGTAGTCCATATGCCGTCAGAGAAGAACTGCCTCTCCTTTTCGTCGCGCTTGGAGAGAGACCAAGATCCAGTTTCCGAGTCCATGTTTCTGAGAACGTGCCATCCCAGACGGAACTCTACGTCCAGATTTTTAGCGAGCGAGATGTACATGGCTTCACTGTCGGACCCCGGAATCAAAGTATCAGGCTTTGTGATCACACCAAGCGTGCGAGTTCCGGTCTTGTCGGCAGCACGGGCGAGCTTCAGCACGATCTGATTGGCGTAGTCGTTCTTCGCAGACACAACTGCAAGAATGATGCTCCTAGGCTCTTTCATGTATGACTTGACAACATCTTGCACAAGCTCGATATCGGTTGCGGATTGCTGCTTCGTCTCGGAATGAATGAGACCAGGCAAGTCTACGATCGTAAGGTGTGGTCGATCAGGGCCAGACACTTCAATCCGCAAGAGATTTTTCGAGAAAGCTCGACCAAAACTACCAATGGCCATGGCTGTCTTGGCATTTTCGATCAACTCCGGCAGTGCATTGAAGCCATCGAGTGTCTCGTGAAAGTTGCTGAGAGAGGCACGCTCTGATTCGCTGTGAGAGTGGTGCGGGACGATCGAGATGCTGACGCCGACGTTTGGCGTCTTGCGTAGGATTAATTCGGTTGGAAAACGGGTGCATAGGTTGCTCTTCACTGGAAAAGAGACGCCTGAGATAGCTTCGAGGACAGAGCTTTTGCCGGAGGATTGGTCACCGCAAACGATGATTTGCGGTAGAGAGACATAATGATCGATACCTTGGGAGCGGAGACGATGTACCGAGTCCAAGAGGTCTAGTTGGTCCTTTGAGCAGAGTCCATCAAGTATATCGTTATTGAATGGGCTCATAACCATTGTGAATGATAGAGAAAAGTAAACGCTTTGCCGGCTATGTACCTTAGCAACGGAGGTGGTTGAATTTTTGATCAGCTTTGTGAAGTAATATGATGATTATGTATAAAGTCCTGCCCTGGGGGGGTGGGAGAGAGGGGATATAATCGGCCTCGTGTGGAGAATGGTCGCTATCGGAGGAGGCGTCTCGGCAATTCTGCGGCAGCTGTTGTGCCGCAGTGCAATGTGCATAGGCGCGCTCTGTGATCCAACGGACAAGTACCACGTTGGCTTAGACATCCTTAGCACATCTCGGGCGCTAACTGGCACGGTATACCCGTTTGCAAATGATCCTAACGTAACTAAAGGCGGTTACACATACCCCACGCTGCATAGCAATATACATAGCACATATTATCCAACAATGTGGGCTCACGGGAAGTGCATACCCGAACTTCGGCCAAGGTAGTCAGCAAACAAGACTGCATTGAAGGCCGAGCGACAGGCCAAGGAAGCACAGCGGCGGGCTACATTCAGGTGGGGCATCAAGGTTGTCACTGTTGTCCAGGAACGTTTCTTGCAACGGATTATTTATCCTTTTGTTCATGCGCTTTGCCATGAAAGCATTGATCTTCTCGCCTCCAAAAAATCTGTACTCCATTGTTGCTAAACTCAGGTTGCGAGTCGATTGGCGCACTCAGATTTCAGGTCGTCGATTTAAATGTGGGTTTTGGTGAGGCAGGCACATGCAGGGTTGACTAGCGTTACACAGAACCCACATGGCGTCGCGCGCCCAATCAGAGGATAACGTTACGGGGGACGTCGAGTACCGGTACAGTGTCGGACAGCTAATTTCCCGCAGTTTTGCCAGACAGCCGACCCTGCGTCGACCGAACCAGAATGGACCACATCAACGCCATAGCTCGCTGACTTGCGTAGTTGCTATCAGTTCCAGATACATCCTAGATCGCTTTCCCCACGTTGATGACCCACCTCGAGTGACACAGCCCGCAAACGGTGTCGATCCGATCATTGCCCGACTAGCTTTGAGTCATGACTGTCGCGGCCCGCAGCGAAAGGTCACAAACTCGGTCTAAGGCATCAACGCTTATCATCAACCGTACCGATCAAGAAACTTGTGTTCAGTGTTACCGTCGCTAGCGGTTGCGGCTTCCCCAACATCTGCTGAGCAGGCTGCCAAAGCTCAGGTTTCGCAACATCGCACTGACAACAAGGAACAAAGCGGCTGTGCTCACGCTGAGAAGACCTCGGCAGCAGTCGGGCCAAAGCTACATCAGCCAGTTCTACAAGACCGTGCAGACGCTGAGAAGAGACGGTAACACGGTGACAGCGCTGTGGTTGCCTGCAAGCGAAGACTGCGAGCTCGCACACCTCGCCAAGCAGGAGGCAAAGACGTCAACAAGACCAAACGCCACGCCGCAGACACAGCTTCCTAGGATGCGATCGACTACCCACAACATTGCGCGTAAGCAAGGCAACGCCAAGAAGGTACCAGAAAAAGTAGGAAACTACTCTAAGCGAATTGACGCGGCACTGCCAGGGAAGCACACACGACAACTCTACGACCAGCTATCGCGGAAAGAGAGCAGCGTGCTCGCACAGCTCAGAACAGGCATGGCACAGCTGAACACGTATCTACATCGAATTAAAGCTTGCAACACAGACCAGTGTGGATGCGGGCAGGCGGCAGAGACAGTGGAGCACTTTTTGTTCCGATGCAGACGGTGGACAGCACAGCGAACAGAGATGCTGCAGTGCACGCAGACAGGCAGGGGAAACATGTCGCTCTACCTGGGCGGTAAAGCAGCGACAGACGACGCGAAGTGGGCGCCAGACATGGACGCAGTGCGAGCGACGATTCGATTCGCGATGGCGACAGGAAGACTTGACGCAAATTGATGTCTGACGACTGGATAAACCTTATCTACTAACACAAACTCATCAACAACCTTGTGCAGCATAGAGCAGACAGCGCTTCAGCTGCCGAAGATAGGACGCTGAACACTTGGAGAGTCTCTTGGAGATGCCGACTCTGAGCCAGTCTGCCACTAACAATACTAACCTACGAGCGCTTGATGAGAGACAGTAGATAGAGAACAAGCGACCTAGATATAGAGCAAGGGCTTTGATTCGAACAACAAGTGGCATGGAGAAGCGAGTCAAAGAAGACACAGGGGCTAGTGAGGCCGCGATGTAGCATAAGCAGAGTAGTAGCAGACCAGCGTTAGTAGCCCTTTCGGCTCGGCCGCCGGGCGTAAATAAATTGTGTGTGTATAGAGATGACCGCTCCTGCACATCTGTGCCAGCAACTGGGTTTTGGTGCTTGGTGGCACAGCCTGATAAATAAGCCGTAGCGCAACGCCATGGGCATCGATGCTATGCTGCAGTTCCTTTGCATGAGACCGAAGACGACAACACGCCGCTCTGATCACACGGTCTGAACTCACGTGCTGGATAGGTTGGAGTGTCTGCACGTATGCCTAAGTCCAGCGGAATAACGCAACCGACTCTCAAATCGGGCGGACGGCTGCCTCGGGGTCTCTGACAGCGTTCCTCGAATGTGGCACAGGTTTGACACTTTGTGGTTTTTAGCGTCCGCTCATGCGCGATGTAAGTGGCATGTTAGGGATCCTGTGAATGAAGAACCAACAAAGGCCAATGACAACATCGTTCACATACGCTATGCCACTGATCGAGAGAAGCTCCAGCGCATGCTTTCCGGGCTGACCCGGCAACTGCCGCCATTGACATTATGCCCACTTCACCAACGTTGTGATTACTCAATCCTTCTTGGAGTGCACCCTGTGACTATGAGCTCGTACGGTAAAAGATGACGTCTCGATTTGGCGGTTTTTGATCCCTCGATCTCGCGTGTAGCGTAACGCAACGAGAGCCTTGGAATGCGCATAAACGACGCAGATGACAATGCTGTCATGCATAACCCAAAGATTGCAGCGAAGCAAGATAAGCTAGCAAATGAGCAATAATCCAGCAATCGTAGGCTTTCTATGTGGTTTGTTCCTATTTGGGATACAACCAACCCTCGCTTGTTTGCAGCATTCTCTAGCGTCAAGCTTTCAGGCCCCTTGCAGGCAGCAACATCAACTTAGTCCGATGAGCCAGCAAGGGTCCAGCCCACTTTTTGTTGGTAGCTAACCAGTCAAACTGTCTGTTTAGCGCTCCACAGTCAGCGCTAACCCGTTCACGAAAGGCGGGCTGAGCAGCGCCTCGGCCATTGCCGCCAGCTCTGCCGAGTATGGGTTCTGCTCCTCTCTCTTGCCTAGTGTAGTAGAGAACGACCGTGTTTCGTTGTTCTGTATCCTGATCGCACCTCCCATCCCGACTATCCCGTTGCGCGACGAACTGCTTACCGCAATGCGTACCGCCCAGTTAGCCTCGAGCCTCTGCGCCGCATCCTCAGTCACCGCCTGCACTCTCTTCTCCCATGGCGCCAAGACGCATGGCCGGATTGTCTCCATCTGCTCCATCTCTGTCCTTGAGCGCTTCTGCCACCTGATAGAGCGGCGAGCGGTACTGTCTCCTGAACTTGCGCATGCGCGACGTGTTTCTTCGCAGTGGGTTGGTCTCAGGCAACGCGTGGATGTCGGTCCACAGCTTGACTGCTCGCTTCCAGAATCGCTCTTGCGCGCTCGAGATGTGCGCCTCTGCCTCTGCCACCCATGTCGCCACCGTGACGAACGTCCCTACGATCGCTCGTGCTCCTACTCTCTGCACTCTATTAATGGGCCTTGCGAGTTTGTCCTTGCAGGCGTGCATCCACACGTTTGACGCGTAGTCTACCGTCGGCGCGACCGTCGCCGTGAACAGCTGCCGTGCCACCGTGGGCGAGAGCCCTCTCAGCCTCCTGAGCTCCAGTGCTGCCTCCAGCCCCTTTGCGGCTGCTCTTGCGACGTGCTTGTGGTACTTGAGCCCGGCGTCCATGAGCACGCCGAGTATCTTGACGTGGTCCTTGGGCGACACGCTCTGCCCCTTGATGACAAAAGGATCTGCGGCGCTCTTGTATGCTTTGCGAGTGAAGTGGATAACGGCCGTCTTCTCTGCTTCGAACGTCGCCCCGCTTCTCCGTTCCCAGTCTAGTGCGTCTTTGATGATCGCTTCGATACCCTCCCTGTTGCTTTGCGCTGTCGGGCCCGTGATCCACGCGGTGAAGTCATCCACGAACGCGATCGCACCACCGTATGTGTCAATGCGTCGTTGCACCAGGTCCGCATTGAAAAAGAGAAACAAAATAGGAGACAGAGGCGACCCTTGTGGCAGACCTGCCTGAGGCAGCTCTCGAACCTCGGACGCCTGTCCGTTGACTTGGATCGATGCGGTTCGCCGTGAGCAGAAGGCCTCTACCCACCGCAACAGCCTCTCTGGTATGCCTCGCGCTTTCATCCTCTGCAGCAGTCTTTCCTTGCACACTCCGTTGTACGCTCCCTTGACGTCGAAGCTGATCAGGCTGACAGTTCGCCGGCCCCGCCACGCGGTGTAGATTTGTTCTTGGAGAAGCACCAGTGCTTGCTCCGCTGATCGCTGCTTGCGCGCTCCGAAGTGGTTGGTGGGCAGCAACCCGTGCGTCTCGACCATGTGCGAGATTCTCTCTGCCACCACCGACTCCAGCACTTTGCCCAGCGTGGCAAGCAGTGAGATCGGCCTCCAGGCTTTTGCAATGGTGTAGTCTTCCTTGCCCGGCTTCTTGAGCGGGATGATCTTAGCATGTCTCCATTGGCTGGGCAGCGATCCCTCTTCTAGCGACTGTCGAAACAGCGCAAGAACATGGTCTTTGACCACCGGCCAGATCTGCTTCCACACTATGACCGGCAGTCCGTCGTCTCCAGGTGCTTTCCATGACTTTGCAGCGTGCAGCTGCCGTTCCACCTCTTCGAGCGTGATAGTCAGCATTTCTACAGGCGCTCGCTGCGGCCTGTGTCCTTCGTCGTCGATATGGCTGGGAAGCGGAGGGAAGAAAGTGCTGAGCAGCTCTTCGGCTTGCTCCCCGTGGTCGGTCGTAGTCGTTCCGTCCGTTCTGCAAAGTGCTGGGACTGATCCAAACGCCTCGTTACCCGCCTTCAGGTACTTAGCCGCGTTCCAGATGTTATCGTTGTCCGCCAGGAAGTCATCCCAGTGCTTTCTCTTCTGCTGTCGAATGGCATCGTGGTACTGCTTCGCCGCTCCCTTTGCCGTCTCTTCCAGATCCGACCTAGCACCTCCTGAGCGTCTCACCGCTCTCGCTCGGTTCCTCCAATGCGTGTAGACGCGGCGTAACTGTGTCAAGTCTTGCGTCCACCATCTCTTCGCGTACGGTGACGGCCTAGCTCTGGGAGTCAGTGCGTGCACCGCCTCCAGCACCGCCGCCATCAGTTTGTCCGTTCTCTGCTGCGTCGTGCCCACTGGCTGCGTCGCACCAAGCGTCCTGGAGATCCTGTCCCTGATTGCTTTCCACGGTGCGTTTTTGAGTAGAAGCCGCTCCTGCTGCTGCTGCGACGGCGCCGGCACCGAGCTGTCGAAGACTGTCTCGATCGTCCGGTGGTCAGAGCCGTGTTCGGTTGCACAGATCGCGCATCTCGTCACTGCATCTGTCAGCTCACTCGACGCTAGCACCAAGTCGATCGTCGTCTCGTAGTCTCCGCCTTGCCACGTCTTGGTGCCGCGCGGGAGCAGACTGCTGAGTGCGTGCTCTGTCATCAGGTCGATGATCGGGTCTGCTTCGCCCTGTCTGACCATCGTCACGTCCTCCCCTCCCCACAGCTGGTCGTGTTGGTTGAAGTCGCCAGCCAGCACCACGTCCACCACTGTGCCGGCCCTTCGTCTCACCTCCGTAATCGCCTCGTCTAGCTTGTTGCATGCGTCTCGCAGCGCCTGCGGGTCTCCTCCTGGTATGTACACCGACACCACCAACACTCGCCGCTCCCGCAGCCGGATGATCGCTGCTGTCAAGTCCGGCGACTCAATCCGCACCTGCTCCGCCTCCACTTCTCTGCTCACCCACAGCATGCTCCGTATCGGCCACCTCCCCTCTCGCCAGGTCGACGGCACCATCTTAGTCCACTTGTGATGGAGCATAGGCGTTGTCAGCAGCCGGCCTTGCATTCTCCGCGCGTGCGGCTCCTGGATGGCTATTACTGTCACATCTTGCATCTCTTCGTCGTTCATCAGGCTGTCGTGTACTTCACCTTGCTTTCTGACATTGAGCTGGATCATGCGGAATGCTCTATTCATGCTGAGGTGGGTAGAGCATCCGACAGTTTCTGCTGAACGACTCGTGCGGTCCTCTGCACAGCACACACTTCATCACTGTTTCGCTGCAGCTCTTGTGGTGGTGACCGTCTTTGGCGCATCGCCCGCATCTCTGCGTCTTTCTGCACTGGTACGCTTTGTGGCCGAGCTCCTGGCAGTTGTAGCATTGCCCGGGCCGTGGCCGGTGTTCGAAAGCGCTCGTCGTGCCAGACTCTCCACCAGCGTGGAAGTAGCCTTCTGCGACGAGCCTCCTTGCATCGCTCTTCTTAGTCACGTACACTACCATAGACCCATACGCCTTTGGGACATCCCTCTTACTCAGCCACGCGATCTTGGCAACCGTCGTTCCATTCTCTCCGCCAAAAGCTTCCGCGGCTCCTGGCCTAATTTCGTCCTTCTCGTCTAGCACTGCAGTTCTCTTGACGTTGTCGACCTTGACTGGGAAGAGCTCATCGCGTAACACGCGCGAGCCTGCACCGATCTTCTCTGCTGCTTTCTTGACAAGCTCGTGCTCGTCTTCATCTCTACACGCGATCCTGATGCGGCTCTGGGTGGCGTGGTCGGCGGTGACCGCCCGGCATCGCCAGTTCCCGTGACTCTCCATCGTGCGCATTTCCTTTTCCACCGCTGCTCTGACCGTACCCGCTGACATTCTGCCATGTTCGCCATCTGCTCTGGAGATGTCTACTGTAACGTTGGGCACGTCGCTAGGAGCGAGGTTAGGTCTGCTAGCGTGCGGCTGACTCGGTGGCGTTCCGGAAGTGGCGCTCGGCCCCCCAGGCACGCTCGCACCAGCCACCGCGGCCCAGGAACGCGCACCCGAGGCTGCCGCTGCCACGAGGTCGTCGACGCGCGCTTTGAGCTCTGCGACTTCGTCGATAAGCTTGACATTGTGGTCGATGATGGCCTGTTGGTTCTCTCTGATCTCTTTAGTTTCGCGTTCGAGGTTTCTGATGGTCTCAGTCTGTTGCCGAATGATGTCGGTCAAGGCGACGAGCAGGTCTTTGTTGGTCGTGGCGCTCCTCCTGGTTCGAGGGTCGGGCTGGCTGCTTTCAATCGGGATGATATCGGAGTCGTCGGCTGATGGGTCTGGCTGTGACAGTGGCCTGCGGTAGCGTCCGCCTTGCTCGATGGTATTTCTTGGGCGCCTCTTCCGTGGTGCTGGTAGCTCAAAGGGCAAGGACAGCGTGTCGCGGTCGCGGTCGCGTTCCCGGTCGCGTTCTCGGTCGCGTTCAGGGGTCGAGAACGCCACCTCCCTCACAAGCCCAGATCGTAAGCTCATCCCCAAGATTCAAAAGTCCGATTTTCAGAAGGCTCAGTTTGATATGTAATACACTCTGATGCATTTGCAGTTTCCCATATCGTTACAGTCGAGAGCAGAATCGGTTTCCGGTTTTGCTCTTTGATTAGTTTCTCAGCGCAGGGTCCCAACAGCAAGAGAGTTTCCTACTTCGTGTTAGTGCATTGTATGGTTCGTACTGTAATTAAAACAAAGTTTCATAACGTCCATCCCGACGTGCCGAGAAACATACAGTGCCAAGGAACATGAGCGGTACTTTGACTTAAATCGACTAAAACACGCTGATATTTGACATGATCCTGCATAAGTGGTGTGCTGTAGCTACACCTAGACATCTAGGACCCCTTCTTTCTAACATTCCAGATCCATTACCGTACACCTACATCAAGCCATATAGTCCCTGGCCATTCTCCAGAAATCCCCTACAAATTCACCGCCCTCTTCCATGTACTTGACAAATTCATCGCAATTTCCGATCGTGTCAATCTCGCACACAATATACTCAACCACCAGTTTCCTTAGGTCGTTGATAGTTCCGTCGTCCCTTCTATCCGGCAGATCTAGGTTCGAGTACGCAAATCTCGCGAGCTCAATGATGTCTCCGACGCGCCTTGTGAACAACTTGAAGTTCATAAGTGTCTTATGCAGCTTGTCGAGGGTTAGCGCTGTGAGTGGCTCTATTAGACGTAAATGCGCAAAGCAGTAGAGCCGTGCGTGGGCAAGGAGGACTGGCGTGAAGTTTTGGTCTACGGCAGTGTTGGATTTGGGTTCGAAGTGTTGCAGGATCTGAGCTTTGGGGCCGCCGTCGTCTAGGTAGGTTCGGCTGTTGAACTGAGTGCGTAACGGGGCCCTTGAGATGGGCGCTGCTTCCCTTGGGGCTTCAGGGACTGGCGGGGCGGCTGGGGGTTCTTCGAATCCGTCTGGGAGTTCTTCGAATCCGTCTGGGAGTTCTTCGAATCCGTCTGGGAGTTCATCGAATCCGTCTGGGAGTTCTTCGTATCCGTCTGGGGGTTCTTCGTATCCGTCTGGGGGTTCTTCGTATACGTCTGGAACAGGTTCGTATATCGGCGTGGTATAGTCGCCGCGGTAAGCGTACTCGCAAAACCGGATGAAATCGTCGACTTTTACATCTTCGATCCTCGCACATCGCGTTGCAGATTCCTCCATTCCGCCATTGATAAGTGCATCTAGTTGTGTAAGCCCAGGACACTTCACATGTCATGTGGTCTATCCACTGACTAATCAGTCCACTACTTCCACTACTCCATGTATATACCCCGCATCTGGGACATAGATAGACACAACACAATCTACATCATACATACTACGACCTCCCGACCAGCTCACAGTTATGAGCCCGGCCTAATCCGCATTCTCTATCATTAAAAACTGACCTACGAACGAAACGTCGCTTCAACATGTCGAAAAACACCGTTACCGACATTATCCTTCAAGGCCAGAGCAACTGGGAACTCTGGATCTTCGTCGTTAAGCGCATCGCTGAGGCAGGAGACGTATGGGAGTATATTGATCCTAACCAACTCCATCCTCTTCCTCAAAAGCCTGAGAAGCCTGTTCGGCCAACGCTTATCGTCAATGCCGAGGGACTACCAATTCAGCCTACTCAGCAAGCTCTAGTGCAGTATAACCAAGACTGCAGTGTCTATTACAACGAAATCAAAGAATACAGACGCCTGAAAGATAAGTTAGGACAAGTTGAAGCACATATCACTAAGACAATTCAGCAGGATCTGCTCTATCATATTAAAGATAAGACAGCCGTACGCGATCAGATCAAGACGCTTCAAGAGCTCTACTCTCCGACGACAGCCGACCAAGAATATCGCGTCCAAAAAGCGTACGAAGCAGCAAAAGTTCTACATGCTCGACGATCGAATATCGAAGACTGGTGCAACGAGTTTCTCACTGCATACAACCGAGCGAAGCAACTCGACTTGCCTGAAGTACATGGCTACCGAGCACACAAGGACCTCGTACGAGCCATCAAGCAAGTAGACGCTGCTTATGCCGCAAGTGTCTCGCTCGACATCTTCAAAGCAGAAGAGACTTGGAACTCGAATCGCGATACACCTATACCGAACCAGTCTCAACTGTCCACTGTCTTAGCAGACTTCCTACGCTATCATCGTACAACGCACTCAAGGAAGACAAACATCCTCGGAGGCGTATTCGGCGCTACGTTAAATGGGCAAGGATCTCCATACAACAAGAAGAGATCAAGAGACAATGCGAAGCCATCGAAGCCATGCCTTTGTGGAGACATCCACTTCTGGGGACAGTGTGCGTACATTGACACTTCACTCAGAACAAGAGGATTTGTCGAAGACCCTGAAAAAGCCAAGAAAGTTTCTTTGTTCGAGGCTGCAGACACGACAGCATTACTGAACAAGATCCGAGAGAAGAACCGACGCTACAAGAAGACGAAGAACAAGGATTTGGACAAGCAAGCCAACTCTGATTCGATAGAAATCGACGCTGGCGACGCACCTACAGATCAATCCTTGCACGAAGCATATGCTGTCTTCTCATCAGCCTTTAACAATCAGCTATCTCTCCGACACTATCCGCTTCTCCACTCATGGACTCTCGACCCCGCAACTGATATCCACATCTGCAACAACCCCGCAGAGTTCCGGTGGAAGTCTCCAGCGGCCGACGACGATATCGTACTAGCAGGAGGATCAGAGATGTCGATCGAAGCATGGGGAGAAGTCGAGATACCTCTGTCAACACCAAACGGTATCAAGACAACCACGCTCAAGCGAGTAGCACTTATAACATCTTTCTTCACCAGCCTTGTCTCACTCTCGCGCCTCTCCTCGTCGAACATACACTTCGATTCTGGTCAGAACGTACTCTATCGAGCAACCAAAACATTACGGGAAGACATCGCAAACCTTACCCGATCCGGAGGACATTGGCTAGTCGTGCATCGCTCTCAACCTGCAGCACAGTCAGCACTGCAGCATGCAGCCTTCGCAACCAAACAGCGCAGGCCTCAGTACTCAGCTCAACCACTCAAGCCTCGATTGCTCACAAAGCCACAGCTCCATGTCTTGCTAGGACACGCAGGCAGTGATGCTATCGACCAGCTATCAAGCCACGTCAGAGGCATACTGCCACCCACTGGTTCAGCTCCAGCCACAATTAACTGCGAAGAATGCCTGCAGAATAAGGCTCAGAAAATCATCTCTCGACGCATTGGACACGAACTTGGCGCGTCTCGTCCTTTCGAAACCGTGGCTATCGACCTCATACAGCTCGACACTCCTGGATACAACGGGCACCGATACGTCTTCCATGGATTTGATCTATATACAAAGCTCAATTTCGTGTATACGATCGCAAAGCGCGATAAGGCAACACTGCTCGACGTCCTTACCCGTCTTGATCGATCGATCAAGCGCGAATTCAATACTACTGTTACCTTCATAATCGCTGACGATGAGAAAGGCTACGGTCTTACAGACGACTCAGCGCGAGCGTACTGTCACAGAGAAGGAATTCGACTTCAGATCAGAGCACCACACACTGAGGAGCAGAACGGTTCTGCCGAACGCTCAGGCAAGAACTTGATCGTACGAAGCCGATCCATGAGCATTACATCAAATCTGCCTCTACCGCTTGCTCCTGAGATATACGTCGCTGCAGCATACCTACTCAATCGTACACCTACACGAACACTTGGATGGAAGACTCCATTTGAGATGGCTTACTCCAAACAACCTTCAATTGCTCACCTACGTGTATACGGCTGCCGTGCATATGCACTCCGTCAGCAGATTCCAAGAGGCGACAAGCTATCACCACGAGCACTCATCGGATACCTTGTTGGCTACGACTCCTCAAATATCTATCGAGTATGGCTACCAAATGCGACAAGCAGAGCACATCAAGGAAAGGTTATTCGAATACGAGATGTTACATTTAAGGAGGATCTCTTCTACCAGCACAGAGACGAAGCCGATCCACTCCTACAAGGCGAAGAGCTTGAGGCAATCACGCACACGCTTCATATGCCATCCTTGCAAGATCCAGAAGACTCTTCAGAGGGCGAGTACGATACGATACAAGAGCCTAGTCAGGCTATACACCTTCAAGACAGCAACACAAAGCCTACTGAGCCACACAGCGGAACACCTCTTCTGCCAACACCAGCCATCACAATCTCTCCTGATCCCGATACTCGCTCAGAAAGCGATCAAGCCTTATCAACTACGCTCGGTCACAGCCCTACACCAGATTTCGTGTCACCTTCTCAAGAATCTCGAAAGCGGAAGCGACGCGACGCAGCCGACTCAAACGCTGCACAAAATCGCGAGCTTATCGACAGCAACCTACGCCGTACACACATACTCCCTGAGGGATCGACGCGAGTACGGAAACCCTCTCGCAAGAGCAGCAGCTTCTTTGTCAACAAGTACTGGTCAACATTCGTAGCTGCGTCTACCACAGCACCAAAAACCCGAATACATCGATCGGATCTACCTCCTGAGCCTCAGTTCTATCAGGACGTAATGAAGCTACCAGCTCTACACAAGCAAGGCTTCATTGCAGCTATGCAGCGCGAGATGTCGGATGTCAAGCGCAAGGACACCTACAAGACGATTACTTGGAAAGAGTTTAACGCTCAGGACAACGAGGTCTTGCCACTGATCTGGGTATTCAAGTACAAGTTCGACAATGAAGGATACCTCATCAAATACAAGGCTCGAATCTGTGTACGCGGCGATCTCCAAACAACAGCTGAAGACACGTACGCTGCTACACTTGCCATCCGAATATTTCGAGCATTGATGGCTATCGCAGCCTACTTCAACATGGAAGTTCGACAATACGATGCAGTCAATGCCTTCACGAATGCTCGACTCGCTTCGCCTGTATACTGTCATTTGCCAGAAGGTTTCTCTGATCCTGATCACCTGTGGGAATTACACCGAGCGCTATACGGCCTGAAGACCTCGCCATTACTATGGTACAAGGAGCTTACAAAGACACTTACAGAACTTGGACTTCACGAGGTCAAAGACGCTCCATGTCTTTGGAGAAATGACAAGCTGCTAGTATTCTTCTACGTTGATGATATCGTCATACTCGCAAAACCAGCTCACACAGCTGCTCTCGATGACTTCGAACGCAAGCTGCTACGCCGGTACGAGATTCGATCGCTAGGAGACCTGTCAACCTTCTGCGGCATACAAACGCACCGAGACAGATCAACTGGCTCAATTTGGCTATCACAATCAGCATACCTTGACAAGCTTAGCGCGAAATATCCATCGCCAAAGCCATTTAATCAACCTCCAGCTACACCGCTTCCTCTCGAGGAACTGCTTCCTTCGAACGAGCCAAAGAACGATGCGAACACATACAGATACGCACAACTCGTTGGATCAATCGGCTATATCGCTACTGCCACACGACCCGATGTTTCCAAAGCTCATTCAAAACTGGCAGAATTCCTTGTCAAGCCTTCACAACGCCATATCGATGCTGCATATCAAACACTTAGCTATCTATACTCAACAAAGGATCGAGCGCTCTACTACGATACATCCGTATCCACCGACGTTGCTCAAATAGTCGACCACGAAGAACCAGACTTCTTTGGTGCCACTGACGCCTCGTACGCTGATCACAAAGCCACTCGGAAGAGCTCGCAAGGCTACATCTTCTTCCTGTTTGGCGGCCCTGTTGACTGGAAAGCGACACTTCAACGATGCGTCACTAAATCGACTACTGAAGCTGAGCTAGTCGCCGCGTCTTCCGCTGGCACTGAGCTGCTATGGTGGTGGCGACTCTTCAAGGACATCGACTTCGATCCAGACAACGAGCAGATACTATACTGTGACAACCAGCAGACTATTCGTCTAGTGACTACGGCAACGCCACGACTCAAGACATCACTTCGACACGTCGATGTACATCATCACTGGCTACGACAGGAAGCGCAAGCACAAAACATCAATCTCTCTTATATACCAACCAACATACAGCCAGCTGATGGCCTCACAAAGCTTCTTCCAAAACAAAGACATCAAAACTGGGTATCACTACTACACTTCAATTCATTTCCTACAAAATAGCGAGCTATAACATTACAGTACAGTACTCTTCCTGGTTTTCCTACATGGTTTTTACAGGTTTAACGAGGCTGTACACCTTCTCAAGCTCAATACTCTCAATACTTTCAGGGATACCACCAATCTCCATACAGTAACGCGAAGCAAATCAGGACCTCAATACAAGCTCTAGGAGACGTCTGACTATCAGGGACGCCTGTAGTAAAGAGCGAGGTCCACATACACTGCGACGGCAGACGATCCCCACCTGGAACTGCTCCAATCAAGCGGCTACCCACCGCACTCAAACAAGCAGCTCTACCCCTATACAGGGTAGGGGTGGCATATGATCACATCAGCTTCTACATGCGTTCGAACCTGAGGGAGGTGTGTAAGCCCAGGACACTTCACATGTCATGTGGTCTATCCACTGACTAATCAGTCCACTACTTCCACTACTCCATGTATATACCCCGCATCTGGGACATAGATAGACACAACACAATCTACATCATACATACTACGACCTCCCGACCAGCTCACAAGTTGCTGGCTGGTAGCAGCAATCGCAGCTGCATGCACTACGATGGGCTTTCCCTCTTGGCCGACGAAGAAGGTAAATTGATGTGATTGGATGAAACTGCCAAGCTTTAGCTCAACCGGGTCGACATTGGGAATGGCACTTACTCCTCGAAGGTTGGAGCCATTTGTATATGTCAAGCGGAATAGCTTGGGATAATAATCATGTCATTCTGGAATGTCTACGGCTAAGAGGCAGTCTATATACGATCTGCCGGCTAGGAGCAAACAGGATGATAACTAAGAGCAAATAGAGTGAAGGGGGAATCGGCTGTCGTACGACTATCAGTCGTACAGACGAGAAGCAAACAGATTGGATGAAACATGGGGCAAGCAGCAACCCGCTGCACAGACCAGAAGCCTCCCGGCTCCTGCCGGAGCTCCGGCTGACAGCATATAACAGATTTTGGATTCTGCAGAGTAAAGAATAGGAAAGTCAACTCTCGACTTAAATCAATCCGCAATGTGGGAGGCTTAAGAAGACGAGAAGATGCGGGGTTGCACATCAAACACCTACGTGCTACGTATCAATTGGTTGTCAAAGGCTGAAAATGTAACACAGCATTATTGCTACATGGCAATGGCGTCAAACTACGTTTGTCGCTGGAATTTGCCGCCTGCATCTTGCCGGGAACCTTGATTCCCGACACAAGTCGACTTGAAGCCAGCGCCTAACGGAGAACTGACTTAATACATCTGAAAGTGCGCCCCAAATATCGGGTGGTCACATCTATCCAGAGTTGAATTATAGTTAGTAAACTTAATATCGAACTTGCATAAATGCAAGGAGTTGGGTAGCAGAGGCGCACAGTCTACAAAGGCAGCTGCAGAACTAACTAACAGCCTAGTGTAACTATTATAAGCGTTGTAAGCATTCTAAACATTACAAGCATTATAAGCATAGTAAGGAGAGGGTGTTATAAGGGTCGTAAAGGTCGTGAGCAGAGTGATAGTTGTGAGCACTGAGCGGAGTAAGGGTCGTGAGCAGAGTAAGCAGAGTAAGCAGAGTGATGGTCGTGAACAGAGTGAGGGTCGTGAGGGCCGTGAGGGGAGGGTCGTGAGCAGAGTGAAGGTTATAAAGGGAGGGTCGTGAGGGTTGTAAGGGTCGTGAGGGTTGTAAGGGTCGTGAGGGTTGTAAGGGTCGTGAGGGTTGCGAGGGTTGCGAGGGTTGTGAGCAGAGTGAGCAGAGTGAGTAGAGTGAGGGTCGTGAGTAGAGTGAGGGTCGTGAGTAGAGTGAGGGTCGTGAGTAGAGTGAGGGTTGTAAGCAGAGTGAGGGTCGCGAGCAGAGTGAGGATCATGAACAGAGCGAGGGTCGTGAGCAGAGTGAGGGTCGCGAGCAGAGTGTTGTGTACATAGAAGACGAGATGGAGGTATAGTCGCGTTTGGTGTTCGTGGCTCCGTGCGAGGTATTAGCGTAGTAATGGCTGATTGGCTGTTCGACTTTCTAAGCCAATAAAATTACGATGTAGCGCCAAGCTGTCAGGCCAAATGAAGCAATTCCTTATACCTAATTAAGAACGCTGACTCGCCGACGCTCAACTGAAAGTGGGAGAAAGTTAGGCATTAACAATAACTGGGTGCGATAGGAGCTCTAAATGTGTAGCTTGTGATGTGTCTAAGGCAGGTGCAGAGTGAGTTAAGTGGCGGTCGTCGCAACACAGGTCGTAAGGTCGCATCTTTAACTAGAGATAAGCTAGATCTTCGGGCTCGACCGCTGCGAGTAGGGCTAGGAAAGCTTTACCCCAGGAGATAAACGACTAAGAGTTAGCGGAATCTTTGGTGAGGTGATCAACATGCCTCGTCATCTCTCATTCTCGCACGAGCCTGGCGTAGAAGTGACTCATTGTTATATGAATCCTGTCTCATATTAGGGTTAGGCTTGCTGATGCGACAATACCCACTGCTATAAATATAGAACGCATGGCGTTTTAAATGCTAGCACAAAGATGAAACTGTAAAATGCAATACTACACTCCTTAACTTACACACGATGCAAATTTACACTATGTTGAAAGTTGCTAGTTGTACTTTTCGCTTTTCCTTTGGAGTATATCCTCAAGCGTGCGCTCTAAATTAACGTCCACTCACTCTGACGTCTGTGTCGCGTACGTCTCGTACGCAAACTTAGTCAAAAATTCTCCGCTCATCAGCCCGTACTGCCCCAGCTGCTGCTGCAACCATTCTAAGTCGCGCTCTAGGTGCTGCAGCAGCCGGTCGTCTGCCGCCACGAACACCGACGCCACATTAACCATCAGCCTGCCGAGCGCAACGCTGCTGCCGCCCTGGTGGAGTGTGCCCATGAATATTATGCCGTACGTCGACAGCTCGGCCGAGCGGTGCTCTTTAAGAGCGCCTTGTCGAGCAGCGTCTGAGTGGATGAGCGCCTGTGTCCGTCAATCGAGCGTACCGCTGAAGTTGTAGAAAGCGGACTCACGCTTTTGACAACAATTGCGCCCAAGCTACGCGCTACGAAAATTATCGGCTGCTTGCTAGTCTGTTCTAGCTTGGTCCGTGCTTTTGTACATAGTGATTCGTTCATCACGTACTTCTGTCAACTCTCTATGAAAAGCACAGGTCTGACACTACGCCTCTACCGTGATCATAGAGGTACTGAGAGCTCACGCGCGAGCTGCTGTGTGTGGTCGCAACGTAGCCCTAGCTGAGTATGCGCACGTTGGGCAGGTCGTGTGGAAGGAGGTCATGCAGCCAGTTGACGACGTCGCTCGTCGTCTATGTCTTCTCGCGGTGGCCGTTCAGACCATGGACAGCGACGATACTGCAGTCGAGTTAGCTGCGAACGCGCAACTGAGTAGCAGGAAGCATACTCGACAGTGGGGTTGGTGCCTTCTGTTACCACTTGCAGGCCGTGTACAACTGCAGCAGCTGGCTCTGCTAACGCTGAGGATGCTGAGAATGCCGAGAGTTCTGCAGGAGCCTGCCTGTGTGTTAGTGCGCATGAGATGGAAAACTGTCTAGGAGACGTACCTTCGTCTTGCTCTTCGAGCCCAAGCCAACGAGTCGTCGCATTGCGTTGCCTCCGGTCAGGGCCAAAGGATATGTGCTGTACGACGGAGGATGTCCATAAGCATCGTGCGCGAGGGCTGTCGCGAGGCTGAGCTGCGCGGCGGCTGCAGCATGCTAGCGGTTGATGGATTGTCAGAGGCAAAGGTCTCTTCTAAACGCCCTCCTCCGAAAAAGGGCCGGCGGGACCATCATCGGCACCCCAGAGTGCCGATGATCGTTCCCGCTCACTCAGAAGAGGCCGTCACCTGCAAATGCGTTCTAATGTCCGTCCCTATGTGGCGGAAGTTTTTGTTAAGTAACGTCTGTCCCTGCGTAACGGGACACCCTGCGTGGCGGGACGCCACAGACACTCCCCAACACAACAAACGCAACAACAGGTCAGAAGAATAGATATTCTTGGAATAGCAGCCCTAGGCTACAACTCCTATTCTCTCTCTACGTCTTTCAGAAATAAGTTTAGCTTACCATGTAATACGTCAATTTGGCATGAGCGTCATGCAACAGCGTCGCTTTGGCTAGCAGTAAGTGCGTCAAACGCTTATGCATCTTATCAAAAGTCCGTCAATTTACAGCTTTTTATATCATTATCCTATCCTGAGCACGGCGCTCAAGCTCAAGAGGTTGTCGTGCTTCTGTGCTAATTCTAAGTCCGCCTGCTAGAAGTGCCTAATAAAGAGGCCCCGCACACCGACCTTAGAGTAGCTTAGCGGTAACCTATCGCTGCTGACACTAAATCTGTGGCTGTGTGGCTGTGTGGCGCTTTTGCTAAGCGCTCTAGGACACTAGAAATCTAGCTCGGATTAGGAGCAGGGCTACGTGATGCTGAACCCTAGTGGCTTAGTCACCCTGCCACCGCTTACCCCGCTATTGTCATTAACTCTCGCTTTTTAGGCTTTCTTCACAACAGGTGTCTACTATTAAATTGGCATTTTTGCCTGCTTCACCCCCTGCTTATATTGCTTTTTATTACTACCTTAAATTTAGTAGAGCGGGATAAGTGCTACTTCAGCAATGCTACTGCTTAATCTACCAAATGAGTTGCTCCGAGATATATCAGAATACCTAGCATCTGAGAGAGATATTAACGCCGTTGCACAAGTTAACCACCGCCTTCACCGTCTCCTAGATAGCTACCTCTACAGCTACAATGTACAACAATCTGGAAGCTCAGCGCTGTTGTGGGCTGCCCAACATGGCCAAGAGGCGACGGCGCAAAAGTCGCTGAGGGAAGAAGCCAATATACAGGCCACAAATAAGGATAACAAGACACCGTTGTTGTTAGCAGCAGAGAATGGGCATGAGCAGGTAGTAAAGCTGCTAGTTAACAAGAGCGCCGACGTTAACGCGCAGGGTGGAGAATACGGCAGCGCACTCCAGGCGGCTTCGTCTGGAGGCCACAAGGCGGTGGTGAGGCTGCTGCTCGACAAGGGCGCCGAGGTCAACGCGCAGGGTGGATTCCATGACAACGCACTCCAGGCGGCTTCACAAGGAGGCCACGAGGCGGTGATGAAGATGCTGCTTGACAAGGGCGCCGACGTCAACGCGCAGGGTAGAGGCAATAGAAACGCACTCCAGGCGGCTTCACAAGGAGGCCACAAGGTAGTGGTGAAGATGCTGCTCGACAAGGGCGCCGACGTCAACGCGCAGGATAGAAACTACGGCAACGCACTCCAGGCGGCTTCAATTGGAGGCCATGAGGCGGTAGTGAAGATGCTGCTTGACAAGGGGGCCGAGGTCAATATGCAGGTTAAATCCTATGGCAACGCACTCCACGCGGCTTCGTCTGGAGGCTACGAGGCGGTGGTGAAGATTCTGCTTGACAAGGGCGCTGAGGTCAACGTGCAGGGTGGAATCTTTGACAACGCACTCCAGGCGGCTTCGTCTGGAGGCTACGAGGCAGTAGTGAGGCTGCTGCTCGACAAGGGCGCCGAGGTCAACGCGCAGGGTGGACTCTATGGCAACGCACTCCAGGCGGCTTCACAAGGAGGCCACGAGGCGGTGGTGAAGATACTAGTAGCATGGGATAACAAGTCATTATAAGGGGAATGCATGCATAGCTGTCTAATTAGTGTCATTAAAAGAAGATAGCTACATTCTAAAGCCTATGTCATCGCGGTAATAGTAGTCTGTTAAACACAATGTTAACGGCGGTGCTTATGCCGCTGTACTAAAAGCAATGTGCGGCAAATTTGCTACCACAAGCTAAGTAGATAGCCAACCTCTAGTCTGTGTGTCCTATGCTATACCCGCTGTGTAGGACTAGCCTACCCTATTCTATAGACGCCTTCTAACTCCTTGTATACTGTTTTAACAAGCTAAAGCGATATGCTCGAGAGCACGAGGACGCGGTAGGTTGGACGCGGGATTAACGGCGCGTCTGCGGAGCTGTAAAGCGGCGCGATAGTGTATCTCTATAGCATGGAAGCTTTCGCGTTAGCTATAGTTGTGCATTGCGCTGCGTCTTAAAGTGCACGATGGCTGTATCAGATGCTGATTGCGGTTGCGGTTTCGATGCTGGGTGTGCTCGTTGACACGAGCTACACGCCAAGGCCTTCAAACCTAGCTCCTGTAGCGCTTGGCAAAAGCGCCGTACAGCCACACAGCCACACAGCCACAGATCTAGTATCAGCAGCGATAGATTACAGCTAAGCTACTCTAAGCTAGGTGTGCGGGGCCTCTTTATCTGGCACTTCCAGCAGGCAGACTTAGAATTAGCACCACAGCATGACAGCCTCTCGAGCTTGAGCGCAGTGCTCAGGATAGGATAATAATATAACAAGCTGTAAGCTGACAGGCTTCTAACAAGATGCACAAGCTTTTAATGCATCTACTGCAGGCCAAAGCGAGGCGGTTGCTTAATACTCTTACTAAATTGTTGTATTGCACGGTAAGCAGAACCTTTCTCTAAAAGACACAAGAGGAGAATAGACTTTGTAGCTTTAGGCTACTATTTCAAGAATATCTGTTGTTCTAGCCTGTTGTTGCGTTTGTTGTGTTGGGGAGTATCTGTAGCGTCCCGCTACGCAGGGTGTCCCGTTACGCAGGGACGGACGTTAGAGTGGTTGCAAAAGTGCAAAAAATTGGGAAGCCCCACTCGCTTGCGAGCTAAAGTCCATCCCTGCAGTTCAAACAACCATCTGCGCCGAACCTGCGAAGTTGCTAATAATTGGTTTTTTAGGGCATGCATCAACAACCTGACCTCTTCGAGACGCCCGCTTAACTCTAAATCCCTTGCGGGATACTAGAAGTTGCTAATAATTGATGGTTTAAGGCACGCATCAACAACCTGACCTCAGTAGAAAACGTCTGCATCCCTACTGGTACTGCGAGACGCCCGCTTAACTCTAAATCCCTTGCGGGATACTGCAAAGCTGCCAATAATTGATGGTTTAAGGTGTGCATCAATGAACTAGTCTTGGTAGAAAACGAAGGTGCTCTATATTTCTGATCCAGTATTGGGCCTTACGGGACCGCGTCCCGTGCGGCCTGCACATCAAGAAGATGCCTCCCACCAAATTCTCCAACTCCGCCGTCTTCTGATGTTTAGCCCATGAGTCGGCTAGAAGGCGGGTGGGTTGAACTCTAGATAAAGGTACAGTGCAGGCCGCACAGGAGGTTTGTCTTCGTCGAATTGCCGAGGCTCCTGTTCTTACCAGTATGGGTCATCTCATGTCTTATCGGCGCGCCATCCGTATGATCACGCGCCTCCTTGTCTTTTATCACTGTCGCGAGGCATTAGCTGGCGTTGTGCACCTGCAGTGCGGAGCATACTTTGTTGCAAATGCGTTCTGATCTCCGTCCCTACGTGGCGGAAAATTTTGTTACGTCGAGTGGTTGCAAAAGTGCAAAAAGTTGGGAAGGCCCACTCGCTTGCGAGCTAGAGTCTATCCCTGCAGTTCGAACAATTGATGGTTTAGGGCATGCATCTACGGGACCGCGTCCCGTGCGGCCTGCACTGTACCGACTCATGGGCTAAACAGAAGCCAGCGGAGTTGGAGAATTTGGTGGGAGGCATCTTCTTGATGTGCAGACCTTACGGGACCGTGTCCTGTGCGGCCTGCACTGTACCAACTCATGGGCTAAACACTGTTAGTGCTACCCTGGCGAAGTCGTCCACATCCGCTGTCGTCCACGTCCGCTGTCGTCCACATCTAACGCCGTTAATCACCCACGCCATGCTACGCAATCTTGCGCCCGCAACTCAGGAGTATAAGCCGCCATTAACATGCCCTTCGTTGCTAATCTACTGGCAGCAACGATGATCTCTACGCCGAGTCCACTGCGAATGTCGAAGCCTTCCGAGCTTCTCTGCGCGCGATCGATGATGAAACCATCAAGTTCGAAGCATGCCAAGCGATGCGAGACAAGCTACTCGATCAGCATATAGAATTAGGATGGCTCTTTGCATGTGCTGAGAAGGTCATGGTGGAGGAGAGTACAAGTTATAGGGAGAACAAGCGGTCATGGGTGAACAGAACCAGTACCACTGTTGACGCCAAGCAATGGGAACAATTCGTCAGCATAGCAGAGTCTGGTGCTACAGTCAAAAAGGAGTGCCTCGCTCCTCTCACCAAGGCAAGCGCATTCTGGGGCAACGACAAAGTCCGATACTACGGATGGGCCTCCTTGGGCTGGGGTTACTGCAAGGTGTTGGGCACTGCAGTTGCACGCAATCCCGACTGGAATGAGGCTTCGACGAAGCTAAACCAGCTGCTTTTGAGTCGGATCGCGAGCGGCCATTCTCTAAAACCAATCGCAAATCCTATTGAGCTGATCGATCTAGAACAGCTTAAGGCTTGGCCTGACAAAAGCGACTTTGAGAAAGGCCGGCATGGAAGCATACTCAAGTATCAACCAGTCGACGATTCTGCCTTACCAGATGGCTATAGGTTCGACAGGTACGGGCTTGTTGTGCCAGAAGTCCCACATCAGCTTCAGCCAGCTGCCCAACCCAATACTCAATGCGCAATAGATCAACTCAAGCCGTTGGACCAGCGCTCGAGAGAGACTCACTCCCCTGCAGCGATCACCGTATCCCCTCTTAGCATTCTAGTCGATAGCTCGATGTTCTCGCCTACATCTCCGCCACCGTCGAATACGCGAATCTCTAGCAACAGCACTTCCAGCTCGCCATTGTCATCGCTCGGAGATACACCAGTAACCTCACCGCACCACGATACTGTTGACTCATCTCTTGACTCATGTACTGCGCACGTGTCACTATCCCCAAAAACGCTACAATGTCTGGATCTAATGCTGTTAGTGCTTCACGCCGGATTTCGAACAGGCTTCGCTCGTGCCCTACCCACTCCTACGCGTCGCCCACTTCAGGCGTAAAGGGAACTAAGCCCAGCACACGGAATCATCCAATTCAGTCTAAAAAGGCGGCACGGTCTCCTAACACCGCATCGGCGACCGACTGCTCCTGTTCTGATATAGTACCCCCCAAGTTCCTCTCGACTATAGAGGGTAAGCAAAATACCAACACTGCGGAAGACGCTGAAATAGCAGCCACATATAGAACAAAGCAAGCGTTGCTATGCCCCAGACATCTAAGGAAGTACGCGAGTTGGGCAACAACAAGCATGCTTGGCTACCAGAAGTCTGTTGACACTGTGACGTTCCAGTCTCCAAAACGGCCGACATCTGGTCTTTGGGATTCCATCCCGTCCACGGCCACCAAACGACGTCGCCTATCTCTACCTGAAGTAGGTCTAAGCACTGGCAGACTTGGTGAAGACATCGTTCACGGAGACGGTCTGAACTTCGCCTTCTTCCCGGTTCCGAAGCCAGAGGGTGAATCGCGGCCAATCCATGATACTGAAGGCAATGCCCTCTTCCGACAGCATGTGATGGCTCAATTAGCACCGCACCAGACGCAAAAGCGAGCACCTAGATCCTGGGGAGAGCTAAACAATCAGGTCATGTACTCTCTCCTAAGCAGAGCTAGTCAGCCAACTACAAAAGGTGATGACAGCGCACAGGAAGTTTACTTCGCGACTGGCGAGGAAGCAAGAAGTCTGCTAGAGTTAAGAGTCGCTCTTCACGGCCCAATCATCACCGAAGACCAGCAACACTTCAAGTGGGACCAATGCAAAGGTCGACCTATCGAACAGCTTTTCCGACGGATGGGCAACCCTAACCGAAGTGTTTCTGTGCAGAGACCTTCGCTAAGCTTGGAGCAACCATCATGCACGTCAATGCGACTCGGCGACCTTCAAACCCTGTTTATGCAAAACAGTATCAGCGACGATCCTCTTAACGTGCTTGACCTGCGCAACCCACTTCCACGATCTATTCTGCCGCATTTGCTCACAGGCGAAGACTGCCAGCTATTAAGCCGCGTGCGCGACACCGTCTTGGAAGGGACGACGGCGGAAAGATGCACTGCGTCGGTCGCTGAATGGAACAAATGGAAAGACGATGAGGACTGGGTTCTGCTCGCGCAAGGCGGCGCTCTTACATTGACTCATCAGGACAGTTGCGGAAAGGCAACATGGCTGACAGTGCAGGAGGGATTGCTTGGCTTTGGCTGGTTATCGCAGCCTTCTGAGGAAGAGACGCACAGTTGGAGCGCTGACCCAAACAAGTTCACAGGAGGGCAGCTGAGATATGTGGTCCTTCGTCCTGGTCAGACAATCTACTTTGAGGCAGGCACGATCCACTTTGTCTTCAGACTCGCACAACACCAGACACTGCTGCTAGGTGGGCATGTCTTACGATGGTCCCGCATTGACTCGTGGTTGGACATTGTGTGCAACCAGCTGAGATTTCCTAATGCCACTAATGAGGACCTGTTACCATCCACGCCAGCCTACGTTGAAGCAATCGCACAGCTTGTGCTCGAGCAGCAAAGCCTCGGTAGGGTAGGCGAGCTTGGCGGTGAGAAGGCTGTTACTAGATTCTTTGATCTGAAGAAGGTAAGTCGGCTCGATTTTCGCTGTTGACGGTGTTGACTCAGTCTAGCAATTTGACCAGGAGCTAGCATGGATGGTCTGACGGTGCAGTGTATACAAGACAGCAGGACAACTACTAGTACTAAGCCTATTCTGCTCATATAACCATTTTATTTTAATATCTAAAGTAAAGTTACTGTAAGGCCACCTGACAGCGTCCCTGAAGCTACGATGCTATCTAACGAGTGTATAAAAGACCACTTCCTCGCCTAGGAAAATAAGCCAAAATCAGCCGAAAGCAAGCCCACAAAACGTACATAATTCAGCCCATGGAAGTCTGCTGTACCCAGAGCTCTTTGTATTTGCCTCCTTGACGCAACAACTCATCATGCGTTCCTTGCTCGATAATCTTGCCCTCGTTCACTACCAGGATTGTGTTGGCTCCAATAATAGTGGAGAGACGATGCGCGACCACCAGCATAGTTCGATCTTTGAAAATCGTACTTATAGCGTCCTGTATAATAGTTTCCGTTCCTGTATCCACGGCGGAGGTGGCCTCGTCCAGCATTACAATCTTAGGATTTTTGAGCAGGACTTGAGCGATGGCGATGCGCTGAAGCTCACCACCAGAGAGCCGCACTCCTCGCTCGCCAACCATTGACTCGTATTGGCCGGGAAATGACATAATCTTATCGTGAATAGCAGCCGCCTTGCAGGCTTCCACGACCTCTTTATCTGTTGCTTCGAGCCAGCCATACCGAACATTCTCAAGAATGGATTTGTTGAACAGAGCTGGCATCTGAGGAACGATTCCAAGGGCTTCCCGAAGGCTGCGGAGTGTGACAGAACGTATATCCTGGCCATCTATTGTGATAGATCCCTCGCTCACGTCGTAGAACCGGAAGAGCAATTTGAGTATAGTGGACTTTCCACTTCCTGTCTCTCCAACAAAAGCAATCTTGCTCCCTGGCTTTACAACAAAACTCACATCCTGAAGGAGTAGATTGCGATTGTCGTACGCAAAATCGACAGCCTGGAACCTAACCTCGCCGGATTTGGCTACAAGCTTTTGTGCTGGTTCTGGGTCAACTACAGCAGATTTCAGACTGAGTAGTTCGAGAAATCTCTCAGCATCTATAAGCATAGAAGTAATGCTCTGGTAGGAACGTGTGATTGTCTTGACCGGTGGCGATGCGCTGAAGCTCACCACCAGAGAGCCGCACTCCTCGCTCGCCAACCATTGACTCGTATTGGCCGGGAAATGACATAATCTTATCGTGAATAGCAGCCGCCTTGCAGGCTTCCACGACCTCTTTATCTGTTGCTTCGAGCCAGCCATACCGAACATTCTCAAGAATGGATTTGTTGAACAGAGCTGGCATCTGAGGAACGATTCCAAGGGCTTCCCGAAGGCTGCGGAGTGTGACAGAACGTATATCCTGGCCATCTATTGTGATAGATCCCTCGCTCACGTCGTAGAACCGGAAGAGCAATTTGAGTATAGTGGACTTTCCACTTCCTGTCTCTCCAACAAAAGCAATCTTGCTCCCTGGCTTTACAACAAAACTCACATCCTGAAGGAGTAGATTGCGATTGTCGTACGCAAAATCGACAGCCTGGAACCTAACCTCGCCGGATTTGGCTACAAGCTTTTGTGCTGGTTCTGGGTCAACTACAGCAGATTTCAGACTGAGTAGTTCGAGAAATCTCTCAGCATCTATAAGCATAGAAGTAATGCTCTGGTAGGAACGTGTGATTGTCTTGACCGGTCCAGTCACGTTGTTCCAATACCTTATAAAGGTGATAAAGGTTCCAACAGAGTTCTGGCCATATGCAATCCGTTGGAGAACAATTGTAGCAGCCAAAAGGTACCCGCCTAGAACCAAAATCCCTTGAATAGCCTGTCCAGTATATAACTTTGACGTGTAGCGAAGAAGAGCAGTCATAGTGGCGCCGACGGCCTTTTTGTACCGGTCCAGCTCGAACTCGACTCGGTTGAAGTAGGAGATGGTCGGATGGAGAGAAATAGATTCCGTGGAGATCTGGTGTCTCTTGCGGCTGTGTTCTGTCCATTCGCGTCGAGTTGAATTGGCCCACGTTGTAAAGACGACACCAAGCCAGCCGTAGGCCAACGCGAGAGCTAGAACGATAAAGACGACGTATATGCCAAATGCATGTCCCATGTAGCTGGTTGCAAGGACCAAATCAAATATCATTGGGCAGATCTCAAAGCATATCAGTTCGATCAGGCCGTTGAGAGACTGAGCTTGATCGCCAGCTTTGACGAGTTCTCCTGTGTTTTCGTTTAAGAGGAGATTCCAAGAGAGGCTTAGTGTATGGCTGAGGGCCATGTTCGTAAGTCTTGAATAGGAGGACACTTGAATCCGGGTACTCGCCCAATCGTCACCATGTTTACAACAAAGTGCTAGGAGCTGTAGGGCTATCCACCAGGCTAGGTTATGCCAGGAAAGCCTCTTCGCTGTTACGGCTAGGTCCAGGAGAATAGCCTCTTGTTGAGGAATTGCGAAATTGGTGATCCGATCGAAGATTACAATAGCAATACGAGTAGCAAACCACACTTTCACCTCTTTTGACCATAGGTACGGTAAGAATATGGCATAACGTTGTAGATACGGCACCCAACCACCCTGGTTATGTGAGGTTCCTAAGAGTGCGACTGCTTCTTCGTCGGTGTGGCTCTCTGTCTGACTGCTAGCTACTAGCAGTCCTAGGGAGACGGTGGCTCTTGTAACACTCAATCCCAGGTGGAGCATCCGTAAATGATGTGGTATGCGGGGCAAAATCCCATTGGTGGCGGAAAGGGCTGCCTGGAAGAGGAACTCGATAACGAAGGTCCCAGCGTATGGCTGCCACAGAGGCGATGAAGTTGTGAAGAGAGCAACCGCAATAACCATCCACACAAGCATCGCGCTAAGGACATGAACTACAGCATATTCGGGAGCTGACTTGCTCTTGTTGAGTAGTAGGAAGGCATAGTATAGGGCCTCCGCAAGGTAGCTGAAGTTGAGAAGCAGTATAAGCCGGAGGGTTATGCGTCGCCTTCTGACGCCCAAGGAAGTGGCGCCCTGAAAAGCGTAGATGATACAGTAGAATATAGCAATAATTGGGGGATGAAGATAGTTGAGGAGACGTAATGCTAGAGAATCGGGCTGGTCTGCGGTTCTCATTTTGACGACTGAAGGCGTATGTTGCTAATCGAAGATGATCTGGAGCGAAGCTAGGGGCCGGTCCACTGTTATATCTGTCTTCACTTGTGCACACTAGTTCTACAGCCACATGTATGTATCAGACTTCCCGTTTAAGGATCTAGAACCCGCGGCATAAGCACTTCCCGTGCCTTGTGCCTATACTGGCAATAATGCAACCAGCATATTGCCCCGACATCCTTACGCGCATAAAAGATGCTGTCACAACACGCCTAGGCGGGACGCACATGCATGTGGCTAGAAAACCAACTAGGCACAGGCCGTGATTCAGTTGACGCCCGCAGCATCTAGAGCCGGGTTCTACCGTAGATAGGCAGAGAATAGAGATGGCCTGCTTGTACTATTGGAATGGAGCTGCATAAATAACCGCTGAATTCAACACAATTTGGCGAGGGAGAAGCCTGATTTAACTAACTACATGCCTTGCTCGCACGTTGGGAGAAGGCCATTGATGCATCAGCTCAACTTTAGCTATGAAATATCGCTCCAGTGCATTTGGCTATTATAGAAGATGAAATTCGCTGTTGTATGGAAGGGCAACACAGGGCTCCATTTCAAGTGCCTTGTAAAACTCTTCAACCCTTTTGTGTATGCCTTCTCGGAGCTCATTTCCCTCTAGCAGGAATATCTCGCTTAAAAGATCCCAATAGTGCCTCTCATAACCTTCCATTGCATCTACCAGAATCTTAACCGACATCTCTCTCTCAACAGCAGATTGAGGGTTCTTCTTGTGATACGCGTCTATGGCTTTGGGAATTATTGACCGATGGACCTTTAAGAAGGCTTGTAGATGCTGCTCGCATTCGATAGTACTACGAGTTGGTAGTCGATTCATCTTGCGCTCTTCGAAGACTTGGCGAAAAAGAGCTTCTGACTCAATCGCAGTCCAGGGTTTTGATGGTCTCCAAAGTTAGTATGTAGAGAGAGCACTAAGGTGAAGAGTTACCCTGATCCCATCGTATCGCATACTACGCTGTTGACTGGCGCATACGACTGATATAACTTGTAAGCGAAAAGGTGTAGAAGTTGGTACGTGGAAAGACGCTCCCAGGGTAGCACCTTATCAGACACGAGGGTAACCTAAGACTAGTCCTTGTCGTGGTCCCACGTCAACGTATGCAGACTCACTACACCATGCTGAGGAGCTAGGATAACTACGGAGCGTCCCCCGTCTATGGCGCGAGCTGGGGCCCGTGGCTTTCATGTGCACAGTGAACGCTCACCCGGGCCCCGCAGATGTTATTCCAAGACGCAATGCTGCACGAATTCTTAAGCCGATCTGTTGAGACCCTATCACAAACTCGACCTACTAGCTGAGGTTAAGACCCCAAAATATCGTTCTGTAGCACTCGAAGTTGTTTGTAATCTTTGCGGCAAACGAGAAAACTCGCAAGTTTGTATTTCCCGTTCACAGTGAACTTTTCCTCGCTGATATGAACACCCGGAAGTATGCCATACTCCAAGGGCATGATGGCTTCAATGTAAACGATGTCCTCGCTATTTTCTTCCTCGCACTCCCATGCCTTAATGATGCGAGGCGGAAGCGATACGGTGATGAAGAGTGTATCCAATACGCGTAGAATTTCCAGGATATGTTTGAGGTACACTTGGTGAAAGGTTGGTGGCGACATCAGCAACATCGTACCTTATGCCAAAGATCTCCTCGCACGCTACCAAGAACGGACAGTGTGCCACAGCCATGCCACCGCATCCTGCATCATCACCGCTTGGAAGATCAGCTGCACTTGTAAGCGAGTGCTGACGGTATAGCACCAACGGAGGTTGAAAGCCTCAACGGCATCGTATGCCGAGCATTTACACACACATTTAGGCGTGCCTGTTGTCGATGCCGAGATCACAGTACACCCGCCGCATCCTGCATTATAGTATATCAGCAGCCGGGATGATTATCGCAACAAGGCGGCCCTTGGCTTACTTAGTATCACTAGTCACCCGTTGACGCGGAGTGTCAACATCAGTCAGCCTCATTTACAAGCGATATAATCTATGCAGAATGGATAAGACCTTAATCCTTGGAAGCAACTATTCTGGACACGTCCATGCATTGACATTCCTACGCGGTGTCAGGCGTTGGCGGATAGGTTCATGCTGGGAAACAAAGAGTTGTATTACATGGCTACCTAGAACAATAGCTCAAATGAATGAATCGCTCTTCTCATTTAGAGCCGAAGGTGCGCACACAGGTGAGCGGACACTCTATGCCTCCCTCCAGCAAACAGCGTCTGTCTTCATTGGGTACAATATCTTCAAGTTGGAGATGGTTAGTCCAAAATGAACATAGTGGCAACGAACGGCACGTCCTTTGCAGATGCAGTGCTCCGTTGTAAGTATGAAGACCCATAATATCTCTTACCCGTTCCGCGATGACCTTGCGACTAACAAGCGCAGAGAAACTCACTGTTGGCACAAGCTGGATTGTGTTAGAGGTAGTGCGTACTAGAACATCTCTTCCATGAACACCTTGTGTAGTTGCATCCACACATTTGATCCAGATCAAGTCTCGGACGTTAACAAGTAGAGAGGTATCTGCTGCCATCGTTGACCCATGTGTGACTGAGGGAGTTGCATATTGAGGGAAATGGTCCCATGGCGTAGACTCCACGAGCGACTGGATACGAACAGCGCCGCTGAACGTGAATCCTTGATCTGCTGTCTCTTCTCTCAATGCCTTCTCCATTTTATGTTTCTCCTGATCGAAGTCGAAGCTTTGTTGATAGTGGAATGTCTTTTTGCAGATCTTGCACTCCCTAGAGAACGTGTTCGTGTTGGGCTTGTTCTCTGGAACGCCAGCAAATTCGTCCGCTGGAAGAGTCGTACACGAGTTCGTATTGGCGGCGGTACTGAACGCAGGCGTTCGATCTGCTGGTCTTTCCTGCTGTACGTGATTACCTGTGCCAAATCAGCTTTCTGTGCCAAAGAACTACAGTCAAGATCACATAATGCGAGTACTGTAGAGATAATTACGTACGAGCTGTTTGGGGAGCTACATCATTCTCATGGACGGGCAGTTGCGTGTTCATGTCGATTCTGGTGGTAGTTGCAGATGGAAAGACGCCAGCGCATGAAAAGTCGAGAATTCGTTCTCTAGGTAGGAGTTGCGCGAGCCAGGACCCGATGTATGATGGAAGTTGTCCGAGGAAGGTGCAATATCCGTCGTCTTCCTCGTCCTCTGTCTGATTTCCTTGACGAAAGGCTTGCAAAGCGGCTGGAGCTCCATTCAAAGATCGAAAGTCTTTGTCGCTGAGCTTGAGCGTGTGCTCCAGCTTCATGCCCGACTTCTCCCTATCCTCAATCTTCGCCTGGAAAAACGTGCAAGGACCCTCCCTTGCTATCCATTCAATGGCAACCACTCTCCGTTCCTGTGATGGTTAGATCTGAACCAATCAGGAATGGTTTGTCTACCTTCGTCGTGTATGATATATCCTGCACATCAGCTATCAGATCATCATCGCATCCAATGCACACATTAATGGCCCAATAAAGAGGGACTCTCGGAATGGCTTCAGCTGCACCCTTAGTGGCGGCCGAAGCGACAGGAAGTCGTGAATATAGGTACGTTAGCACGGATTTGAAACCTCAACCGGCTCCCTCGTAAGCGACCTTGTCCATGCAACCTATAGTTGGCTTCAATGTCCTGAGCGTTAGGCGAAGCGCTTATCTTGTTGCTGGGAGGCGCAGCGAAGATCCACGTTCTAGTCACTAACCGAATTGCTGCGCCTGATCAGAATTCTCATCAGCCGTACGAATTTGGTTCCATGTGAAATGATCTACCAATAACCCTCCTGCTTCATGCACGCTCGCACACGCCTGCCAACATATCACGACTGTGCATGACCAGGCCGCGACTTTGAGGCGAGCGGAAGATGGTATAGTATGGTCGTCAATATAAAAACAAGAGTATGTCCCTCTTATTTTCCTCAGTCCCATCCTTTGTTTCATAACTGAGCCTACTACCAAACCTACCCTCTTCCACCTTAACAGCTCGGAAGCTGCTCTGCAACAAGACACAATATGTGCACTTTTGAATCTTTGCCAATCACTCGTGACGATGGTACCAAAGGCACGGTGAAGGGACAAAAGAAACGCGATTGCGGACAGTCCAGCTGTCCAACTTCTACGGCATCCCAGAAGTAACGAGATGGTACAAACCCTTGTCTCGAATACTAAGGACCCAGCTGATATACAATAGGAGTGTCGGCCGAGGATGGAAAGCGTCTGATTCAAGCAGCAAATTCCCCTCCTGCGTGTTCAACACATGTTTGGAGTTTTACTTGTAACACGTCACCTGAAAAAAGGATCTATTCAATCATTTTGATAGCTTTGTATATCAACCAACCAACTTCCTTCTGATGGACTGTTCCTCCCTGATTAAGGATGCTTTATTCAGTTTGCCCATTCACCACTGCTTCGCTCCGTATCCGATCGATCGCGCACAAGTCGATTGAGAAATCAGCGACGTCGATGCCGTCAGGAATAGGTCCTCCTTTAGCTGGTAGAGATGCCCCATGTTGAACACAAGAGTCAAAATCGATGATGACCAGATCATTCCCATCCTTCTTCCGAAACATGATGTTTTCGTCCTTCAAGTCACAATGTATGAGACGCAGTTTGTGGAGATGTTGCACACCCATACCGATCTGTTGAAAACAACTCTCGTCAACCTTTACACCTCTTTCTACCCGTTCCCATAGTGTCTCAGCGTACTTGTCGAAGCAAAGCCCTATGATACGGCCATGTTGGATTTTGCAGCCGCGGTAATGAGCTATATTCTCATGGGGAGAGGCCAAGAGTTGCTCGCAGATTTGAGCCTCCTGAAGCAGTGTCCGGCTGATCAAATCCGAGCCTTTGTAGGCATTGAGGCTGGGTCGTTTGACATAGACATCGCACCCATCATCGATGTTGGTGAACTTCGTGAGAGTATCCTGGTATAGTGGGAAGATGTTTTCCGTCGGGATTCTCGTTGGGTTGAGAACTTCGATGTTCACGTTTGTTTCCCGCCGCTCTGAGGTAGCGAAGAAATAATCATCGCCTTGCTTGAGAATGACCACAGTGCAATCAAACACTAGATCCGGCTGAAAATTCCAGCGCTCGCTCTTGGAGTGGAGCTCCATGGCTCAACAATGCCGAATATGTTGGATGAGAAAGCGAAGAACGATAGTGTGTGCAGCGCAAAACGATAGCCCATCTATCCTTGAACCGTTGCTTTGATAATTTGTGGTGACTGGGAGGTTGCAAAGGATGAAGGACACGAAGGCTTCAGGCTGAACGTTGATCGTTCACGGCATAAGCGGGCGCTCGGACTGTTTCACAGACAACACAAGTGGGCACAACGAAGCAGACTCAAGAGCATTAGCACGGAGTTTCAACCTCAACCGTCTCCATGGTAAGCGATCTTGCCTATGCAACTGTTGATTTAACTTCAATATCCCGAGTACAGCAAGCATATTAAATCAGATAAAGCGCTTATTTCGCTGGCCTATGCATGGCGACATGTTGCTAGAAGGCGAGCCGAGGCGTGGGGACGACCCAGCTCCGGTTGCTAACCAAATTGGTGCGCCTGATCAGAATTTTCATTAGCCGTACCAATTTGGTTAGTGACATTTGCAGCTACCATGAGACCTCCTTGGAAGAAAGAGACACACCAGCAACAATGTCGTGTCTATGTAGCAAGCTGGAAACGGGCCAATACGATGAGATAACAACAACCGAGGTACACATATTAACTCAAAATTCGGACTTAAGCTGATTTTAGAAGATTGACTGCCTTCGCAAAGCCTTTCGCAACGCGCCTCAGTTGTTCCGAAGTCAAAATGACCTGTGCAACACACTTCAGAGGTCATACTCGACAGACACTCTAGCCAACAAAGAATGGTGGTCCAAGCCCCACACCTTTCTAACATATGACGCCGTGGAGACTGGGGATAGTAGCGTTAGGCTATTTGTCATCTTGCAACGGCTCAGTGGCAAGACGCAACGCATCCAAAAGCGTACGTCATGCGTAGCCTTAGCAGACTTGCACACCAAAAGTACAAATCTAGACACTTTAGTGTCGCGCGTTCGCTCGTATCCTGGGATTGTCAACGTTGGCAGCGAAAAAGATGTGAGGACAAGTTTGGCTAATCTCATCTACACTGGCCGCAAGTGGAGGAACATAATTCAGCTTTGCGCAACTATACAGGGCTCCAGCAAGGAGTCAGACTACTCTGGCGCTATCTGGCTACTCGACAAAGGATCCTAGTAAGTGAACTGATGTGGCTTCTTGCAATTGACTAATTTTTAGCTGGGAGAAAGCGGATAACCAGACTTGTACTGTCGCATTGAAGGGACTTGGTGATAGCTTCTTCAGCGACTCTAAGCAATGGGCTCCGGCTGCCAATTCGGTATTAAGTTATCTGAAAAGAGGCAAGTAACCAAATTCCATCATGCTTAATCTACTAAGAGTTATGAGACGACATTTTTCGTCCATGGGGCAATGATCTGGACAAAGCTGTACAGTTCGAAAGCCATAATTCTACTCCTACCAAAAAGAGACGGAAACCAAATACCCAGAAGAGAGATGGACTCAACGTTGCATCGACCGACACCAGGACAAGTTCTCAGGCGGAAGGTTCAATAAGACAAGATCACCACGGCGTGCCACAGAGCACTCTCACCACTGTGCCTCACGGCCAGAAGAGACAGAGACTGGATAAGGGTGAAACGGATCGCGGTGAGTTCTTTGGGTTCTGGTTCAATTACTTTACAGAGCCTTGGAAAGTACTAGTAGCTGACATAGTGGTAGCATCACAAAGCCAAAGAGAAACCACAACCAACACCGAAGTAGCTATCCGATTGACCGTCGACGGCCTTGGGAATAGCTCTGAGTTGGTCGATGTTATGGATGACAATTCAGCGGCAAACGTTCTTCAATCGCTTCAACAAGGCATTCCCTCGCGCGTTATTACAACGGGCGACGATGGCACATGGCGTGAATTAGGAAGGTGCTTCCACATGCCTATTCTCAGTAGCGTTACAGTATCAGAAGCTAGCCAGACTCCGTGCGATAGCAACTCAAGGCCAGAACACCGAGTGAGGCATTCAGCAGGCGCTCCAAACCACCAAGCAGTCATCACGGCTAGTACACAGTCGTCTCAGCGGACCGACAACTACAATTCCCATGCTCCATCGTCAAGGGTAGAACAAGAAGGTAGATCTCTTAGAACAACTTTATTTATTTTGCTAATCATACATCGAAGCGTCATCTAGTGGCATCGATTTCGAACATCGACCGCAACCAGATATCATGCAAGAAGATAAGGAAAATGACTCTATCATTACCTCAACAAATGCGCGATCTACTTATGAAGATTACATACCGCCATCATCCGACATACCTCCATCCATATTTGTCGCAGACCTACGCATAGGGGAGCAACGTTTGGAAGACATCAGTCTGTTCTCCGATTACCAGTATCGTTAATCGTCTACTGGCTCAATCAACAATCTGTGCATAAGAAATGGAGTACCCAAGGGCTCCGGCAGGTACATAACACCCCCGAATACCACAATGACTGCACCATGCTGCAATTCGGTCTCATCGTCTTCCCCAGTCCGCTTGCGGTGCAGCCGTAGCTTCGCGTTGGTGATAGAGTAATGGAAGGGTTGGATTATGTTGATCTCGTTTTCGGTAGTCTCCAGCCAGCTTGGTGGTTGCTGACATACTGTCTGCGCACGAAGAACTGTGGGCGGAAGTTCGTATTCTCCAGGCCCTGCTTTCCTAATCTTCGCTTTCGCAACGTCTCTTACTAGACGCTGGACTTCACGCACCTTGTACACAAATCAGCGGATATTCCTAATGATAACTACCATCTACCATACTATAGTCTTGTTGAGCTCCGTTCTGAACGTGGCTGTAACTTCTCCAGGGATGTGCGACAGTGCTATGCTTGCTCGTGCTGTGTGGTTCTCGAGCTGCACGTCTTTCCATTGATCGTTGGGCAGGAACGCGACTGTTTCGGAGATCTTGCGGGCTTCCTGTGCAAGACTTGTAATTACGATCCCGCAAAGCATTATGACCAAGTCAATGTTGGGAAGTTGGAGGTCGAAATTACGAAGAGGCTGGAAAGGGCAGGCATTAAGCTTTTATTGTCATCAAGATAGCACGTGAGGTATTCAAAATCATCGATAGATGCGGCGGTGCACGCGGGGTACTGTTACGCTATCCAACTTTTCCGGAAGAACAATGTTCCCTCGTTTGCCTGCCATTGGCCAGAACGCTGAAGACAAACGACCACGCCTCAATGCGTCCCATTAGGTGTTCTATCCGTTTGGGTGTAGTTGGCAAACACTTGAAGCTCTTGTTCGCTTCCAGAAGTGTTGTTGACTCGCAAAGAACCTACAAGAATCGCCGTTGGCGCTTGCGACGCTCGTCCGGCTTCGTTCCTTGTCCCCTCTTGAGCTTGGCGACTGCCGCCATTTGCACCACTACCATCCGCCTGACCGGTAGAAATAGTCCTCGAGGCGTTGGAAGAGTTGGATTGGTTGCTCGTCATGACGATATTGAAGATGCTGAAGACAGCGGGCTGGCAAACAATGTCTTAATAGGGCAAAAAAAAAAGAGCTGTTTTCGTCAGCGGAGGAGTGAGTGTGGTGTGAACATTCTGCTCTGGATATAGTGGCTATTCCTGGGCACTTGCAGATAGTGGTGCGGCGAGGGCAGGAGCTGAGCTTGCACTGCTAAGCTGTGATGATGCCGGACATCGCAAGATGAAGGAGTTGATGAGGATGAGTTACGGGATAAAGCACAGAGGAAAATGGAAATAGCCTGGGGAAGTTGAACTTACTATCTTCCTTGCGCTGAGGAGAGACAGGAATGGACGAGATACAATGTGCTGGGAATGATGAGGTAGAACCTATCGTGCCACAGAAGACAGAAAAAGGAGGATACGGGATCAAATTGTGGCAGGAAGAGGCCAGGTACTTGATTGTGGGAATGGAGAAACGATGTCAACATGCAATGCTTTATACCCTCACGTCCACACTCGATGAAGTTTCTCCCTTCGTCTGGGTTCCCTGTTCCTGCAGAAGGATGCCGCATATTCCCATCATGATGCTGCAGGTGTGAAGGGGCTTGCAGTGCTAACGGCCCACGGCGACGACCAAATCGACGGACGTGGTAAGACGTGGACTAATTCCGTTAAAGTTGTATATCCATAACCACTTCTGTACGAAGAAGAAATGAGCATCGGCTATGGGTATTTCTGATGCGTGGTTCTTACCCTACTAGTCATGGCGATGCTTGAAGACGCGCAAAGGCTTGCATCCCGAGTAGCATGCTTTATGCAGGAGATCCAAAATCACACGCTCAAAATCACACACTCAAATCGCACACTCAAAATCACACACTCAAAATCACACACTCAAAATCACACACTCAAAATCACACACTCAAAATCACACACTCAAAATCACACACTCAAAATCACACACTCAAAATCACACACTCAAAATCACACACTCACAAAGGCTTGCATCCCCGAGTAGCATGCTTTATGCAGGAGATTTGAAATCACACGTTCAAAAGCATATACTTAAAATCACACACCTAAAATCACACACTCAAAATCACAGGCCTAAGTGTGACTACGATGGTATCACATGATGTAATAATGGGTTGAGTGTTCGCACGTGACAGTGCGGGGCAACTGATCGGCTGATCGTGCCGCTACCTCTACTTCCACACCATCTTAGACCAAAACTCGTTAGGCATTGCTCCGACGAGGTCTAAACGGGAGGTTATTTGTGTGGTCTATGAGAGATATTCTGGAATACGTACTATGTACATTATCCTTGAAGTTCCCATATGTATGAGCGTCGTCGTACGGAAGGTCTTCGTTATTGCTCAGAATCATCGTCCCGGTAATCAAGTTGCTCCCCTCAGCCCAGTACATGCACTTCTCTTTTGGGATGGTTCCCTCAGGCGCAACAATCTGGACGCAAACGTACTCGGCGACATTAAAAAACGTATCGGAGACGGTTGTGCTGGAGAAGACAGTGGATGACTTGTGCTCGGCTCGGTGAAACGATTCGATGGTACTGATTAGATAAGTTATAGCGCTCGCGTCGTATTCCTCTGGCAAAGTCTTGAGCTTGTAAAGACAATAAAGTTTGCCGTTTTTTCGGGTCTCCAGTAAGTGTTTGTATTCGGTAGGAGAACACATCATGAGATTGGCGATTGCAGAAAGACGAAGGAACACTAGGAAATTATAACTTAACACCGTAGACTCACTAGATGTGCGTCCGTCTCGAAGTTCTTCGATGTGGAGAGTAGCTCTATCCCGAAGAAAGCTTATCCTCCTGCGTTCGTAGGCAGCATAGTCCTGCCAGGGATGTGAACCGCGGAGTCATGGACTCATGGAAGGATGGCACAAGGATCAACAGAACTGCACACAGTATACACGAATGTGGAGATGATGAGGCGGTTTACATGCCTGTGGCATCGAACAAGCAAGGTATACCATAACGCTACAAGCAGTAAGCAGGGATTTCAAGCCGTCTTGGCTGATGAATCGCTACTCATCACTTGTTCGGTGACTGCATTACAGCTCACCTAGATCAGGGTGACGAACCTAGGGTAACCCTGCTGCTCGAAATCGTTCCCACAAGAAAGGCCTGCATACGCAACTTCTTCCCATTTGGACGCAGAGATCGAGCCCGTATGCTGGGCTAGTTTGGATTCGGGTACTTCGATGCCAATAAGTCTAGACCTCGCATGGAAGGGCCCGTTCCCGAAAGATAGACCGCGGTACGTACACCTGCATTTGTGTGAAACGCGATATGTTATGCGGCCTACAGTACTAACAAAGGTTGAAAGTTTCGACGACATCGTATGCCGAGGATTTTTACACACGTTTAGGCGTGTCTGTTGTCGATGCCGAGATCACAGCACACCCGCCAACGTAGGCAAGACACTTGCGAAAGAACACGTCTGATTAACAAGGGATACTATTAAATCTACGAGCGAAGATACTCCTCTAACGCATCGCTTGCCCTGTCTAGTTTGTGGTAATCGTCCCAGCTAAACCAATGTAGCTGTTGGATTGTACGTTGCTGTTCCACCCTTTGACCGAAGATCTTGACACTGCGCCCTTGGTGACACTCAAGGATACTCAGTATTTGAATCGATTATATCTGAAGCGAGCTCATCGCAACAACTGTCGCACTTTGGTCTTCATGCTTTTCTTGCTGTTGGTGCCAGTGTAGCAAAGATGCGTCAAGGAAGCGATATCCGCATTTACAGGGAAACGCGCGTTCCTCTATAATTAATCAGAATCGCACACAGAGATAAGAAATGCAAGCAAGGTGACGTACCGTTTCTTCGAGAGGATGTATCATCGTTGTTCATGGACCCGGAATCACCAACACAGCTGGAGCTGCGACGATTTGATGAATCGGCTTTTCCATACCCGAAGCATGCCCCAAGCAGGCCAAACCAGAACTTCTTATCTTGGTCAAGCTTTGTATTAGGCAGTTTCCCTTGCGTACTTGATATAGAGGGCGTTTCGGCTGCATACTGTTCTTCTTTAGGTGTAGAGAGTTGGGCCATTTGGAATCGGATGTCGTGCAGGAAGGCAACTGGTGAAGGACGCAAGAGCGGTGAGACGATAGATGCAGGACGTCTCAGCCCCGAAGAAGGGTTCATGATATAGAAATACATCAGACCCTCCTTTTGGACTCGATTCAGATATAGAAAGGCCATTACTACTAGGAGGTGGCTCCAGTTAGGGCGCTTGCCAACGAACGGCATGGACGCGGACATGGATACGAGGCAACCCGCGCGGAACGTCTCCAATAGTCTAGCTAGGTTTCGAACGCCATTAGTCTGATCCTATCCATGCACAAGTCAATCACATTACGGAGACGCTTTGTTAACCGACGGCATCCTGAGATTGGTATGACAAACTTGGCGATAGTGAACCTCATTACAGCTTGCGTGGCCCGCAGTTGGAGGCCCTAAAGATATTAGACACTACGCCGATAACAGCCACGTTGGGCGGTACCGCAGGTTTGGTATGGTGATGAAGCGATCGGCACATGCGGGCAGACCGTTCAGAAGGGAGGTTACGCGGCCCGAGCTAGAGAAAATCCTGAGCATTCCATAAGATCGAAGTCAAGTGCAAGTAGTAGAAGTCTACTGGACAGGGCAAGTGCATAGACAGGACGCTACGTGAACCTGTCGCATAAGATAGGAGTGACGGCAACAGCATGTATTATCTTATGCTCTAATAACGATACACAGGAAGAGACGCCTGATCCAGAACTCTATCACAAGACGCCACTGGCATAGGGTCAACCCAGTTCTGTTGCACCTTTGAAAACCATTGCGCATCCGCCGAGGATTCGACACTCGGCGCCAGGGCTATAGCGACGTAGCTATCCCGCTCGCTATTGTTTTGTTGCCCGTGTTGAAATGGCCATGTACTGACTTTTACGGTCTGCTCGGATGGAAATATTCCATATAGTTGGTCCATGTTGCTCGTAGATGCAGGCACACCGATTGACGTCCGATTCATCTCTGGGGCCGCGGCCGTGTCCTCGTCCAACTCACTATTAATCTCGTTATTGCCTCTGGTTGTCGACGTCGAAGGCGAGGACGTGGCCAACGTAGTGCTGGACGAAGATGTCGGCAGATTTCGAACGAGTAACTTTTTACAACGTTGCACAAGTTCGCCTAAACTCTTTTTTAACTCGGAATAATCCATGGTCTTCCAAACAGCCGCAGTCCACGAGGATAACTGGTAAAGACTCTTTCTGAATTCCTCCTCGCATTGTCGACCACCGACCAAATCGATTAATTGCTCTAAGGCAAGCGACAAAACCGTGGTCTTTGGTAGGATTAAGCATCGTGGCATAGGGATCTTGATGCTCAAACGAGTCTGAATGCCTTGCATGGTCGTATGAAGAATGATTTTACGGATATGCATATATTCGCTGCCGCCATCCGTTTCGCTATCGCCGTCCGTTTCGCTATCGCCGTTCGTTTCGCGATTATGAACCGCTTGCGTTTGCTGTTTGATCGCAGTGACGTCTTCTCGCAATTGCGAAATTTGCCGTACTAAGTAATCGATCTTATGTTTTTGGGCCTTCCTAGGGAAGTGTGAGTAGCGTAAGTATAACTTTTACAGACTAATTACCTCACTACATTGTAATTACAGTCTTCACTACGTTCGCGGCATTCTTTGCATGGTGTGTCCCCAGTGCATCTTCTCTTCTGATGGCGACATTTTTCACACGCTTGGCCTATGCGGGATTGCACCGACTTTTGGAAATCGCCGAAGTGGGCGTTCATGCTGGCGATGGACAGATCTTGCAGAGAGGCAACCGGTGAGGGACTGGAAGGGCGGTAAGGCAAAATTTGAAGGATGTCTCAGCCTTGCGTGAAGCATGATATAACATCAACGATGGCCGGCCTGAGCTGAGCAGGAAATGCACGGAAAACCCGAAAAGCACACGCCTGTTGGGATGGTTGGCCAGCCTGCAGAAATCATCTTCGTGCGAATTCAGAAAACAGTTTCCTGCCTCATATGGGATAGTTAGCAAATGCCAAACATGAGTGGCTTCGGAGGGCGTATCACAGCATTCATACGAATTTCATGATCATCGTCGGAACGCCCGCTGCTGTACTCGGTCGTTCCCCATTTACGCCACTCCACATAACATGGTTTGGAAAGATCGGACGAGTATAGGCCCGAAGATCCCGATGTTGAATGGACGCGAACGTGGGCACTTAGGCAACTCACGCGGCACGTCCGATAGTCTGCCTTGGCGTTGAATTTAGCGTGCTATGTAGTGTGCCTCAGCAAGGACATCGACGCAAAAGAATTTTCCGAAAGCGGTTGCAGGTACCAATACCACCACGCTAGGTAATACCACCACGCTAGGTGCTGCCACAGCTTTGTCAATGATGTCAGGCACAGCCTCACGGACGGCCTTATCAGATGCTACCCCAGGCGAAGACGGGCGAATTGGACGAGTCTGGAAGATCAAAAAAGAGGATGTCGTCCTGCCACCGGAGATTTCTGAGTCGTTTGAGACGTGGAAAGCAGATCCTTCAGCCTTTCTACCGAATGAAGGCTTACAGATTCCTTCATCTCCTCGGGAACACTACGACTACACGCTATCTTTGCGCAATTCTATCGTTGTTAACAGAATTCGATGGAGATTCATAACAACTGCATATTACGACGTTATCTCTGATCTGTCTACGTCAACTAGGTGTTCGATCACCAAAGAAGCAGTTGCGTACGTAGTTGCTGTCGTTTGCTCATCGTCCTCGTATCATCGGGAAGAGGTCGAAAACAACATTACCATCTGGGCAAAAGAAGGTGCGAAGTATCGAGCTCTCGCCGAGGCAATAGGGGGCACTTGGTGCTACTTTTTTCTTCCATCCATTGGCGAATCGAAGTAAGCAATTGTGCCCGCAATGATCACCTAATCTTACGTTTCTAGCTGGACAAAAGTTCTTACCAGACATGAGATTAAGGCGGCCGGTAAGCTGCTCGTCAATCTTGGCATATACAGAGAAGCCCAACGACTAGATGCGATAGACCTCGGAGGGAGCATCGCAACAATACTAAGGAAACCCTTCGAGTCTGCTGTCCCGTTACAGGCGCATGGACAGATGATTCTATCAATCTCACCGCAGAAAGCGACTAACGGTGCAACAGCTGTACATGGTAGGTGTTATGTCAGTTGCTGCTATGTAATTCCACTAATCGCGATAGCCTACGAAAACACGCATCCTTGCGAGCCTTTAAAAGCCCCAAGATTATTCGCAGCAAACCAGCCGCCTGGAGAGGAATACGACCAATTGAGTGCGTCAAGAATACGTCAAGAAGAGGTTGTGACATATACGGATGTCTCTTCTGAAGGGTCTTCCGTACGTGCTAACGCGAATTTTCGAGATGGCGTATCGACTCCGAGGTCATTAATTGTCAGTGGCCTCAGCTCAAACCTCCCTCTGGAATCACCTGCTCCCCAGTCATCAATGGAGTCCGATTATCAAGGGAAGGCTTCGGTAGCTCGCTTAGACAGCCTGGAGAAGATTCTTCCACACTACCTACTTGAATGTATGGAGACAAGTCTCCTAAGACGTTTAGAAGAAAAAAGGGAAAACATGGGACCTATCAGACTCACTTCTGCTGTGAGTTTGTACATTGTAGCCCAAAGAGACAGAGATTTCAAGCTAGAGATCTCGCTAGGTTCATCGAGTGGGAAGGTCATTTTGCAGAGCCTGGCAGAGCTGGAATCAGTCGAAAACTCAAGGTCCTTACTTGGCGAGTGCCTCTTCGATGGTATGAAAAGAAGCAATCATAGAAAAGAGGAAGAGGAGGGAGGGATGACAACATGCACTAGCGCCGTGCGTGTTTTCTCTCCAAGTGGCATGGATAGCAGTGGCGATTGCATGTTGGCAGTGATATTAGATTATCATACTGGCCTTTGGATTTGGGAAAATGCTTTCTAGACCAATTTGAATTTCATCGATTTCACAACCACTATCCACCCCGCCTCAAGAGTTACATCATTCCCGTCCTCATCCGTCTTCTGGTTAGTCAGTATAGGGTTACCTATAGCTACGCGCCCAAATACTCCGGGCTTTGTCTTCTCCCATGACATCTTCCTCGGATAATCGACCGCTTTGAAATTGTGGAAGTCGATATCTTCAAAATCCCCACCTTTTGTTTGTTCTGCCTAAAATTGTTCGCATTAGGGTAAGGATGCATCTGAAAGGGTGTGAGATCCATCGTACATCGTTGTCGGGCATTAGAGCGACTAGCTGATTCTCTGGTTCGAAGTATGCGCGATGGATATTTGAGCTGACCTCTAGGGTTGTGATGCTTATTGTATGTGTCGATAGTTTGGGGCGTACGGTTTGGTCGCCTTGGTATGACAGAGAAAGCGGCTTCCTTCGCTATCCCCTTGCTGTAGGCAACCGATAGAGCTTATATGTGGGGTTGTATAGTCGTGATGGCAGAGGCCGTGGAGGGTCGATGGGAAGTCGATTAAGTTGGGATGGATTAGGAGCTACAGATTGGGCAGCGACATGTCAGCACAACAACGTTATATATAGGATATTTAGCCGGTGTTTACCTTAGATTACTTCCAGTATACCTGTGGGTGGCTTTGCGAATAGAGTCGCTTGTAGTAGAATGTGTGTTGGTGTTGAAGCCCAACGTTAGATTATTTGGAAAGATCTTCTGCCCCTCTTCAGAAGCTGCCCCGCTATCAAGGGTCCAATGTCACATGCAAGTTTTGATTATATCAGCATATGTTATGACGCACATCGTGCACCTCAGTAGCTATTGGTTGGCCGCCGCCATCTCATTTGCGAGATTATAACATAGCAATTAGATTAACTGTTGCAATGGCTTTAGAGCTACCATAATCGATTTGAAGCGCGATCCACCTTATCCGCAACCTAGGTAGCTGAAGTCGTTGGTTTACGTTGCAGCTGGTCGGATTTGCAAACTGCGGCGTTCAGACAAACCTAGCTACCGCCCTAGTTGACCAAAGCACCCTCCGATATCGGGGGTGCTCAGATGCTCAATGTCGGAAGTACGCGCCAAACTGGAGCAGTCATTGTCATGTTAAGAGCTGGTGAGCAAGGCAATCGTATTCTGGGAGAAGATGGAGATGAAAACCGGGCATTGAGGTTGGAGTAGAGGACGGCGTATATCTCGGGTAAGGTTCTGAGCACCAAAATCGCATTCCGCTCGGCCCAGCCCAGCACAGCACACCTGCAAACCTGACGACACAGCTCTAAGCCCTATTCCGCTGGGTGTTTTCCGCAATGATGCTTTTTGAAGCACAACGACTTAACTACCAATAACTATGGCCGACGACGCGCCGACGCTTTCCATGGGCGCAAAGGGGTTTGGCGCGATTTTCTGGCAACCGCAGGGTCGTCGTTGGCGATGCCTCGGGCCATGCGCCCGTAGAGGCAGCAGCTACCCCGACTCCAAGCCCCCGGCTGCCAGCTCCTAGCCCTAACCCCCGCCAACGCGGCTTCAATCCTTCATCTCCCCCTCCACTCGCGTCCGCAGTCTCACCAGCGCGGAGTGCACTCAGAATCTCCCCTGCATCTCCCAGCTCCAGCCTCACTAGCCTGCCAGCGGCTGCCATCGGCTCCCTCTAACCTGCTTCAGCACCCTCGCCTCTGCCCTCGCGAAGGTCCCTACGATCCCTACAATCAACGACCCACGACCCCATGCACCAAGCCGTTGGCTGGTTCTGCGTCGCGGATTGCGCGCCTCCAGGCTGCCGGAACTTGAGAAAGCCTGGCTATCTGGGCGACGCAGTCGGCCGCATCCTGCCCTGGCTGGCCCTCAAACCTCCCGCCAGCTCCTTCTCAGCCTCGTCCTCATCATTTCCGCCCTGAGCCACCCCTCTTAACGAGTCGCAGCACTCGTGCAAAATGCTTGCCGTGTAGGATTGACGCTATTGATTATATGGGTGCGCTGGTGAAGGAATCGCTATGCGTCCACGCGAACGAGCCACCAACCCATCATGGCTTGTTCTGCCATACCGTTGTTTCTCCCCCGTCTTGCGCACTGAGATGGCTGCGCACTAGCAGCGGCGGGCTCTCAGCCATCAGAGAGATATCTTTTATGATAGGGTTTCCTAGCCACCGGTGTGGCGTTGTCGCAGTGAAGCACTGCGGCGTGCATCAGCCGCATACATACCGAATCATTGCGACGATCCCTGATGCTACTCATCTTGCGGTACATCGCAAGTCATCAAAAACACATGTAATTTGGTTTAGCCTGATGTTTACTCTGTTTGTGGTGTCGCGTGGCTTAGCTTTATGCTGCACAGCCGTGCGGTGTCCGCTGGAGACACCCAGCGGCAAGGACAAAAGCGTGTGGTGGGGGGCGGGGGTGCACTTCTTAGCGAATCGCTTTGCCAATATCTAGGTAAGCTCTGACCAGCTAGCTGAAACGAGTCAATCTTCTACGCCTGCATCTCACCCATGTGCTCTGTTGCATACAATACACGAGCTGCACATTGTCTATCTGCACCTAGCGTTTCCCGGTTCACTGCATATCAGCATATCGTCCTCGAAGAATCCCTACGAAACGTCGTTAAAGGAGTCCACCTGTGTTTGGGTTAGCCTGCGCTCGCCCCCATTACCGTATTCCCCACAGAAGATTGATGAGCTCCTCCGATACAGTACCAAGTTCGATTGATTTTATTATAAAAAATCTGCTGCTAAACGAGTGGGTCTACGTAGAGTTTATCTACATGGCAAAATCACACCGGTCTCGAAATATTGTCAAACTCATATGGAGAGAATCCACCTCATAAATGCCTTTAGTTGTCTGTTTCTGCCACCCGACACGTAATCGTCCAGTCAATCCTGCTATATGTCCCGATTGACACAAAAACCGACTTTAAAAGCTCTACTCCACTACAATCAACGAGACGCACAACATCGGCAAAGGCCAAATTGTATACAATGGCGAGCTAGAAGGCATCACTAGAGGCTTTGAACACGCTGCGACTATAGCTGCCCCCTACCAGGAGATTCAGATCTATGCGGACAACCAGGCTGCTATCCATAGACTGAAGACGCCCTCTAATCTACCTGGACAAGCGTGGCAGATACGCTGCGTAAAAGCAGCCAAACAGGTCATCAGCAAAGGAGCTACTATCAGCATTTACTGGGTCCCTGGACATCAAGACATAGCAGGCAACGAAAGAGCAGACTGTCTAGCTAAACTAGCTGCCAAAAAGAGGCCAGCCACGAACTCTACTAGCCTCGCCATGACTAGTACCAGGATCAAGAAGCTAGCAACGCAGGAATGGACAAAAGAACTCAAAAACTACTCCTCACAGGCAACACTACGCAATCCAAATACCTACTCAGCTAGGTACAGCTTGTCAATTCAGAAGAAAGTCAGAGTCCCACCAGGAACAAGAAGAGAGATTGCTAGCGCCTACTATCAGCTCAAACTTGGCCACGGATACAACAAAGCATACCTATTCCAGATAGGCAAAGCAGACCACCCCTATTGCAGCTGCGGAGCTAAGCAAACAGTGGAGCATCTACTACTAAGCTGCAAGTGGTACAAACAAGACCGCAAAATCCTCCAAAAATACGTGAGAGAATCAAGGCTGACTCTGCCTCTTCTCCTACACACAACACAAGGAATAAAGGCTACTCTAGCCTTTATAACAAGCACAAAGATAGGCACTCGCAAGTGGCATCTCAACCAGAACGTAGAGGAATAACTTTCCTTTATATCTCTTTACTGCGCAGCAACTTTGTTTCCTAACAACCCTGCTTAGGGCTAAAGCCCTCACCATCTCTTGTATTTTGATAGAAACACTCCCTGCAAAAACACCCTTTGTATTACCAGAGCAGCTTAGCTGCTCTCGTCTTCCATAGTCTTCGACTCACATAGGACGTTAAACTAATCAATCAATCAATCAATCCACTACAATCAGTTTACCTCACGGTTCAAAGGTATGGTATACTGAATTTACCTGGGCGTGTTATTGCTCATGCAAGACAAGCATCACAAGGTCGGCGGACTTTAGTCGATCCCATGTGTTTATCTGGGACGTTGGTGCACGTTCCTGCGCAGCCTCCACTCCGTTCGACTGTGTAGGTGGTCTTCGAATGACCGCAGGTGTAGACAGTGGTATTGACGTGACGTTCGCACATATTGAGAGTTGAGGGGTTTTTGCGAAGTCGTGATGTTAAGTTGAAGAGATGATTTTCGGTGATTGATAGAGCAGGAGTAAGAGTATGTGGATAATATTGAAAGAAAGCGGAATGAAGCCTTGACCTTATATCATTGCTTTGAAATACTAAGGGTTTGGTCATCTGTCATATGACGCGGCGGCGCATACGGAGCGTCTACGAAGTGTTCATGGTTCGTTGATAAATGCACTAAGCCGACTGTTACTGTAGCGCAATGTCAAAACTCCTGGATATTATTAGGATTATTGGTTGCCGGGGAGCAATGCGAGTGTGTGGCACAGGAAAGGATCACTTCTGCGCCATCGTCAGCCCGCGTTGGACACATGCTGCCAACCACGCCTCATGCCCCTAAGATAACTCTCAATCTGTCCCCAAAATGCCCCCCAATTACCCCCTAAACGCCACCCTACCTCTCTCTCTAAAGACCCGAACAGCATCCTTCTGGCGATTAGTTCATTCTAACTCTAGATCTTGGAACGAGTAATGGTATTCCTTTGCATCACCATATAAACTAGCTCGTGTGAGTGACCAGTCTCGACTCGGACAGGGTAGCCAGCGGAATATTGGCTGGCAACATGCATCGAGGATTGCATGAGCCCCCTTCGTATCGGTATTAAGAGGTATGAATGACGGAGGCGCGCTGAGTTTCCCCCAGACGCTCCGCAACATGTCGCTTTTTTGCCTTACGTAAGTCTACTCTTATTGGATAAGATACACGCTAGAGCACGCTAGTATCGCAGGGTGTCTGATTCCTAATCAACTCTCTGGACACGCGGATGTCTCTTTTAACGCTCAATCCCCCTAAAACTCCAAAATCGTCAACCATTCTACTTCGATCAAATTGCTTGTCAACTGTTATCACCAGGCCTAATTGTCAAAACAACTCTCTTCCTCACCCGATATACAATCGGGTGCCAAAAGTCTGTTCGCGTTGACGCATGGACCACCACAACCACATTTGATTACCAACTTCAAAGCAGTATAACTCTCTACTACATAGACCAAATAAGACAATTAGGGTTGCAAATTAATCGCATTACGCTTAGTATCTAGTCTGGTAGCCCTTTGCACGTCGCACAGCGTCTAGGCGTCGTGGCATAGACCTAATAAGGCGTTTGATCAGTGCGTCAGGTATAGCAGCCCATGCCTCAATCAACCCCAATTCGAACGCCTCCCACTCAGCTAGAGAGTCTCCCATATAGTCAAATTCAGGATGCAGCTCATGGAGCTTCTTTTTAAGTGCCCACCACATGTGTTCAATAGGGTTAAGGTCAGGTGAGTATGGTGGCCATTTGATCGTAGCAACACCATGAACCTCTAGCCACTCCTTCGAGACCTGGGAAGTGTGGATAGGTGCGTTATCCTGCATAAACCACTCGCCTGGCCTGTAGCTGTCCTGGAGACCTTCCTCAAGTGCTCGTATGTAGCTCTGAGCTGTGTATCCATTGCGTTTGGCTGATGTGTCGCGATTCATAATTACTAGACGACTACGCCTTGCTCGGCCACCTGGAGTCATCCATATTGAGCCCCATACCATACGAGCAGGTTGGCGAGCAGTGGTGACCTCCTCAACCATCTCGTGCGACCATTTATCCTCAGGTAGTCGCCATACCCAGGGCGTGTTGTGGCCAGATCCACGAGCAACGCTGCACTCGTCACTGAACCTGATAGTACGCCTCCCAAAATCAAACCCCAGCCATTCATTAGTAAGATTGAGGCGTTCCGCAGCTGTGTTCTTGTTGATTTTTGGCCTACGTCTCGCTCTGAACTTGCGGTATCCCTCGTCAGCCATTGCGCGCTGCACAGTACGCTTAGAAACGCTGGGGTAGGTAGTATTGGCGTCCCACAGTCCAGCCTCCTCCATAAGCTTGTGGTACTCAATACCTGGGTTTTTCCGAGCAATCCGTAGCAGCCGGCGATGGTCTCTACTAGTCAATGTAGGTGGCCGGCCTGTCCGAGGCTGCGTTGTGGTGCTGCAGCTGGTTGTCCATCGGAGTACTGTTTTCTGTACGCACCGCTGCGAGCAGTCCAGCGCGTCAGCAACTTCGCTTGTCGACACACCAGCCTCAACCTGGGCTAAGCAGTATATCCGTTGGGCTTCTGATAATTCACCTCCGCGCACTCGATTTGATGAAATTTTAGTGCTAAAAGCTCTCATATTGATGTAGTCGTGTGTAGTTGAAGAAGATACCCCTCTTTAGAGTTCGCGTTGTTGAAATGGTCTGTGCACACGCGCGAACAGACTAAAGTCCTAGTACAGTATGTCATGTCAGAGGCTCTGGCCACTTTTTCCGATGGGACAGCTGTGCCGATGGACGGCAAGTTCCACGTCGATCCGTCTCGTCCGCAGTCAAGTGTGAAATATCTCAAGTCATGGCACCCCCTGGGATATCAGAAGTGCTGTCCGGTGGCAATACAGCACGAGTGGCTTTGCTCCCAGATGGAACGATTCTCAAATATGTTCATGATAGAGACGATCACTGGGCAATGAAGGGTCTGGACATCGAGCATCACATCCTTACAGCATTGGGAAGTCACCAAAGGCTCGTTAAATACTTCGGCAAACATGAGTACGGTCTCAGGTTCCAATTCGAGGTCAATGGTGACATTCGCCGTTACTTTTCTAAGACGGATTTCAAAATCATTCCCATCCGGCAACGAGAGGAATGGGTCCAACAAGCAGCAGAGAGCATTGCATTTATCCACTCAAAAGACGTCATTCACGGCGACATTCACCCGAACAACTTTCTTCTCGATGGAAAGCTTAACCTCCGACTCTGCGACTTTGCTGGCTCCCTGTTTGGCGAGCTAGATGGAAAGGCGATGGAGAGCACACCCTTCTTCCTTCCAAGAGATCCCCTATCCACACCAAATGCGAAATCCGACCTTTTTGCGTTGGGGTCCGTTATGTATTACATCATGGCTGGCCGCGAGCCATACGATGGCTTGTCAGAGGATGAAATTACCGCCCGCTTTTCTCGAGGGGAGTTTCCTCATGTAGATGAGTTTGAATGTGGCCAGACTATTCGTGGATGTTGGACTGGGAAATTCAATAGTGCTCAAGAAGTTGTAGTGAGTCTCTCAGGAGAAGCTGCTGGGCAAGTGTTAAGGACACCCACTGCATAAAGAGTAATTCCTGGATCTGTGGTGGAGGAGATCTGCTACGTCGCAAAACAAGGCACTCCGCAAACGAGGCGCGAAGGCGACGACGATCTGGTAATTTTCTAGTAGTAAGCGGTCGGGCAGTGGGAGACGACCCTCTGCACGTAATCCAAGCAACGCAATACGAACATCTAGATACGATAAGGGCTTTTATTGCAATGAAGTCTAAGTACCTGTCGGTTTTCTCGTAACGGAGTGGTCTTCACTACATATTGGGGGATATTGATAAGCCTTGTTGCGGAGGCTGCCGGCGCTTATCGCACGCGCCCATCTGGCTCTTATCCACGCGCCCATCTGTCCCTTATCCCCGCACCTACCTGTCTCTGCTCGCACTCGCCCATCCACGAGCTTATGAGCCAGAAAAGCAAAGCTATGCCATCTGCCTATGTCCTCGCATTGCTTTTACCGTACGTGCAAGCCAGAACGCCTCAAACCAGCTGTCACTGCGAGATTGTGCTCCCTGCCCTTGCCAGCTGCCGCATTCGCTTGTCCATGATGGGTGGCTTTCGCGCAGGATTTCTATAGGAACTGGGAATTGGAGAGGGACAGACGAGACGAACGAAACGGAAAAGACGGCGCTCGGCCTAAGCCTTTCCCATGAAAACTCGACAGTCAATAGCGGCACGCTGTCACAGGCTAACGCACATTGACTCCTATCACAGCACCACCCCGCTCCCGTCCTATCTCCACGGAGTCTGTTTGGATGATCCTACACTTATGAAAGCAAGCCATATGCAAAGTGCTTTTATTATGCACTTGCTGTTTGCAGAACAGTATGTTTGGAAAGTTGAGTGGAATCAGGTTAGCGGTTGCCTTCTTCTGTGTACGTCCTGATGGTAGCGGTCGCATCTTATCACTGATGAGCTAGAAAGACAATTATCAGACTTGTCAACAACGAAGCCACTCAATCAAGCCGCTTGATTAAGAACCACCGTGTGGTCCGTGAAGCCATACTTGTACCAGGTAGTGAACAGTTTCCAAGCGGCTTGATTGATTGGCTTCGTTGTTGACAAGTCTGACAACCATATCACACCATCCCTACCCTGTCATGTTGGCTGGGACGGGGGTTAATTTGCACGATAATCCAGGTGCATGGACTCAACAGAGAGTATTGAGGTGGATCGAGGCGAACAGAGGCCTGTGGAGCCAGTCCGCCGCCGCCCTCTCGGCCCCCAGTCTCATCACTTTTCCTGGGCCATCGAATAGACAGCGTCAGCGAGCCGATGTACACCTTTAATACCCATGTGAGAACCAGCAGCTATTCTGTCTCGGTAAGGTCAATTCATCTCGCTTAGAACGCTCACTCCTAGCTCTTCCACCTCACACAGGGTTCTTCTGTGCTGAGTAGATTGGTATATAAACCCAGTCATCAGCATCCGTTACGCATTACGGTACGCATCTGACCCACTGTATCACAGCAAAATTCTTAACCATCAGTCTTTTCGACCCTCACTGCGTTCTCCAAAAGCCTTGTTTCTACGGTGCGGATGTCTCTCCTACAAGATATCATCCCGCCCAATTTGGTTGACAATACAAATGCTAAAACATCTGCCAAGCCCTGGGCGGATAATTCCAACGATCTCACCAATTTCACTCTTCATCAATCTACAAAACTTGAATTCGACAATGTTTTTGGGCCTCTGAACTTGGACGACACAAACCGGTTTGGATACGTAATTGCACAAGCACCACCAATAGCGGAATTTGTAATGAAAGAAGCAGACGTGGCGCGTCTGTTCCATAGACAGGTTTCTGGTGTTGTACTGCAGTATTTCATGTTAATGCTCCTGGTCATGGAACTGGACCAGTCTGGACCCTTGGGCATGACTTCATTCAGCGGTGTGGTAGACACCCAATTCCTTCACACTGCAACCAAGGGACTCCTGGCCATTGGAGAATTTAAGACTCCAGGAGTTATTGCAACAGAATGGAGCCCGGCACGACAAGCAGAAAAGGCGAAAATGCTTGGCCGAGAACTTCGAGAGTAAGTATCTTTCTTTGTGAGATGACGCGTGCTTATCATGTTAGGTATGCGTATCAATATATGTGCCCGCAGGTGTTTTGTTACGACGGTGCCCAAATGCTTATCGCACGATTTCGAGCGAATAATCGGGAGGATATCAGGAGGTGCGACGGAGATATGTTCGTCATCCCAAACATCGCAGGCGCAGATGGCATCCCCATTCGCTACGCCTTATATCGCCTCATGGTAGATGGCCTCCATCGACTCATGGCCGCGACCGCCCCCCTTGTGACGATCGCCCAGCCTGTGACGGGTCTGCTTCATACTCGCCATTTCTACTGGTTCTCTGGCGAACCTTATTGGGTGGACGGATCGAATACCATGCACTCGAGTGTTACCGGTGTGGTTAGAACGGCCATGCAAGACAACACTACAGGCATTTGGCGATGGGCATGGATGAGCCAGAACGTGCGGGTCGCTTGGTGTGCCCAGTTGTTCTAAGGCTTGTGGGCAGTAGGCTTGTCATGGCTTTGGGTCTCCCTTGCTCCGTCATGTCTTCTTACACCGTTAGGCTTGCTCTCTAGCACTAGTAACTATCTGGCTTCTTATGCGATTATTCGTTCTTTAACAGGTGGCATTGATGTAGAAAGACAGCTTAGATATACATTTTACGAAGCTCGTAATAAAAGTAGACATTGGTTACTTGGTTACAAGAGACTTTGGTGAGCTACCGCAACAAACGCTGTGCGGAGGCTCTAGCGAGCTTTTCCTCTTGTCTTCTTTACAACAGACTCGCTAACTCTACAGTCACGGGCCTGCAACATGTTTATTCGTCGCGTCTTTCCCAACTGCAAACTCATATGAATCTCAGAGTCGTATCCAGTGTCGCCTCCTATAAAGCTAATAAGTTTCTTGCATCCCTATCAAACAAGAGCACAACTTACTGTTCGAGGCCTCGCATGAGCTCATTCACGTCGTTCGTGTTCTGTGCTTCAGCGGTCTTACGGTCACAGAGCCTTGACAACCCGAAGTCGACCAACATAGGAGGCTTTGACTTTTCTACGAAGAAAATATGGCGCGGCTCTACATCCGCATGAATCACACCGTTTCGGGACAACTCTGTGTATGTTTCCGTAATTTTGCTCTTGATACTGAGGTCGTTCCAATCTGCTTGGTCGATTTCGGTGAGAGGTGTTCCATTTACTCGCTCTAGTACATGAGCTTTGACTCTCTTTCCCTTGTAACAGAAGTCTCCGACGCCGTAATATCGCGGAATGAGTCGCCCTTGAAGACGGTATAACGTTTTGTAGACTAAGGTCTCCCTGCGATCTCTATGCTCGGCGTCGGGGTTTTCAGTCAGAGGTTTGATGACAAGATCTTGAGGTAGCTGGCTCCCGGGAGGGATGTTGGTTTGCGCATCTTGAACAAGCTTGACTTCGTAGGCTGTATCGTGAACGGACTGGATTGTCAAAGGTAGTTCCTGCGTTTGATAATCCAGTCGAATGCTGCAACAGTCATGGCTCATTGCATCCATGGTCCCTAGCAGCCGTGTCGTGGTCCGTTATATTCAGTGTGTAGTGAGAGGAATTCTTGCGACGGTGGAGGACGCTGGGGTAGTAATCGAAGCTAGAAGCTGGCTTGAGTGGCTTGTGGAATGTCAGTCGAGGATAGTTGTACATGAGACAGTAGAACGCCTACCTCGTAATAGTATGAGTACGTACTCGCCCGTAAATCAAAATGCTTGAGGGTTCTGCGACAGCGATTGGGATGGGTTGCAGCGAAGTGGGCAAACGCCTAGTTATGGTTTTTGTTTGCTCAGATCCACATTTGCATTTGTGCCACATGCATTGAAAGCGCCCGTGGCCCGCGACGTCCCGAGTTAGCTCGTCCCGCGCGCTCGGACTCTAGCTGTCGTTTCTCGTCAGAAGGCGCCTGCAGTTGCGGTCAGACTGGCGTGGAGCCAATTACCGGTAGGTACCTTTGCTGGTAGTAGCTTCGTATGGCTGAGTGGGGTAGCTAATCCCACAAACTCCGCAATTTGCTCCGTCTTCCAGTACCTGCGTGATCGGTGGCGTTAATTGGCCGCAGCCTGCAGGAGTTAACCTCGGCCAACCTCCGGGCTTCAATCTCAACCTCAGCCTCCGCCCTCGCAAACCCCGCCACGACCCTCACGTCCCTCACGTCCCTCATGACCCTCACGACCCTCACTCACAACCCACACAACCCTCGCAACCTACACAACCCTCGCAACCCACACAACCCAAATATCTCTCACGATTCACGCATCAGGCCGCTGGCTGATTTTGCTGCTGCTGCAGCTGCAGGTTGCGCGCCCCAACACAACGTCATTGCCCCTCACCCTGAGAAGACCTGGCCGTTTGAGAGACGCAGTTGGCCGTTTCCTGTCTCAGTCTGCCCTCGACCTCCGATGCGCGCTGATTGCGGCTGTTGCAGATTGCGCGCCGACTTCCCGCTGGATTCTTCTCAACCTCACCGCCGCGCCTTGCCCGCTGGCCCCGAGCTCACCATCTTAAATCTGCCTTCATTGCCATTTGAGTAAGACCTTCACCTCGCACTACCTTCAGTTGCTGCTAGCGCGGAGGTAAAGGCAGCCTCGAAACTCCAACATCATCACGTTTACTTCTTCGCCTCTAGTTCGCTCGTGCATCTCAGCATTATGTCCTCTAGAGCCAGCCAACACCAAGCGCGCCCTTCGTGGGCTGTCAACTCTATCGTCACTTAGGTTCCTGCTATCCAAATCGCCGATTCCTTCGACGACGTTCCTCGTCCGCCACCTCCCCCGTCCGACGACGCTATCATCCAGAACACGATCAACATCGGCACTATGTTCGGCGCAGAGAACGACCCGACCAACTTATTCCTTAGGGTCAACACCGCTGCCAACCTGTACGCTAGGCGCCTTCCAAACTCTACCGAAGTTTGGGTCCTCTGCCACTTCACACAGACCACGGAGCGCGACTCAATCTATACGCTGCTCTCCTACGCTGCCAGTGCTCCATCCGCTGCCGGAATATAACAGTTCCAGCCCTACACTCTCACTTGGACCGTCTGGGACAGCTATGCCAACTTCGTCAACACTACTTTCAAGTCTCTAAACCAGCGTCATTTCCGCACGATCCCAAGCCCTCGCTACGCCCAGCTTCCTGACAAGCACCATTTCTTTGATGGCGCCTGGAACAACTCTACCCATCCTGCGCATCAAGACATTATGGCCGAAATCAGAGTTCGCACCTGGGCACCTGACTTACAAGCTATCGCCTCCGCCTTTACTCAAGATATTCCCTCCCAACTTAGTCAGCAGCAGCAAGAAACCTGGTTTGAGAATATTGGCATGAATGGCGATGGAGAGGACGCGGAGGGCATGGAGTGAACGGAGTCCAGTGCGTTGAACGCGACACTGTGCTTCGTCTTAATTATCGGTCGCTTATCATAGCAATACAAAAACACTTATTATGATCGTTAATATTTGTCGTTATGTGCAATCTTGGCTGCGTTTGGCTACTGAGGCAACTAGTGTCGCTAGTGCCGACGTTTTCCCGCGTCAAGTTCCATAGCTGCGCGTTATTAGCTCAACCACTGCTCGACCTATGCAAGCGTGCTTTAACCGCGTTTGGCACTCTGCATCGGATTCGCGACTAACAGCAGGCAACCGCTCATCCACCTAAACACCATGTCTACTACCCCACCGCTGTCACCTTCGATTGCTGCTGAGAAGAGAACACGTTTTAGACACTGGATCGCGACGCTCCCCCCTTCGAACCCAACCCACACGAATGCTTTTTCCCCGCCATCAACCCCTGGCGACCACCGCTCGTTGAAACGAAAGCGTGCGACGTCTTCCACAGTCTCTTCCTGTACTATGTCCACACGTACCACCAGTCCGAAGCGTGTAAGACGCGACAGCGACACCGAAGTCCTACCAACTCACAGCATATCAGCCGCTGGAGCGACAGCGAGTGCTAGTCCGCTGACACTTAATGAACGAAATACATTTAGTCCTTCTGGGAGCCAGACCAGCGCCAGAAATCCTCGTCGAGCAAACAGTCCGTCACGCGACAACATCGCCGTACTAGCTACCGCATGCCCTCCTACGATAACGGAACCGAGCTCAGGGCTGAAGGAACCGCCACCGACAAGAGTCACGAATGTCATGGAGCGACTAGAAGAGGGACTAGAAGGAGGCTGGATACCCGGTCAGCTACGGAAACTCATCGAGGAAGACACCGATTTTGGATACCAGAGGATTGAGCGGCGTGCCTGGGCCGAAAGCGCCGAGCCTGATGTATTGGACTTGGCTGTTGACAGCAAGGAGTGTGATGTGTTGGTATATACATTACAGAAAGTAAAAGACATTTGGCTGAACGCGCGAACATGCCAGTTAAAGGGTCGGGATGAGAATGCATGGTGCATGGACGTGGTCGAGCGATTAGTAAAGCTCGCACTGAAGCTTGAAGGAAGGGGTAAGTTCTGGCTCCAGAGTGTGTAAGTAGACTTCTGGCTGCTTAAGAGTACTCCGAGCTCACATCATGGTAGACAGTCTCAGGCCGTTAGCGCAACATTCCTTTCCTCCGTACCTGACACCGCATGTAAATCCCGCCTCCTCGACCGGAAAGCCGACTTTACACTCTCGTTCTCCCACAGGCCATCTCCCGGCTTCGAAGACCTATACGGTCGTTTGAGATGTGCAGGCAATCCTATAATAAGCCATATGGCCGACGCGTTCACGAGGACGACCGCCCTCTTCTCCTGCGTGGAGGTTAAGCCTGCCAACGGCGACCTTATGGAAGCTGAATACCAACTTAGCATATGGATGGCAGCTAACCTGCGAAAGAAAATGCAGCTCGCACGATGCGCAGGGATATTGGATAAGAGCAGCCTGGTGGAACCCTGTTTTGCCATTGTTGGACACGAGACACACATTTACCTTGCGTACATGGCTTCAGAAGATGTGGTTAGGATACTGGGACCAGAACAAGGATTTTTAAGTGCTTGCGAAACGAGCAGTGTCAGTGGCATCTTTCGGACGCTGAAGCTTTGGCGAAACGTCATCAAATATGGGAGAGATGAGGGGAGCGAGGGCTTCTGGGGTGGCTTCATGGGTGTGGTATTGCATAGACTCGCCCAAGGCAGTGAAGAGTGACAATTTTCTAGTAGTGAGCGGTCGTGCAGTGGGAGACGACCCTAAGCACGTAATTCAAGCAACGCGATACGAACATCAAGATATGATAAGGGGTTTTATTGCTTTGAAGTCTAAGTACCTGTCGGGTTTCTCGTAACGGAGTGGTCTTGATTAACGTTACCTGGGTGGACATCTGATATAGCGTGTTAACGTTGACCTGACAACCGCAAAACATCCACACACCGCGCCGACCGTCATTGTTGCCATGATCACGTAAGTTACACCGCTTCCGCACTATTACTATCATTTCTATACCTGCTACGATGCGTGCAATTATGAAAAGCGCACGGTGCGAAGCCGTTTGCACAGCATGGAAACGTCGTTGTGCCTTGCTGCGCAACAGTTTAATTAACTACTTGGACTGTGCAGTCGTAAGTGGCTTTCCGCATGAAATTTAAAGCGCCAAGTCGTACTTATCAAGTCCTGCTGAGCCAATGGAGTCAGGCTGTGCTATCAGTTTAGTCGCTGCCTTCCAGCCGTCCGTGTGTGACTATGCACTCTGCAGGGCGTATGAACGCTAATGCTGATCGTAGTATACAGAAGCTGAGGCGGTGCTGTGCTGTACGGCCAAGGGCGTAGATCGGGAACGGGGTAGATCGAGGGCGGAGTGGTTTGAGGGTGAACAACGGACTATATGATGTAGATTTGTTTCTGTTGCCGGTAGCAAGTATTAGTCGGGCATTTTATCTCGATGACCAGGGGTTGCGAACGAAGCCAGTCAAACGCACCGAAATATCGTAGCTTGTGGTGACAGTGCTCAGCTGGCTCGCTAGCGGTCTGCGAAATGCGAAATGCGAAATTTAATGGAGGTTGTGGAAGGACAGGTGCACTCATGTGCTGATATGGGCATTAAGGCGTTGATGCCCAACGCGTAAAGCCTATACGAAAGGCCCTGGACTTACTTGGGTGGGGCAAGTGTCTGTTTTTGGTGAGGCAGGAGGCCGCAGGGTCATCGCAAAAAGTAGATGAGAGAGGAGCTTGCTAAGAATTCAGCAAAGCTGAGATCTTGTGCAGCGGGGCTTTACTGGGGTGAAAAGGTGACCATGGGAAAGGAATGGCTGCCAAGAAGTCGAAAGCTAGCCAGAATCATGAGTAGCTTCCGTTGGTGCCCCGCCATGTGACGTAAAATTGTTTCGTCCCCCTTCTGACACGCACAACCTTGAAGTGTAGAAGACTGCGTAGACGTCGTCGTTACGCATCGCCGCATAACTCTGTGACAGATATCGGCCATGGTTGCAAACGCCCGCAGCCTGCATATATATCTACCCCGCCCCTGCCCTCGCCCTCGCTGAAACCTTCGATATCGCGCGCCAGCAAGCGCACGCCTCATCTCCACCTGGGCCTACAGCGTTACGGCGAGCTGTCCTCGCGCGAATCTGGAATTCCTTCTCCCGCCAACGATGCTCGGGGTCCGGATACTATCCCAGGCTGTTCGAGACTGAGACGCAGCAGAGGCGCCCGCGCTGCTGCCGCCTGACCAAGAAGAGCCCCAGTTTTGCAACACCGTGCTCAAGTACGCCAGTATCCTCGTCGATGTCATCCATAATCTCCCGCCTGATATCGAAGCGCTCCTCCCGGCCGTCTACGCGCCCCAAGTCCCCGCCAGTTCAGCAGCCTCAGTCTCTGTCCTCGCGATCCCCGCCACCATCCTTACGATCCTCACGAGCCCCACGATCCTCACAACCCTCACAACCCTCACAACCCTCACAACCCTCACAACCCTCACAACCCTCACATTCCTCACGATCTACGCGCCAGGCCGCTGGCTGGTTCTGCTGCTGCTGCTGCTGCAGGTTGCGCGCCTCCGCACTGTGCCATTGCCCCTCGCCCCTCGCCCGAGAAGGTCTGGCTGTTCGGGCGACGCAGTCGGCCGCGTTCTGCATCGGCCGGCCCTCAAAACCACCACCAGTCTTCTCGGCCTGGCCATCACGCCGCTGGCCTTGCCCTCCCAACCCCGCCCGACGTGGTGCCAAGCCAACCTCCTTGGGCCCGTGCGTTGTCGCGCGCAGCCGCTACCTTCTCTCGCCATCGCTACCTTCCCTCGCCATCGCTACCTTCCCTCGCCATCGCTACCTTCCCTCGCCATCGCTACCTTCTCTTGCCGCTTATTACTTTGCGCGTCTCTTTCCACGGCTCCTCCCATCCTCTTTGAAGCACGCAGGTCGCGGCCGAACGCATGCGCAACGTCGCTGCAACTCACTGCCGAATATTTTAGGATGCATACACCATCGCGATCACAGATCATCCAGTCTAAACCAATCGCTGGAGGGTTAGATCACTTTCGCGCCTTTTTCAATTCTACATATGAAGATGTCGGCATTCCCAAAACCTCCCAGGTGCTGGGACCGGTAGGAAATGAAGGTATTGTGGAAATCTTCTTTTGAAGCCCTCCTCTAATGTTTACACAGAGACCCAGAGTTTTCTAGTCGCCCTCGTATCCGCTTTTCAAACCCTTCCAGCCTCTCGTCACCTGCCCTCGACCCGCCGCGGCGGCAAGAATCTGCTCGAAGATCTGTCAAGGCTTATGACCGCTGTCAATGCCGATGACTTCGATGTCGAACGAATACTTCCTCTCCTACAAGCGACCCTTCGCAAAGAATCTGACAATGTAATTTGGAACGCAGTCTACGACGCCGTCACCGAATCGACACCTCCACCCCGCCCCACATTGTCCATCCAACAAACCCCCCTTTCCATCAATACGGGCACCTTCGCGAACTCGACGGAGCACCGCAAATACGTAGACGATGTGCTGAAGGAGGAGTTGGGACATCTGTACGTTGGCATACCCGGTTTCTTCGATGCGCTCTTCGGAGATGTACCAGGTCTGAGAGTGGCGGCACAGGCTGTGTTTGACAAGTGCAAGGAAGGAGATAGCCCACTCTTCCGGGTAGGGAGCGGCTGGAAGGGCTGGCCTGAAAAGGCAAAAGAGAAGGATGTTCTGAACTGGTTTGCCCCGCTTATAGACCAGCTGTTGGTCCTTGCAGAAGGGCATCAGCCAGGATCTAGAATTCAGCGGCGACCACTGGCACAGCCGAACCAGCCTCTGCAAGGCTCCACTGCCGATCGCAAGCTGGACATTGGCTTCGTGGACGACCCGAGCGCCGGCGCGGGCTCTAAATACCACTGGAAGCAGATTCTCGTACCGGGAGAACTTAAGAGTAACCCAGCGGCCGACGTAGCCTCCAAAGCATGGCTCGACCTCGGACGATACGCCCGAGAGGTCCTCGCCGCTCAGGACAATCGCCGCTTCGTGCCCGGCTTCACGCTGTGTGGATCCCACATGCGGCTGTGGAACTTCGACCGACTTGGAGGGATCGCCTCCTCGCAGTTTAACATTAATGAAGACGGGCTACAATTCGTTTCCGCTGTGCTTGGGTTCCTATGGCTGAACGAGGAACAGCTTGGGTTCGACCCCACCATCATCACAGCCGGGGGCAAGCGGTACGTCGAGATCGAACGAGACGACCGCACAGAGCGCCTCATCCTTGACAAGGTCATAAAACGCGTGACTTGTGTTGCCGGTCGAGCCACAACCTGTTGGAGAGCCTATCGTGAAGGGGATGAGTCGTGGGCACCCCTCGTCATCAAGGACTCGTGGCAGTACCCCGAGCGCGAGGAGGAGGGCGAGTTGCTGCGTGAGGCAGCCGAGAAGGGCGTGGTTAATGTGGCGAGATACTATTACCATGAGACGGTTCGTGTGGGCAACCAGGACGACTCCATCCGCGGGAACGTCCGACAAGGTCTAGACGTAACGGAAGCGACAAACTACAAGGCGGGGAGTACAATGCGGCCCCCAAGCACAGTCGTTCGTCCCCTCTCTAGGAAAGGCCGAAGCAGCAGCGCCGCCGGACGGAAGCGATCCTCGAGCTGCACGAACGCATCCTTACCGCCTAGCAAGCGAACCTGTTCGAGCTCTCCCGTAAAAGGAGGAAGGGCAACAGCGGATCGAGTGCACCGCCGTGTTATTGTCCGAGACTACGGGAAGCCTATATACATGGCGAGTTCTAGGGCTAGCCTTCTGGCTGCGCTAGAAGGCTGCATCGCAGGATATGAGTCGCTGCATACGCGGGCCGGCATGCTTCAATGCGATATCTCGCCGAACAACCTAATGGTGAACGAGGACGAGGGCAACCCCTCCTGGCCCTCGTTCTTGATCGACCTAGATCTTGCTATCAAGGAGGATCGCGAGAAACCGTCCGGGGCGCGAGGGAAGACCGGCACGCGGGCGTTCATGGCGATTGGGGTACTTCTAGACGACGAGCTACATTCCTTCATGCACGATCTAGAATCGTTTTTCTGGGTGCTTTTCTGGATATGCATTCACTACGATGGACCGTCCCAGCAGAGCATCGTTCCGCGATTTGACAAGTGGAATTACCTAGACGCGAAAGAACTAGCTGCTTCGAAGAAGGGCGTCGTGGATGATGAACGGGATTTCCTCAAGACTGCGGAAGAAAACTTCACGCCGTACTACCAGTCACTGATCCCTTGCGTAAACAGGTTACGGAGAAAGGTATTCCCTGGAGGCGGCAGGTGGAGGGTTCCGAATCCAAAGCTGTACTTCGATATGAAGGAGATCCTTCAGGCAGCACGGGATGACTTGAAGGAGTTAGAGGGATAAGGACGTTGGGTAGCAGTGGGAATTATAAGCAAGTAACGGGCTTTATATTCTTCATTTTCCTCCAAGTTCATCCATTTCACGTACCTACGCGGTTCCGTCTTTTAGTATACATGTTTCATTGGTGCCCTACCCATCATGCGTCCTTGACGACTTTGCGCTTGCCTGCTCCTGCCTCGCGTGGTGGTGATCGCATTCAATCATGAGAGGGCTGTCTCGAGAAACTCCGGCGCTCTGTAGATGGCGACGGTTGACGGCGCCGCGCAACGCACGGTGCCTTCCAGCTTTCTGTGCCTGAGAATATCTTCTCAACCTCGGATTGGAAGGCTCCATCGCGGTAATGTAACCTAGGCTGCCCCAAGACGGTGTTGCGGAGGGGCGTGCAGGTTCAGTCCGGCTAGAGCCAAATCGGTACGCCTGGTCACGCGACCAAGCAAGCTAAGCGAAAGGGTCCTAAACTGGACCGACTTCTAATTGGCTGTTGGTGAAGCTGGTGTTTAGTGAGACAAGGCGCAACCACCCACCCTTTTATACTTTCCGTCTAGTGAGTCATACCTTCTCCCAACGGCAGTTCCTGGCTGGCACAAACGTCCACTTTTTTCCACCCCGAAAATAATGACCCTTTGGCAAGAAGCACTACAAGCTTCAAACTTACTACCTTAAGGCGCTTGTTGAACTTATACAGCAGGGGTATGCTCTTGACTCTAAATCCTTTGCGGGATGCTGCGAAGCTGCCAATAGCAATGGGTAAGAGACGATCGTCTGGAGGTGTTTGTATTTTTACTATAGTGCACTCCCGCCCTTACGGAAGGCGACAGGATCGGCCTACAATTCGGCATAGCTCTGCAGAAAGCTACATGTTTTTTTCAAATTCACAGGTTCTGCCCGCCAGGATCGACTCTGCTAGACTTTCCTATCCAAGCTGCTGGGCGACGTTGAGGTCCGCACTCTTCACAGGCAGTACGAAGCTGAATGAGCTTTACTAGACGACACACCGTCGCTGCGGTGAGCGCTATTGAGTACATCCAACAAGCATGTCCAAGAGTTAGCAGGTCATTGGGAATTCAAGACGGAACTGAAGTGTAATTACTAGCTCTACATCGACTTTTTCTGTGCTCCCGAGTCTATTCCGGTTTCGTACCGTCGACCGGCTGTCGAATCAACTCAACGATACTTTTCGCCGTGATGATTGCCTGTGTTGACTCGCATTGAAGCCACTTCTGGAATGCTAAGCCTTTCATAGGTCCGCGAACGTAATTTCCCTTCAACTTAATACCTAGGAGCCTGCCGGGATCGTTGTATCTTGCTTTACAAGCATACGGGGCGTGATGTGAACCTTCTTCTGATATATCATACACTACCCGTGCGCTTTTGGTTGTATCGAGTCCTAAGTGTTTAGCTAATTCAGAGGGAATGAAGATATGATGCTTCAACGCTTTGAATCCAAACTGGTACGCTCCGCCCTTTCTGCCTGGCCGACGAGTGACTGTGACTGGTCCTTCCGATCTCGCATTCTCAAGGCTCCGAGCCAGGTTTCCAGCTGCTCTCCGCTTTCCTGACAACCTGCAACGTGCCATGTGCTCTTCGCGTTTCTCGGAGTCCTCTGGGAGTGCGAAATCGCTTATTGTTGCTAAACCACCAGTAAGAGGGTTGGCGTTGTTTAACCCAAAATATCGCGGAATAGGCGCTAACGATTTCGGTCTGAGGGAGTGGAAAGCCTGGCTATCCCAAGCGCGGAATAGGATAGTCATTAACGCTTCCGCTATCCGAACGGTAGGGAGGTCGACCTCCTCCGCGAATCGAACGAGTATTATGAAATTTGCTTGTGCGTTTGCCTTTTGCAACTCTTTTGCATGAAGCATGCCACTCTCTGGACGGGAACCATTCTTCGTAGATGCTATGTGTTCTTTGATCCGTCTGCAGAGTCCGGAGTCTTTACGACCTTTGTAGACACCAGCAGCACTGCCAATATAGATCCGGACGTAACAAGGCTCGGAGTTCGTAATTACATCGGCATAAACTCCTTGGCGTTTATCACTGAGATCTCCTTTCAAAGAAAGCAGCCTAAACATAGTTAGCCATGTGAGGTTTAATCCTGGGGAACAGCTTTCCTTGATAATTCAAGCCGTGTTTCATGTTCTAGAAGTGGCACGACTCCAGGCCGAACCGCTTTTGCGATTCTCTTTGCAAGCTTTTCGGTTGATTCAGCGATCAGGTATTTTTGTACACTCTCCATAGCTCTAATCTGTCTCTTCTGGACCATGTATTTCAAGGAGCGCAAGATCTGGAGACACACAGCAAAGACTTCAGGATCACACGATGCATCCTCTTTACCGGAATCGGGAGTAGGTTGAGTCGCTGCTAGAGGATGTAGATGTGAGCAACCTAAATCATGGGGCTGAATGTTCGTGCGTTCGGTTTCGTTTGTAGGGCCATCTTTCAGCCAGTGGTCAAGTTTTGTTGGCTGTTGACCCCTAGGACTTGTTCCAGTTCTCAGCGACCCCTTAATTTCAACACCAGCATAGATCTTCCGTGCGAGCTTCTCCGCCTTGCTGATAGCTTCATGCCTATTGGACTGTATCCAATGTTCAAACTTGTCGCCCATCTGTGGTCCACATGTGTATTTTCCTGATATTAAGATGCCAAGCTTACGAGAAAAGCTGGAACTTGGAGCTTTATCAGCATATGGTTGCCAATGGTCTTTACCCAGTTGCAGATTGAACTGGACAGTGACAGTACGGGATAACTGTAGCCCGTACGTAAGACCCACACCCCGTGGTATCGTTACATCGATGTGACATCCGTCAGCCTTTGTCAACGGCGTGATAAAGAATCTCTTGACAACCCCATTCATTATCAGAACGTTGACACGTATAGGGCTTCCACTTATCAGCCGATTGTAGTGATCTTGACGTCCCGGATGCGCGTGGCGCTGTGCAGCTGCAACATTCCTCTCATGTACTAAGGCAGCATCCTCTATCGATTGTCCATGGCGAATTCTGTTGTATCCGGCCAGTCCATGTTGGCCAAGTGAGCTGAGCTCATTAAGACCCCAGAACTCAGGACAGCTGGGTAACCGGTCTGGCCTACAGGCTATGTAATGTGGACTCTCACTTGCTCGAAACAGAACTGTTATGACAGCGTGTGCAATATTCACCAAAGCTTTCGGGACGTTCTGCTGAAAGCTTACAATGACGAGCCAGTTGGAGTGAATGCCAGGATTTTGAAGTAGTTTCTCGTGCTTCTTCAAAGAACGTTCCCTCACAGATTGCTGGGTGTGAGACATTATTCGTTGATGAAGGCCGCGATCCCGCCGACGATCTTTGAGGGGCTGCCTATAGGGGCCAGCAGCGTTTCCTATATATATACTCGCGTACAGTGCATCGGTCTCGCTGGTGACGAGGTTTGCATACACTCCTTGATGTCTGTCATTGTAGCCGTCGCCTGTATCCAAGATACTTGAGTTATTCCATCGTCAGCGACACTGACTAGTTGCTACTCAGTTGGTGATACAGTACTTAGCAATGGTGAAATCTTTGCCCGATAACAGGAATGAGGCTACTTTCGGTTTGATAGCATCGACGATCTTTTGAGCTGCCTCATCAAGCCTTCTAGAAAGGAGCCACTTCTCTGCAGGATCGATGTCGACATGACCATTGGCAACTTCATGCGACAATGCGGTAAGTGTTGACTGCACTAGCGTGAAAAGCGACAACGATTGCTTGTCATTTTTCGGGCATCGAAGGCCAGAGTGGCTTTGCCGTTAGCATGCAAGACGGAAACATATGGAAGAGCGCTCACCTCTCCATTCAAAGGTAGGTTAGTTTGGAGTGCGAATGGAAATTGGAGTTCGAGTATGTTGAGCTGTCGTTATCTAGTAAGATGGGGTGAGGCGTTGTGTCATCGTGCATTAGCTATATAACCTCGCTTGAGGCGGGGGTGATACCTATTGGAGCGGAGAAACAGGTTTTTCTTCCCGTCCCTACCCCGCTAGCCATTACTTTTATGTCGGTGCTGCCTGGAGCTTGTGCCCCACACATGTGCGCTTTGCAATCTTGGCGTATACGTTTCACCGGTGCTCCACGGGGTTTACAAATGAACAATTTCCACCACAAACCACATTCCTTGTTTCAGCAATCTCAAAGATTCAACCGGTCCATCGACTACAATGTACAACATTCTGCATAAGCTAAAGTGTAAGCAGCAATCACTCGCCTTGCTTGTATACTAATTCGTTAAATGAATACAGTGAACAAAAACCTCGATATCCGCGCATTCCTAGTCTTCCAGCGGCTCCAACGGTTTTACAAAACGCTCAATGTAGTCTCTGCATTGCTGGCTGGGTTGTCACTTGCAGTATTGACTTTCGACGAGTTTCACCCGACGCAATCAGGCCTTATTCGAGCCGCAGAAGGACTACTTTGTAGCTCAGCATTAGGTTCTGTAACGTCGGTCATGATCTCAACAATGCTTCTCTTCCAATTTGAAGGCCGAGAATCAGCGACACGGAAAGATTTGGCGATAGCGTGGACCCCTTTGGTCTTGTTGGACTTTGCCATTGTGGAGTATCTATTCGGCTTGGTACTATGGTACTCTGGGAAGAACAACGAATGGAGGATTGCCCTGGTCAGCTCGCAATTGGCTTTCCTCCTGGGATATTGTGTGTGGCTATCTTTCTGGATGTGGAACACTATGAGTGGTAAAGGGGGATTAGGCCAAGAGGAGGTCAAAGCAACCACTGAGGCAAAGCGAACCGCGGATAGTTAAGAAGATTCCGAGGGATCTACAAAGGTTTTTGGATACCGAATTGGCACTTGATGATACACTGCGCGACATTCGGCAGTTAGGGAAACAGGAACAGCATATGGGGCGGAGGCAATTCATCAAGCATCAAACCGTGTCGTTTTAACAAGATCCGTCTAGGTTATACATACCCGCTAGCGATCGCCAAAGACAAGCTGTTTTTTTTTTAAAGATTACTGTGCCTGCTAAACTAAATCTGGGCTCCGTCGTCGCGTTGCGTGTTGCGGCTAGAGTGTCGTTCGTGAACGAATCGGTCATTTCTGGCTTAGCTAAATTATGCACGGGCTTCAACTATCACCGTCCTTGCTCAGCATCCATCACTAGGCAGTTTGCGTCAAACATCTTCTATGGCCATTACTACACATACCTTGTTCTTATAAATTTTCATTCTGGGAAAGCGTGCGCGCTCAACCAGCTCCGCCAGCAGCTCTGCGACGGTGCTGGGTGCCACTCGTCCCGCAAAACGAACTTCCACTCCTAGCGCAGGCCAAAAACACGGCTCCTCTAATACACACTGCTCTTGAAGTTCTACACGATTAATCTTGCCAGCAACCTTTCAGCATCCCCTCGTCTTCGAAACCGCCGCGCATGCTCCGTCGACCTTCCTGCGCCGCCACCTCAGCCCCCACAAGATTTACGAACTCGCTCCCTTGACCGCAGCCCCCCACCTCTGCGCCTCACACGAGAAGACTTGCGCTTTTTCGAACTCATCACACCTTCCTCCTCCTCTATGTCCGTTCCTCGGAATCCGTCCCCGACACGAAAAGATACCGCCATCGCTGATAAGAAGTAGTTGGCCGGCTACAACATAACTGTGGACAGAGGGATTGTGTTCCCAGACGCGCTTGCGGAATATATAAGGACACTCGAGCAATGCCGTAAGCAGGAACCTTCACCGCACGCACACGCAATCCTAGAAGTGCGGAGGGCGGCATCGGTGGAAAACGAGATCACCGCTCGGCAGATGGTGGGAGGAGCACATACTCTTCCGGGGCGAGAACTACCCTGGTGGTATGAAGGGCTTAACACTGAAAGACCAGGTGAATCTGGTTAAAGATTTTCTTCCAGAGCCGCCGCGTGTGACTGTCCCAAGGCTAACAGAAATACAAAAATATATGTGACAACGATGTTATGAGATGCCATGATGTAGCAAGAGAAAATGAGATTTCGGTGAAATAGCAGTTGAGGATGGTCAGAGCCAAGCCTTGACGCGATACGGTGTTGATAGGACATAGAAATAGAATGGCGGAGGCGGCGACTTTGAGCTTAACATCCTCTAGCCGATTTTAGACCGCTCGCAAATGCGGTTCTAAAGCAGGAGTCCGAGGTACCTGGGTCGGGGATACGGGGAGCGGGCGTTGCGTTGTGAAACACAGAGAGCTGTACAAGCGCGTCGGAATGTGTGTCTCCGGTGGTACAGCAAACAAAACACTGCAATTACCCGATATATCGGGATCAGGGGATAGCAAAAAAATCTGCGAGATACGCGTGCAGGTCGTGACCCCGCGCGACGTGAATGCTATCCAATTCGCCTCAGCCTAGTGTCACCTTTACAACATCTGATGGTTCAGATCGCTTCTCACCAAACATGTTCACCCGCTCTCCACCGCCCGCAGTGATTTGCGCTGAGAACATCGCCCTGCTCTATCTCCTCCATTCAGTGCCAGTCCCGCCTTCCTGCAATGAGATCAACAAGCCTCCATTTCGCCAAGGGAGCTATTCATTGTCTTTCACCCGGGAGCGAGACTTGGCTAGCACATTGGCCTTCCTCTCTAACACGGAGGATGATTCCAGCCACGTACCAGCGCTCTGTATCGAGGAGAACCCTGAGTTGGCGTCGCTGAATGTTATGCTGGCTGTGAACAGGACAAAGTGGGAAGATGGCAATGAGGTCCTTCAAAATATCAAGCAGAGTCTCGAGAAGATCTTCACGATTCTGTCAGAGACTTCAGAAGGTATGTCGTGCAAACTCCTTCGTACCTGCCGTCAATAACCGTCGCAAGAACGAGACAGAAGCCGAACTATAGAATATCAAGTCTTCACTGCAATTGTTTCCATGTGTTCCCATCGCATTCTGAGCCGTCTGAGGTTCGTGGCTAAGAAATGGGGTACTCCTAAACAACCCCTCGGAGTTGTTTTAGGCGAAGCTATCAATTCCCTCAAGCTAGTCAATCACCAAACGTTGCACAGCCTGCCCGTCAGCTTGTTCACAGAAAGAGCTAAGGATGTTGTAAGACTAGCCGACTTATGGGCTAAACATCAGAAGCCGGCGGAGTTGGAGGATCTGGTGGAAGGCATCTACCGGCTGAAGCAGATCGGAGATCTTCAAGCCCTGCTAGAATCGATACCAAATCGTGCGATGTGCCCAAGTTCAAGGCGAAACCTCGTCAATATCGTTAGTAAAGTGTCGAGATATCGAGAGGCTGCACGATTTCTATGTCGCACAGCCAGAAGAATCCCCTTATTGCGGCGAACGAAGGTTGTACTCGTCAATCTGCCAAAGGAGGCTTTTCAACGAGTTTTGGGCGAAAACTATTCTCCACAGCTCGCGTCAACGATCGCAAGAATCAACACAATCTGCCGAGGGCCAGACGTCGGCTACCTCTGTCGTCTCTTGAACACGAGTGGTCCGCAGCCGAACGATCAATTCGCTGCTCAAACAAGGAAAACATTGCGAGAGGCTAAGATACTGTACTAGGACTTTAGTCTGTTCGCGCGTGTGCACAGACCATTTCAACAACGCGAACTCTAAAGAGGGGTATCTTCTTCAACTACACACGACTACATCAATATGAGAGCTTTTAGCACTAAAATTTCATCAAATCGAGTGCGCGGAGGTGAATTATCAGAAGCCCAACGGATATACTGCTTAGCCCAGGTTGAGGCTGGTGTGTCGACAAGCGAAGTTGCTGACGCGCTGGACTGCTCGCAGCGGTGCGTACAGAAAACAGTACTCCGATGGACAACCAGCTGCAGCACCACAACGCAGCCTCGGACAGGCCGGCCACCTACATTGACTAGTAGAGACCATCGCCGGCTGCTACGGATTGCTCGGAAAAACCCAGGTATTGAGTACCACAAGCTTATGGAGGAGGCTGGACTGTGGGACGCCAATACTACCTACCCCAGCGTTTCTAAGCGTACTGTGCAGCGCGCAATGGCTGACGAGGGATACCGCAAGTTCAGAGCGAGACGTAGGCCAAAAATCAACAAGAACACAGCTGCGGAACGCCTCAATCTTACTAATGAATGGCTGGGGTTTGATTTTGGGAGGCGTACTATCAGGTTCAGTGACGAGTGCAGCGTTGCTCGTGGATCTGGCCACAACACGCCCTGGGTATGGCGACTACCTGAGGATAAATGGTCGCACGAGATGGTTGAGGAGGTCACCACTGCTCGCCAACCTGCTCGTATGGTATGGGGCTCAATATGGATGACTCCAGGTGGCCGAGCAAGGCGTAGTCGTCTAGTAATTATGAATCGCGACACATCAGCCAAACGCAATGGATACACAGCTCAGAGCTACATACGAGCACTTGAGGAAGGTCTCCAGGACAGCTACAGGCCAGGCGAGTGGTTTATGCAGGATTACGCACCTATCCACACTTCCCAGGTCTCGAAGGAGTGGCTAGAGGTTCATGGTGTTGCTACGATCAAATGGCCACCATACTCACCTGACCTTAACCCTATTGAACACATGTGGTGGGCACTTAAAAAGAAGCTCCATGAGCTGAATCCTGAATTTGACTATATGGGAGACTCTCTAGCTGAGTGGGAGGCGTTCGAATTGGGGTTGATTGAGGCATGGGCTGCTATACCTGACGCACTGATCAAACGCCTTATTAGGTCTATGCCACGACGCCTAGACGCTGTGCGACGTGCAAAGGGCTAGCAGACTAGATACTAAGCGTAATGCGATTAATTTGCAACCCTAATTGTCTTATTTGGTCTATGTAGTAGAGAGTTATACTGCTTTGAAGTTGGTAATCAAATGTGGTTGTGGTGGTCCATGCGTCAACGCGAACAGACTTTTGGCACCCGATTGTACATGCTGAAATTCAACTTGTTTTCTATTATGAGCTGAACGCTTCGAGGTTACCGCCACGAGTCGTTTGTTCCAGCAAGGATGCATGCTTTCTGTGCAATGCTTTTATCCTGATGCATGGGAAGATGCACACGCCTCGATACCATGGGCGGTTATATCCTGGATAGAGATTGCCATCGATGTCTAATCTCAACGATTTAGATCTGAGACTCAATTCGGCTCTAGAAGATCAGATCAAAGATAGCCTGAAGATACTGCTCTCAAGACAGAAAAAGACCATGTACCCTGACCCCAACGAGAGTACATTGCTTACGCTGCCCTTTTCTACATCAACGCTGCGTGCATCAGCTTTGGTAGAAGCAACCGAATGGGAGGAAGCATCCGCGAAATACTCTTCAGCCAACGACACAGCCAGGCTTCGGGAACACTCGATATCATTCAAGGACCGAGCATCGGTCTCCCTCTCAGAGGGTATCGAGAGCATTCCTTCCGCACTTGGCTCGAGAAGTGCTATCCCCGCAGAAGAAGATGGACTTCTCGATATGGGCTTGTCGGACCAGCCTGCGACGCAACTATCCACCCAATGCCGTCCTCGGACAACTCGTCACAAGGTTACAGCAAGTGGCATTGCAGAGTTAATTCAGGGTGTGCCACAGGTCAGCAGCATTGTCACCGCGCGCGAACCACAATTCCACGCTGCAGGAGCCCTTGAAATTCACATCGAGTATACCGCAGAAACAACAGCACCAGGTACAAACAGAAATGATTCAGAGATTGTCTACAGCATCGAATGGCTTTCGGCCGAGAAGGCGAGGGAGCTGCTAGAAGACAAAGCGACTACCGTTATAGACGTGGAAGCGTTGCAGTGTCAAACCTCGCATGTGCTAGATCGCCACAATGATATGCTCATCATGGCTCGAGGAGCTCTCGTCAGAATTACACCTCGACAATAAACAAAGGAGGCGGGCGGGCAGACGCTCTGAGTGGCGTGAGGTGGGATCCTGCGACGAAGATGTACAGAGAGAATTTCCTTCGTTCGTATACGACTGAGTCCTTCAACAGGGGATTAACTCAACAGTTGACAGTCTAAGTAAAGACCTCGAAGCGAATTTGTGTATGGAGAGCTCTGAAGCTTCTCCAATCCAGACCTGGGTCTTTCTAGTATACCGTAGAGTGCTGTCATTTTGTCCCCTAAGAAATGCTCATATCACCCTGTTGGAAAGTCGAGCGAATGATGATACTGTGTTATAATACTACTGTGTTCAAAACTAACATGGTGACAGTTTGGGATAGCATTTTACGCATGCATAGTTCTATTATTCACTGCTTGTATAATGGCGTTGGCTGAACACAATCTTGACAGCACACGCTGCTGAGTGAATTTTCGACGTAAGAGCATGTTTGAGAGAGCGCGATGTTGAGAAGTGGCATGAGTGGTGGCGCACCAGAAGCTTGGCAAACATCGGATGACGTCTCACAGGGTGAATGTTCACCCTACATCGCTGCACCTTGTACCACAGTGTGCAGGGCGTCAACAATTATTCGTGGGCGTCTCTCGGGTCTATTTGGCGAAGTTGCCTTAGTAGAGTGTAGTACGTACCCAAGTAGACAGCATCTTAGAGAAAGACACAGTAAGGTTTTACAGCTGTTTTATAAGAATAAACTAGCCTTGATCTAGGCCCCCTTTAATTTAGGCTCCTAAATCTGGGCTCCTTACCTCTTTTAGGCCCCTCTTTTTTTAGTATTACCTATTTATAGCACCTTTTCTAGTCTCAAAAACAGGTCCCTGCTACTATTAACGCTGTCTGTTTACGCTAGACTAAAAGGTATCTATACTGTACTGTGATCGCGCTGCCAAATAATGTACTCAGCGAAGGGAATGTGAGATGCCAACAGCTTCGTCATCCCAAGTAGTTTTATGGAGAAAGACGAGTGGTTACGCGTGGCAAAACTACGATGTCTGTTATTCCTCGCATATTATGCCGATATAGTATCAGCGTTGACTGCGAATCTGGGGTGATCGCATGCTTGTGCCGAGCAACCTTCGTTGTCAAGAGCCATACATGAGCCATACAAGGACGCCAGGCTTCCAGGCTATTTTAGTCGAGTGGTGCTGATCAACAATTCTAGAAGCCTAGGTAGTCGATTCCTATTGACTAATAATCAGTGGCTGGGTTTCTCTATACTATGTGGTAGTTACTTTACAGTAATTTAAAATAGCTGTGTTCTGGCTGCGCTTCTGGGAGACGCAGCAATAGCACCGCGTAATGCAGCAGGGTTCGCCATGCTAAATAGCTTGCTTAGGAGAGGAATGTATACATCTTAAGGATAGTTAGTATTTTATGGGATGTAATGGTCTTAATAAAAAGACGAGTAGTTGCTCGGCGATGCAACCTGCCAACGCAAGCAGCAGGACAAGGAAGTATTTACAACGCTGAATGACACGGTAAGCACGGGAAACGCAACTCCGCGCTCTATACTGTACTCTGCAATACATACCAACTATACATATCGAGCTAGATACAGTCAAAGGTTAGTGGCGACTTCTAGCATATCCAGATCGCTTTTCATAAAATCATGCAGTTCATTAAATGTACTTAGACCCTAGGATCGTATTGTGTGATTAAGACCAGAGACCAATCTAAAGACCAGCATCACTCTAAAGACAAAGGCTAGTCTGGAGACCCAAGTAATCTGGAGACCAGAGTCAGTCTGGAGATCCGAGCAATCTGGAGATTAGAGTTAGTCTGGAGACTAGAGTTAGTCTGGAGACTAGAGTTAGTCTGGAGATCAGAGTGATCTAGTCTCCAGACTAACTCTAGTCTCCAGATCACTCTGATCTCCAGATCACTCTGATCTCCAGATCACTCTGATCTCCAGACTGACCCTAGTCTCCAGATCACTTTGATCTCCAGACTGACCCTAGTCTCCAGATCACTTTGATCTCCAGACTGACCCTAGTCTCCAGATCACTTTGATCTCCAGACTGACCCTAGTCTCCAGATCACTTTGATCTCCAGACTGACCCTAGTCTCCAGATCACTCTGATCTCCAGATCACTCTGATAGAGCGCGGAGTTGCGTTTCGCGTAGTTACCGCGTTATTCAGCGTTGTAGATACTTCCTTGTATCAAGACTATTCAATCCTATAAATCACTACGTTAACTATCCTTAAGATGTGTCAAATTCCTCTTTCGAACAAGCTATCTAGCATGATGAACACTGCTGCATTACGTTGTGCGACATTATAGTTTTGCAACGCGTAACCACTCGTCTTTCTCCACAATACTACTTAGGATAAAGAAACTATTGGCATCTCACTTTCCTTGGCTGAGTACATTACTGTATTTGGCAGCGCGACTACAGTACTGTACTACAGTATACCTTTTAGTCTAGCGTAAACAGACAGCGTTAATACTGTATTAGCAGGGACCTGTTTTTAAGACTAGAAAGGTGCTATAAATAGGTAATACTAAAAAAAGAAGGGCCTAAAAGAGGTAAGGAGCCCAGATTTAGGAACCTAAATTAAAGGGGGCCTATATTAAGGCTAGTCTATTCTTATAAAACAGCTGTAAAACATTACTGTGTCTTTCTTTAAGATGCTGTCTTGTCCTTTTTAGGATCTCTCTTTGTCCTTGTTTAGGATCTCTCTTTGTCCTTGTTTAGGGTCACTCTTTGTCCTCGTTTGCTGTCACCTATATACATAACCTATCCGTCACTTTATAATACAACCTCAGTTTAATCCTTTAATTCTTCCTGCATACTATCCGCAATATGTCTTCTTAGGTACGTACTACACTCTACTAAGGCAACTTCGCTAATAAGCTATATGCCTAAAGGTCTTAAGGGCTTTATCACTTGTGTCTCTATTCCTAGCCGCCTGCCTTAGTTCTCCGCCGCGCCTACTAATCCGTCCCTTACATTAATTCTAAGTTGCCTCCAGGCCCTCTAGAACATGACTGGGACTGCCTTAGCTGCTTCTTAATTAGTAAGTGCGCATCAGCGATAGAAGACTGCACCAGAGATATACAAACAGTACAACAAAAGCAGTGCAAGGCTTAGTAGTTTAGATACAGGAGACATACCTGCCTCGCTAGGTTCCCTACACGGCTTCTTCGATCCCTTGTGCGTAGCATCTCTAGTTTCGTTAACATTACTCCCCTACACTCCCCCGACGCAAAACGGCCAAGTCTTTTTGTGCTAATAGGCAACGCAAAGAAGTCCGTCGCACTGCAGGCTTTTTTTAGTAACATCCCTCCCCCCGTGCTGGAAAACCCTATGAGCCGGAAAATGACGCCAATCACAACATGTTCTTCGCCAACTACCCGCTGGGAAGAGCGCAGCAGACGATGTGCTCATACACCTGCTCTACCCCTTTTCAGACGTCTTCCGCTTCTTCTTAGACGACCTGGGCGGCTTCCAGAAGATCGCACAGCGTCTGGCCCTCTAGCTAGATCAGAGCCGTTCGTTGATCCCACCGAAGAACGCGCTCCTAAGCGTAGTCGTCGTAACTAGTAGGTTTCCTCCCGGAGCCGGAGCCGAATAGCAGGCGAGGCGCGCTTCCCTGTGTATGCTGGAGGAAGAAACAACCGTGGACCCGTACCAGCAGCTCGCTGCCATCGAAGTTGTGGCTGTCTTTCAAAGGGGGGCTACGTCGGCTGAGGCCCGCTGGAGGCTTCTGAAAGACCGTCTCATGGAGAGATCAGACCGAGTGCAGAAGGACAGAGAGGCCCGCCGTGCGCTGTACTCCGCAGCCCACACAGCCGCCTTCCTGCAAAGCGCAAGTCCTCACTTCACACACTCTCCTAACGCTCCCTTCGATTTCGTCCAGGCGTTTAGGGCCAACAACCCCGTCGCCCCAGACTTGGCAGAACACCTCTCGAACTTTCGGAAGCACATCGCTTCATCGACCCAGCTAACAGAGTTCGCAGCCCCCTTACTAGCTTCTACTCTACGCTACTCCTCGACAGTCATCCGCCTGATGCACATGGTACGTACCTATTCTTCTCCCGCAGCGCATGCGTTCTAACGCTGGAACAGTGATCGATTGCAGGAACGTCTTCGACGCGCTGTACCGGCCGGCGATGCGACAGGCGAGTGAGGCCCGCGTTATTGTCTTCGAAGAAATAGATGATGTTATCCTACGGAGTGGCATCGCCGACCTGTTCATACACTATCTTGTCCGCTACTTTGAGCAGTTCGTTAATGGGAAGGCAGCAGCGGATATCCACAACGACAACCTTGCGCGCTTCCAACACAGGTAGCACGGCATCCAGAGCAGCAGCACCTGCCTGTGCTGTCTGGGCAGGAGACCGCAGTACAGCCTGCCCTAAGGGGACTGCATCTGCGAGAACTGTGTAATGGTGTTTGGAGATCGCAGCGACGACGATCCCTGGACCTTGAACGTCAGGCGCCCTCTGCGGGCACGCGCCGCCGACCCATGTGGCCGTCAAGGTGCACCCACCGACAGCGGGAGTGGGTGTCGTGTGCATCGACGGAGGAGGCACGCTAATGAAGAGAATACTTAATCGCATTGGCCTGCCCATTGCCCTGCAGCAGTACGTCAAAGTCGCGTTCGGGTCAGTATAGGTAAGTCGCTCGCAGCTGGCAGCTGTCAGAAGGGTGCATAAACGAATGCTTATCCTGCTAAGGCGCTGTGATCGCCACAGATCTCTTCATCAACGGCTGCACGTTGAGCGAGTCGATCCAAAGGTTCCTAGAGACGATGGAGCAGACCTTTAAGCGGCGGTCTTCCCTTAACATCCCGTTGCTTTCGCGCGCGTCTAAGCTGACCGCATCCTATCTCGCCGATGGTTTATACTTCGCTGAAACGCTCCATTCTGTCCTCAAAGAGGCCCTTAACGTGTAAGCCCAGGACACTTCACAAGTCATGTGGTCTATCCACTGACTAATCAGTCCACTACTCCATGTATATACCCCGCATCTGGGACACCTTCATAGACACACAAGCACATACACAATACACTCTACATCATCTATATACTACTACCCCCACCAGCTTACATAACGCTGACAAGCACATCCTAGACGTCTCGTACACGACAGCTACGGGCACCAGAGTCGGCCTGCTGGTGGCTACAGTCAGCCGACACCCCTCGTACCGCGTCTTCACCAACTACAACGAGGTGGGCGAGCGAGGCGGAGACTGAGGTTAGTTCTCTTCAAAATTGGGCGGATGCGTTAGAGCTGACGCACGTGAAGACAACAGCGTCATCAAGCCCAAGGACGAAGCCGGAAAAGTGCCGCTCTGGGAGATGTAAGGCTGTTCCGCCCTGCCCTAACCTTCTCCGTCTCGGGACTGACAGCAGCACCAGCGCCCGTGCTGTGACCGTAGCGCAAGGGTATGTCCTCCTCCGCAGTCGTCTCGTTGCCTGTCTTGCTGCCCGTAACTGACCGCATATCGTAGCTTCTTTCCACGCAAGCACATCGACGACGTCGGCACGTTCCAAGATGCCGGTCTCCTTGAGAACGACCCGCTGCTCTAGGCGCTGTCAGAGGTATCAGCCCTCTTCCGCTCTGCCAAGAACCTGACTTTGCCGTCTCTTTAGGCACAGGCAAGCCGGCGCCAAGCAACTACGATACGTTGACGACCGACTGTCAGAGCAGGCGAAAGAGAGACATGTTTCGTCGGTCCTGCGATCTCTTGCTGGAAAAGACGCGGGACAAGACGATCAGGCAAGCCTGCAAGACTACCGCACTGGCGGGTCGACTTCGACGGCACTAAGCTGAGGCCAATCACGTCATTCTTCAGTTGTTAATGCGACAACACTCACCTCGACAGCAATGTTGGACGTTGTGCCTCGAATACGACAACCGCATCTATTTTCTAGCCTGTCATAATGGTCAATTCAGGTCAAGATGCTCTTGTAAGCACCTCCCACTTTGCTGTTTATTGCTAGGCTGATACGGAGGTTACGTCAGTGTAAGATCAGCCTGATGACTAAGGAGCGCAGGCGCTAAGTTCAACCTCAACGTCACACGACTTCAAGTACGAACACTTGCTTTCCATTCACGTGTAGATAGTATGCATTCGAAATGATCTTACGTTGCCAGTAGAATGCGAGCTTTCTCGCCCATCCCAGCCCACTCTCGAATGAACTCTTTCCACTTCACCTTCTCTTTTTCCAGCGCTTTGACCCTCGCTTCCAGATCTTGTATTGTTTTCGTGAACGTACCTTCCTCCTATCATGCATAAGTAACTTGCTCTGTTTTTAGACTATGGTGGAGTAGCTTACTGTTGCAGAAACCTTTCTCTTGACGCTGGGACGCCTATCACCCGGGTCTGAATCTTCAAAGCGAACTCGCTCGTTACAAGGCCGGTCTCCCTGTTTGTCGCCGTGGGATTCTTTGCCTAACTGAGATAGTACACCACCTTGCGGACCTGTGAACGGTTCGTCTGGCTACCGCGAGGACAGGTAAGTAACGTTACATAGTGGAAGTACACACTGCAGTGTCACTGACCTGGAATATCATGCCCTCAAGATATACTTCCATGGTATACAGATTGTCTTCAATAGTGGTGAGGGAATCATCTGAACCTTGTGACGAGTTCATTGCGGACAGTTGGGTAGGTGATATAAGGAGCCAAGGGACGATGCAAGCGGTAGGGAGGCGGAGACAGTGAGTCCTTTATATTCCTCCCTTCGACCCCGTATCTGAGAAGACGAGGCGCACCCTGACCTATGGACGCAGCTCCGGTCGCATATCTCCCCTCCGTGCGTCACCCTGCGCCTCTCATCCATCATACGGTGTCAGGAAGGAGTACTACTATCGACGGCGCGGTGACCATGCCGATCGCTGTATGGGTAGGCACACCCGCGCCTCCACCAACTCATGGTTCAATGTTTCCACTTGCCGTACAAGACGAATGACCCGTTCTCCACCATCGCTGGCACCAGCTGCCCCTTCCACTAGCAAGGGGAGGTTCATGCGAAGAAGCATTCCTCCACGGCTGTTGGTAGAAGAGATACCCCGGACCCTGGACTGTAACGAGTACGGGCTGTGTGAGCGGTATAGACGCTCGGAATTCGTACGTCTCCAGTCATGCGTCTGTTCCGCCCATCAAGACCGAGGCTCGGATGCCCCGTCGACAAGGGTTCAGACAGAAGTCTTCTCTTCCCCTGCAGGTTGGTCAAGACGCGACCGTGCTAGCAGGCTGTATGGCGGCGTTGAGACGTTAGTGAAGTCTCGTAGACTGGGCGCAGCTCGTTGGCGCGAAGCAACGGAGAGGTGCTCTGGAAACGACAGATAAGGAGTCCTCTTCGCGACCGATGCTCAACAGAATATCTCTCCTGCATCATGGATCGTATCCTTCGTATTAGCTTCCTTATCGGCTTCGTAGGCGGACTTCTGCTGAGCATTGTGTTATTTTTCAAGGATGCTGCTACACTGTTCCGGAAGAACAAGCACTTCTGGGAAACCATAATATCTCTCCTCTTCAGCATCGGTCAAGCCGGCTTGTTAATCGCTGGCATAGTCGCCATCTGGATCGCATTTATCACGGATACCGAGCCCTATTGGCTCGACGCAGTCATCCTGTGTACCCTTCAGCTGATCCTCGGCACCAATGTAAGTACTCCCTGCACTAGATGGGTTCACGAACTTATACAACAGGTAGCTTGCCTGGACAGTACGTGGTTTTGACGACTCGCACCGGGCGATATGGCTAGCCTATGGTAGTATCGTCTGGACCGCACCTGATGTGGCCTTCCGTATAAGGTACGTGACCTTTCTTCTCCGTTCCCGATCCTTCTAATCTAGGCAGAGGTGACCTCGTTCACGAGTACGAGTTGATGTCTCGCGGGGCTATAGCATCCGTCGTGCCGTTAGCGCTTTGGTACCATGCTCGACGAACCCATATGCTCTCCGGAGTGCTCGACCCCCACTATATTCGGACGCAAGTATGGTTTATCATCACCAACGCAGCTGCAACGTTCTTTCAGATGTGTGGAGCCATCGTTTTCTACAGTCTTTCGCTTGCCGACCAGAAAAGAAGCAATCTCCGTCAGGCTATCATTCTTGTACGTCTTCACCTCCTGAGATGACATCACCTAACACGAACAGGCTTGTTTACTCCTGCAAGTGGTGAACTTATTCGCTGTGTGTAAGGCCAATATCAAACGCTTCTTCATTCAATGCAAGGCCAGAATCAAAGACCGCTTTCCTTTGTACATGGCCACCATCAAACATCACGTTATTAGATTTAGCAGACGACCGACTCGCACCGGAAGGAGTGATGTAGAGGGGGCAGCACGGCTGGATAGTCTCTGAGAACTTACAAAGGTGGAAGTCCACTGAATGCAGAAACAGCCTGACTGTCTCGGGTAGTAATAGTCCCGAATGGAAAGGACCGGTATTAGCCTTCGAACCAATCGTGCCATTTACATTTCATCTTCTGCGGCCTTGTGATCCGAAGTGCTATCCCAGCGGAAGCGGAACAGCCTCCTCCCTCATAGCTTAGTACTCGCCACCATCGAAGCACTTCGAGCACCAACAGCTTGCCCAGGCCACCGGGGAAGCGCGTTCGGGCATGTACTTCGTCCACGCTGGGATGCCTGTGTCATGCGGACGGTCGGGAGCTATGTCCAGCCCCAGAATGGCTTCGGCGGCTGCCCTCCTTTTGCGATGGCCTCCACACCTTCGATGAGAAGCATTGGGTCAGAGGCATCGAGCCTGCAGGACCGCGTCTCCCCGTCTCCCGTCTCCTAGGAAGCCGGTCAGCTCATCAGTGTTTCGATCATGCAAGGCAGACTCAGTTCCGTCCTCTCCCAGCCGTGCCTCCCTTCTAGCGGCAACGTAATGGGAGACACCCTCGGCCCTGTGTTTTGAATGTGACTCGCAGCAACGGAGTCCGATCGATCAGGATAGCATGGACACTAGCTTGACATAGTGTGAATGGTACCGCTGCGGCATGCACACCGCCACCTATGTAGAGACAAGACGTCGTCCATGGTGGCTCGTGTCACTCCACCTCCATGTCCCCTCCCCACTGCGACATCATGCAATTCATGTCTAACCGCCCCTCTCCCCGCAGGTCTCGCGGTCCAGCACCTAAGATCATCGTTAAGAAGGAGCCCACCTCGCCCGACATGCCCACCACCCGGCACCGACCGCAGCGCCTGAATCTGTCTAATCACAACAACATCGTGCACTTGTCGGGCGCCCTCACAGCCTGTCCATCAGGACAGGGCAGTGCCAACCTGCACGATGTGGGCCTCGCCTGCCTGTCCCCCGGCTTCCACACGCAGGACCCCACAACCTTCATGCGAAGCAAGATAAGGAGGTGGTCGTTGCAGATAGTCTCACTGGTCAGCAGAGGCACAGTACGGAATGCGGGTCCTGCAGAGCTTCCACGGTGCTCTTGCACTTCGATTCGGTCTCCATAGACGGCATAGATCTAAGTAGTCTGTTTCAAGAACGAAGTGGAGGATCAGTCGAGTATCGAGGCGAGCACATATGGGACAGGATCAAACAGCGGTGTCGACAGCAGTGCGCTGGAAGGGCGGAGAAACCCAAAAGGGATGCAGATGGGAGGCTTGGAGCCGTCTCCACCAATGCTCTTACTTCTCGGGCGGGGCATAGCCACAAGTACGGAGGCAACGGATGGTAATGGATGGGTATGCCTTGTGATAGGACCCCTCAGCTAGTTGATTGGAACCTACCGCTCTTCCCTTCATGCGTACAAGTCATGCGGCCCACTACCTCTGCAAATCGCCCAGGTGCAGTCTCAGAATCCCAGCTTCGAGGCGTAGGCCGGCGTTCCCGACGTTCTCGGCGGCAAGAGGTGATGTATATAAAGCCTCCCTGAGCCGGCCCTGCTCTCAGTTCACACATCACACGCACTCTCCCTTTGGCTTCGCGAGCTGTTCTACGCCCACCACGGAAGGTCTCGCATTTCGGATTTCAACGACGCTACACGGAGGGAGCAAGTCGAAAACATGGACCAGGTACGTTAGCAGGGTCACTCACAACGCTTTCTTGGGTGCTAACGAACGTCTAGACTAGAGAGATGTTGAGCCCTGACTCTCTTATGGATGCTGAAGGAGATGTCGATTCGAGCCTTGGGGAGACATCATGGCCCAAAAGCGACGCCGCAGAGACGCAAGCAGGTGTCTTGTGCAATATGGGGCCCATCGACGGGAGCCAAGTCAGTGGACATACCAGCATAGCATCATGCCTTCCAGAGCATCCTGCGGCGTCTACTGCTTCGCAGATGGGAGCAACAGTCGACCAAGCGATGGACCAGGCCATGACTTCGACCTCAGTGTCCGAACCAAGTTATACGGGAGCCACGATGACCTCCACTTCAGTTCAGGAGACTGAACCAAGACTGACCCAGCCCCCCTCATCTCCTCATCGAGTTGTTTCTGCGACAGAGCCGGACGGAGCCATGCACGTCCGGAAAGACGACACCCAGCCCGTGACGCATAGCCTCAATCTCAGCATAGAGAGTTCCGCTATCGATGAGCAAACCCGAGCAAACTCCGGACCGATAACGGATGATCAGGATGATAGTAGTGTTGTCTCCGCTAGTTCGAGCGAGTGCCGTGATGGCACGGAAACTACCTCGCTGGCACCGCACACGGCTTCTCACGGCCAAGATGCAAGCAGTGGAAGTGTGACGCATGGACGTACAGGTACGTCATTTACCTCTTAGTAGAAACTTAGCTGACAGAAGGACTAGACTCGCCCGAAGACGAGCTCTCTGAATCGATCATCATTGATGACAATGGAGGCGAACCTATCGTCATCGACACTTCCGATGAGGAAGTGGCCGATGACAAACCCCGTCCAAACCCTCGACGCCGAGCGCAGCGAAAACGGATACCAACACAGTCACCAGAGATGGTCAATTGGACATCTAAAGAGTATGAGACAAGAACCGCAGCCAGTCTTAGCGCAGCGTGGAAGGAGGTGTGGAAGCAGTGGGGTCAGATCCACACGAATGCGGATCGGCAGCTTGCCCGAATCTTAGATCCGTTTCACGAGATCATGTCCAATGTGTGGCGATACGAGCTGTGGAACGAAAAATATCGGAAGCATGACGGCCGCAAAGTCTATCGTGCCTGGGCAAGGTATGGAATGGAGAAGAGGGTGAGGGATCAGCCTAGGCCGGAGAGAGACGGAAGACTTATGCGCAAACTTGGAAAGGCTTTGAAGCGGTTACGAGAAGTAGAAGAAGAGCAGCGGAGTATTGCGGTCATTATGGATGATGGGGATAGTGAGGATTGTGAATATGTGCCGACGCAGTCACGCCGTCAAGGGCTTTCACATAGTCGCAAGTCACGTGACTAGTCTACGGATAGCGTTTCATTGGCATGGCGCATACAGTGCATGCGGTATGGACAACGGTAGCATTGAGTCACTATTCGCAGCAAGGCAATTCTAACATGATCGTGTTCAACATATTCGTGAAGGTCTTGACAACGATAGCGCTGTGACATGTCCTTCCGACCTAAACACTGCCTTAGACGTGAACTAGAAGCGGAGACAACTACAGCGGAGGCCAATACTAGTCCGTCAGTGCCAAAGCGCGAAGAAAAACGTGGCCGGAAGTGCAAGAGTACTGCGCTGGAAGCAGAGGCAGGTTCATAAGTGCTCTTTGAACTAGAAGTCAAGCAGTTCTTGAAATAGACGTCTAAGGTTGTCGCGGTGACATTTGGGACTCGTCCTAAGTATGCCCATCCGAAGTGGTTCCATCTCGAGTGGGTCCGTTCTGAGTGGTTTCTATCAAGTGGACCACTTGAAGTGGTTCCAATCTGTCAGCCACCGTGTGGGCCTTAGGGTATACAGTATGACCCAAGTTCCATCCCATCTTCTCTCACTCACAGGCTAGTACGTACAGGGCTTAGCGCCCACAACGCTAGCCGGCAGAGATATAGATCTCAGTTCCCGTAGCACAATACACAACACGATTCTCCACATGTTCTATTCCCAGTGCTACTAACAGTGAGGAACACTTCGACCGCTCGGCCAACACAGCGCCCGAGACCCCCCTTCAAGATGGGCGCCACAATGACCAAAGAAGACGGGCTAAGTGCTGCATCAATCCAGAGGATGTACGCAGCTCGAGCTGTCGCGGCAAAGAGGGCGGGCAAGCACAAATTCAGAATGCCAAGTCCAGAGAGCGACCACCCAACACCCCGCCACATAGATGAGAAGGACTCAAAGGACAAAAAAGACTCCACCGCAGAAGCAGACGAGAGGGCAACAAACGATAGCTCTTCCACGTCACCCAACGCCCCGCCAGAGACCGAACGCCCTACGAGACCTATCACCTCTCTGGCAAGCGGAACCGCTGCAAAAGCCATCCGAAACGCCGCAGGTACCCCCACCACTATCAAAGTCGCCGTCGCAGGCATCCACCTTGCAAACGCCATCCGTGCCTTCGGTCAAAAAGCCAGTCGCGCATTCGACAAAGCCATCGAAGCTCTGCGCCAGATCGGTATCATCGACGTCTCGAAGGCAGCCGCCAAATGGATGAAAGAGCATCCTTGGGAGACTGCCGCGATTCTCGTTCCGCTCATCCTCCTCGCCTGCACTCCGGCATTCCTGAGCATCGCCGGTTTCACGGCTGGCGGTATTGCTGCTGGTATGTAGATATAATCAAAGGATTAGGGTTATAAGCGCTAACAAGTGAGCAGGAAGCATTGCAGCAGGCGTCCATGCAGGCATCGGAAGTGTTGCAGCCGGTTCGACATTCGCAATCCTCACGAGCGCTGCGATGGGCGGGTATGGTGTGCCGATCGTATTCGGCGGCGTTTGGGCTATAAGCACTGCGGTCGTGGGCGGAATCGCGGCTTGGAAGAGATGCCGAGGTGGAGGTGGCGATGGTGGTAGCGGTGGCAGAGCTCTTATCGGGGGACACAATGACGATGGCGGAGATGGTGGTGGCAGCGATCGCAACGATGACGGAGTCGCAGTCAAAAACGGCAACCCGAGTGGAAGTGGTGGTGACTGCGGCGACACTGTTGCTGTTACAAGCCCGCAGCAGTCAAGACGGTATTGATCAAACAGGACTAAGGAGGGTTCCATGAGACCAGTATGTGAACGACGAAGGCTACGGTAGAAAAATGTGGGCAAAGCTCGTAAGCGGAACACCCCAACTCGTCACCTCCTCCATGTCCATATACAGACCATGGGTAGTAGAGAGGCGCTTCTTGACCTGGCTGTAGAGGGGCTTGAGCTTCTCTAGAATGTGCGTGATGTCACCAACTTTTCTCTGCACGCGCTGAACCTTTGCCTTCGATAGCATCAGACCATAACAAGCGTTACAGCAAAGATCGTCCCACTGATTATGACGTATAGCTACGAGTTCCGCTTTCTTCCGCTTGTTGCACTGAAAGCACAAGAAATCGTAAGAGTTGATCGTTTTGTGGGTGGCTGCTTATGGTAGCGGGGTTCAATAGCAGAATCTTTCGTGCCAATCGCGCCAGGCTGAATCTGTAGCTGCTTAGATAGAATGCCTAAGCCATCTCTGCGCCTACTTGCCAAGTATGTCGTTGCCAGAATTAGCGTTGTGAAGCGCTCCGCAGTCCAGTAATCATCCACCACGTTTCTCCGAAAGGGATTCACACACCCCGCCAGTAAGGCGAATTATAATTGCGACACGTCAGGGCTGTCATTCGACAAAGATTCGGTTCGCATCTACGCTCATCTTTCCTCCTTCCCTCGATTCTCCAAAGAAATGCAGTTACTACCCTAATTTATCATGTATTCCCCGCCATACATCTTTTTCCATCGTCAGAGAGGTTACTGGTGGGCAGATGGCACCGACCCTACCTTGCAAAAGCTTCCTACCCTTAACGATGCGCCCCACGGTCGCCTCCCATCCCTTGCTATCAATGTGTCGCAACCCGACGCCCTAATGACTTGGCTCGAGATAAACAACGCTGCTCTAATCTCCGATCTTACAATCTTCCTCGACGCGACCGCCGCCGCACCTAGTCCTCAGCAATGGTGCATGCTTTTCAACAAACTACAACAAGAAGCAACGAATATTCAAAATTTGAGCGTCTACTGGGACGCGGAGGGACCGATTCATAATGGATTGGGCAAGAGTGTAGTCTTTGTTCGCGGGCTGGCACTGCTCAGGGTGAAGAGATCGATGGATATTGGTGGGTTTTATGCCGAGCACTGGCCAAGATATTTGGAAAAGAAAATGGGGTTGAAGCCAGTCAATAAACAAAATATTCCAGGGAGTTCTTGGGAAAAGTCATTAAGGAATTACCAGAGAGGGACTGAGCACCTGAATCCTTGGACTGACACTAACGATAGAATATAACACATTCCCAGACTCTTACTTAGATCCTTCTGTTCCTAATAGTAATTCTACGCGCCATGTACCTATGTCTCATAACACGCTGCGTCCTCAATTGGATCGAACAGCAGCGACGCCTTGTACGTTGGATCCCGCTACCCTCAGAGAAGCCGGAATGTATTCCTTCTCCAGCCGGTGCTGGAGACGGGTCTGCAGTGTCCGAATACACGGCGCAACAGCCGCAGGGACGCATTCGGCCACTGTGGCCAGCGGGTGGAGGAATATGGGCGGGTGTGCTGCTCGTCGCTGGGTGGTTTCGCGCTGCGGGGAAGATGACCGCGAGGCGTTGCTACGCATGCTGAGTGTTGTCTTCTCCGTGAAGCTCGTTACGCTGCCCACCACTAACGCGCTTTGGGTGGGCGTAATGGGTATGCAATGTGGCGGTCGTATGGGGGAGAGGGGTTGCACAGCCCGTCGCGGCTAGAGCCAGGTATGGCCCCGTTTCCGCGGAAACTCGGTGTCCAGATGCAGCGCACCACAGACGACCGTCATGTTTTAAAACGCTGCAATGTGGTACTCACGACGATGCAGTACGTGTAAACATGACGAAACTCAGATTGTACTTTTGACACCGCGCGTCGCGTTGAGGCCTTGTGCCGCGGCGCGTGTCTAAAGCCCCACGTAAAGTGGTTTGAAGTATCCACCATGTGGTGTTGAAGTGTAGAGGTAGGTTGACGCGTTGCGGGGTTAACTTTTGACGCATGACTGTACTACAATTCCGTTTGCAACCGATTCTCGTCACTTTCGATATCGTCCTCATCAATAACTATAATGCCTTCAGTACTTCTAGCATGCTCGTCGCATGTCAATGTGCCCTTGATTTCTGCTGCCGCATTCGGGTGGTGGAGTCCGAATACCGTGGTTATGGAATCAATCAGCCCTTGGCCTGCTGCCGAAGAAATTTTGTTCTGCTGCTGCGCGATAGTTGTCTGCAGCATCAGCTCCAGCCGACGGACTCTACGTTCTGCTTCTTGCTTCATCACTTCTGTATCATGGTCCATATTCTTGACCCACGTATCCACCCTTAAATGTATAGTTTGCAACGTATTTCTGCAATCGTTGTCTTGCAAAAGCTCGGCTAGCATATATGCGGAGTGGACTTGCTTTAGCAACTGAACTGACGGAAGGCCTCGGCGATGGACTGCATTGTTGCGGAGTCGAGTAATGTGCGGTAAGGTTCCTTCGAAACACCTTTTTTGTTCGGTGTTCATGCAACCGTTAGGCAGAATGTCTAAACGCTTCTGGATAAGACGCACCCCCTCTGTGAGCTCGACCGCAACTGCATAAACCACTCGCCTGGCCTGTAGCTGTCCTGGAGACCTTCCTCAAGTGCTCGTATGTAGCTCTGAGCTGTGTATCCATTGCGTTTGGCTGATGTGTCGCGATTCATAATTACTAGACGACTACGCCTTGCTCGGCCACCTGGAGTCATCCATATTGAGCCCCATACCATACGAGCAGGTTGGCGAGCAGTGGTGACCTCCTCAACCATCTCGTGCGACCATTTATCCTCAGGTAGTCGCCATACCCAGGGCGTGTTGTGGCCAGATCCACGAGCAACGCTGCACTCGTCACTGAACCTGATAGTACGCCTCCCAAAATCAAACCCCAGCCATTCATTAGTAAGATTGAGGCGTTCCGCAGCTGTGTTCTTGTTGATTTTTGGCCTACGTCTCGCTCTGAACTTGCGGTATCCCTCGTCAGCCATTGCGCGCTGCACAGTACGCTTAGAAACGCTGGGGTAGGTAGTATTGGCGTCCCACAGTCCAGCCTCCTCCATAAGCTTGTGGTACTCAATACCTGGGTTTTTCCGAGCAATCCGTAGCAGCCGGCGATGGTCTCTACTAGTCAATGTAGGTGGCCGGCCTGTCCGAGGCTGCGTTGTGGTGCTGCAGCTGGTTGTCCATCGGAGTACTGTTTTCTGTACGCACCGCTGCGAGCAGTCCAGCGCGTCAGCAACTTCGCTTGTCGACACACCAGCCTCAACCTGGGCTAAGCAGTATATCCGTTGGGCTTCTGATAATTCACCTCCGCGCACTCGATTTGATGAAATTTTAGTGCTAAAAGCTCTCATATTGATGTAGTCGTGTGTAGTTGAAGAAGATACCCCTCTTTAGAGTTCGCGTTGTTGAAATGGTCTGTGCACACGCGCGAACAGACTAAAGTCCTAGTACAGTAACTAGTTCTGAGTTGAGAGCATCCTCTATGTCCTCTGTCTCGTAATGGTCCTTAACGCCAAAATCATCGTGTTCTTGCGTACTCAAACTTAGGTCGTGAGAGTAGCCCTCGTCGTCCTTATTAGCATCTGGTTTAGAATGGTTGTCGGCGATGACGATCGCACAGTCTACGCAATGTCAGAACAGCTACGTAGCATACCCATAGAACTTATGGCTTACCTAGACTGTTACCCTCGAAAAGGGTCGGTTGACCCGTGCTCTTCCCACTTAGGGCTTCTTCAGAAATCCCCCTCGAGACGAAGTGCTCGACTTTCATGCCTTCTTCGTCCTGAAGATAGGAAACGCCTAAACAGCTAACATCGCCTTTGCAACCAAAAATTTCGAGATCGAAGGTATTTTCGCTAGCTGCGTTCAGTCAGTCATCAGAGAACGCGAGAATAGACACTTGCTTTAGGTATACCCACCTGATGCCAAATTGAAGTCATTAGCTCGGCACAACGTAAGAGCAGGCCCAGTACTTGGACTTTCGTCAAGTTCATGTTCTTCAGACGGCATCGTTCTCTTGTGCTCACGGCGCCAGGTCAGTTTTGGCTTTGGAGGTCCAAAGTGATTAACAAATTGGAAGTTCTGCGTTGGAAAAGAGTTCAAAGACATCGTTGTGGCTGCTGTTGTAGCTGCTGTTGTTGGTGCTGGTTTTGCGAGGAACGCGGAGGCGCCGTGGTTTAAGTAGGCGAAGGTTCCACGCTTCGATCCCAACCTTCTTGGGAAGCTGGCTTGGATGTATTGGGAGCTCCATCAGGCAGCAGCTGGCGCGAGACGGGTCCAAAACGCAGACTCCAGGGGTGCACGGTATTGAGTCGAATCAGCAGTCGCGCAGCTGCGTCGTGTTGATGGCGATGCGGCCCTCGCATGAAGCCCCCCTTTCTTCAGACGAGAAAGTGTATGGCTAGCCTGCTGATACTAGTCATAGAACAAGGAACTGCGACATTATCTCCCCATAGGCCAGGTTGCGCAGCCGCCATGCACCTCCTCGTTTTCGTTGGAGCCCGCCTCTCAACGAGCTCGGAGATGCCCATTCTGGTTGATTCGCGTCCATAAACAGAGCAGATAGATCCTAACACGGATGGTTAACTCGTCGGCGACCCCGAAACCCAAATTTAGGCTCAAACTCTTGTCCAGGCTTCGGGCTCCGCTCTAGTCCTTCGCTCCCTTAGTGACACCGGAATGTAACATTAGCATCATGCAGACCGTCATGCAAACTTGAGCTCCACCAATCTGATTAATGATGCAGCATGGGCGAGTACATGCTGCGACCGCCGCCTGCCTAAGTGAACAGCGGATGGTGGCCTAGCCGCGCCTCCCGGGCGTGATTCTGGTGACATCCGGCTTTCACCGACACCTGCACGGCTTGAGGCCTATCTTTCCCTCAGGGGTACGTAGTCTCGTCACCTTGCTAGGCGTCCGGATGAAATGGCACGGACATAACCCCTCCTCCTGAGACATGATCGGGGCGTCTAAGGCCATGCCTTTGCCGTCCTGGGCAGTTGATGATGTGGCAGGTCGAAGAGCTACCGGAGGCCCTGGCTCGAAAAAGTGGAAGAGCTAAGGAGAAAGTTTCGGTGGCCGTCGACGAGATTTCAAGATAGAGGGTGGCAGATATTCACTGCGTAGCTACGGGAAAGGCGGCGGACATAGTGCGGCCAGAGTCCTAGGAAACAGTAGAAAACCTCGCTGATTCTGGAGGAGAAGATTCGTAAACGCGGCCTGCTAACGATTACGGCGCAGCGCCCTTGTCGTCGGCGGACTAAGAGTAATTGGACGCAGGACTAGGCGGTGCAGCGGTTGCATGACTCCTAGGGGGCAAGAAAATACCTCACGGTGGATCAGAGCAGGCCAATGAGGTAGACGGAGGGTGTTGGGGGAAAGGAGACTATGGAGGGGGAGGATAGACCGGCGAGGGCAGTGTGGTTATATGTGACGAGGTCGGTGCACGGGCCAGATAAAAGCAGCGAGAGGCTAAGCGAGCATCCATTTCCCGCTTTGGAAGCCTCCATTTCCTGATGCAGTTCCACTCTTACACATATACCTTGTAGTAAAGTGTATAAGCTCTGTTTTTGCAGCGTCAAACTGTATAGCACAGCTGGCTCCTTTGGTAAAGAGACTAGCTATGTCGCGTTCTAGCAGGCGTATGTTTTTCTGTAGGCTTGTTGAAGAAGCAGAGATGGTGTTACGGTTTGGGAGGTAAGGGCATTGCGCGTGTCACGTGTGTTGTCCTGGCGCTCCTCCCTCACCTTCATGAGCACTTTCTCCCATTACAAGCATCAGAGATACGTCATGTAAACAGACCCTGCTGCTAGCCTTGAAGAGGCCAGCTCAAGCAGAACAACAAGACAGGACAACAATACACTTCATACTCTGATTACTGCTTTGCGCAGTTGCACTTTAATTTGCTACATTCTCCACCGCAATAGATGGAGAGGTCGTCCATATACGAAAGTGAGTAGTTGACGGTTGATGAAAACAGAGGTCTGATATATATCAGAAACAGAATTGGTGATACTGGGCTGCCTTGTGGGATGCCTGCTGATATGTTGCTAAAGTCTTCTGTTTCTCCATTAAACGATAGCCGAAGCTGACGATTTGTGAGAAAGGACTGGATCCACGCTATTAGGCTGCAGGGTAGCTTTAGTTGTTGCAGGATAGCAAGTAGCTGATTCCGGGCTACGTGGTCAAAGGCTCCTTTAATGTCTAAGAAGACTGTAGAGGTAGTATATCCCTGTTTTCTGTTTTGCTGCACTTGGTTGAGTAGGAGCAGAGACGCGTCAATCGCAGACTTCTGGATTCTACCGCCAATTTGCGAAGGATGTAGGAGGTGCGAAACCTCTGCTAGCGCGCCTAGACGTTTAGCTACTAGACGCTCTGCTACTTTTCCTAGGCAGTTGAGTAGGGCGATTACTCTGTATGCTTTAGGCGCTGAGTAGTCTGGCTTTTTAGGCTTCTTTAGAATGATGCCAGTAGCTTGCTTCCATCTAGTTGGGTGGTAGCCGTGGTTGAAGAGAGCAGAGAATACCTGAAAGATAGTTTCTGGCTGTGTTTTGTAGGCGGCCGTGATTATCTCCTGGTTGATAGCGTCTGGTCCTGGAGTGCTACTCTTAACTTGAGATGAGCAGGCTGCTTGAACTTCTGCTCTAGTGAGTGCTGGCCAATCCCGATTGCCCTGTTGGTAGGTGTTCCACTGGATCGCGCTAGATGCTGGTGGAGGTGGAAAGAGCGTAGTCCTAAAGGCAGAGCATTTGCCTTTAAAAGTGTCTTCTAGCCTGTCTGCGAGCTGTATTGCAGGGATGCTTTGACTAGTAGTAGACTTAGTATATGCCATTGCCTTGTAGATAGACTTCGCATCCTCCTTCTCTAGAAACCGGTTCCAATGGTCCTGTTTTGCTGCTTTGATGGCTTGTAGATAGACGTTCCTAGCTAGTAGGTAGTCTCTCTTCCATAGGAAAGCTTCTGCGATAGAGGAGGCAGCTAGCTCGCGTTGGAATAAGCGTTGCTTGTTTAGCATACTGGTGCGTAGAAGCTGCAGGTCTTGGTTCCACCATGGCTTGCTCTTTGGCTGTGTAGCTAGTTGTGGGATAGCAGCTGCTGCTGCCTCTGTGATAGCAGAAGTAAATTCGTCTCCAATCTGCTCTAGTTGTTGTTGTAGAGCAGCGTTCTGCTCTTGTATAAGCAGTCTAGAGGTGGCTATAGAGGGAGTAGGGAGATTGCAGAGATTGCTAAGAGCAGGGCTATTGGCAATAGCTGCTGCAAGTGTGCTATTAAAGAGATCCCAGTCTGCTCTCTTTGTGTTGTATCTTAGCGTAGAGAGGTTGTTTTCATCTCTATTATACGCTTTGATAGCAAACAGTATGCCAAAGTGGTCGGAGCCAATATTGGGTATAACTTGCCAGTCTTCGATCTTGCCCACTAGGTCTGGGGTAGCAAAGGCTAGGTCTAGTACGCTTTCTCTACTCATGTTTGAGCGGAAGAAAGTGCCTTCTCCAGGTGTGTTTAGTAGGTCTAGATTTTGACGTTCAATCCAGTCTACAAACAAGCTAGCTCTAGAAGAGGTAGTAGCTAGTGTAAGGGTGCGATGGATTAACCATAAGTGCAAGGTAAAACAGTAATGAATTCGATGGAGAAACTACACTACGCTTGTGCTGAGTTTATGTATCGCGTGGTGCTAGGTTCGAGAAACTTCCAGAGGTTCCTAGAGCACCGATGAAAGTCCGAGGGTTCCACCAAACAACGCGCTAACGAAGGCTACAAGCCGAGTACTACTTATCAAGGCTTCAGCCTCTTACAGTACCCCCCTTCTTAAGCTCAGCCCCCTTCTGTAGGGCGTGCTTCCAATCTTTTAGAGCGTCGGTGTCTTTCAGGTTTAAGGCTGGTTCCCAAGTTGGATCAGGATAGCCCTCCCATTTTACAAGGTACTGCTTTCTGCGTCCCTGGCCTCTTTCCTCTAGAATCTCCTCTACTAGATACATCTCTTCTCCATCCACTTCAATAGGTTCTGGTTCGTTGTCATCTTGTGGCTGACTAGGTAACGGGTCCGATGAAGCGAGCCTCAGCATGTTAACGTTAAATACTGGATGAACTCGTCCAGGAGTGTTTAGCTTAACTGCACTCGGTCCTACAACTTCAAGTACTGTATACTTCAAGTTCTTCCAGTCAAGCTTCCTACTTGGCCTCTTAGTCTTAAAGTGATCGCCAAGCTTCAGCCATACTTTGTCACCAGCTCGCAATTGAGGAGCTTGTTTTCGCCTTTTGTTGGCCTGCAGTTCTTGCTCTTGTTGGGCTTCTCCCATGATCGCTTGAGCTAGCTGGATGCTCTGTCTTAATCTTTCAACGATGTTCTCAGCCTTTTCATGCTCGTCTCGCACTCTCTTTCCCTCAGGCTTGTTTTGCGGGCCGTACTTAGTAGCAATCTGAATAGGGTCCACTTCGTATCCGTGCTGCATAAAGAATGGTGACATCCTTGTAGACCGTGCTTCTCTTGCTGTAATTGCGATTTTGGCCATTCCCAGGTTGCCCTTCCAATTGCTCTGATTCCAGTCGCAGAAGGCGCGGAGGTAGGCTTGTACTGTCGCGTTCATTCTCTCCGTAGATCCATCGGTCTCTGGGTGGTATCCTGACGATAATCTTCGCTCGATACTCATCAGTTCACAAAGCCTAGCCCACATGTGGCTTACGAACTGTGAGCCTCGGTCTGAAGTAATGTAGTCCGGTAGCCAGTGGTATGCAACGACGTGATTCATGTACGCCTTAGCTACACTCTCTGTCGTAATGTCTGCCAAGCCTATAAGTACTACGTCCTTACTAAGGCGGTCTGTTACCACCATTAGGTTGGTACAGCCCTCACTTTCAGGCAAGCCAGTTATAAAGTCCATAGAGACTTCCTTCCAGATGCGTTCAGGAATCGGTAAAGGCCGTAATAGCCCTTGGAGGCCATCTCTCCAAGGCTTCACTCGTCCGCAAACAGAGCAGTTCCGTACATACTGGCGAATTGAATTGCTTAATGAAGGCCAGAAATATTCGCGTGCAACAGCTTGATATGTAAGGTTTCTTCCTGGGTGTCCTAAGGCCCTTGAAGAGTGTATTTCGTGTATAATGCTAGTCCTCAGAGGTTCACTGTCTGGTACCCATTTCCGATCTCGATATAATAGGTTACCAGAGTCGTCCAAGCAACACTCCGAGATCGATAGCTTAAGGTCTAAAGCTGTTGGAAACTTGCGTTCGCCGTCCCTAACCGCTTTCCAGGCCGATTGACACACCTGGTCTCTTTCCCTAGCTTCCTCCCAGAGTTGCTCCAATCTGTGTTGAGCTGGTAGGGTTGGGGGTGCAGACACTGGGTAGGAGAAAACTGTCGGTCTCTTAACACTACACCGGAAAATCTTCAGTGCTTCGTCATCAGCTGGATCTTCGTCTGTCGTAGCAGTAGCGGGTTTAAAGACCTGCAGGAAACGTCGAGAGATCCGTGCATCTGAGCCATTAGCTGGCATATCCTGATGTCTTCTTGAAAGAGCATCGGCTCTAACATTGTCAGCTCCAGGCCGGTAGGCAATCTCCATGTTTGGGAATTTTCCAAGAAACTGGGCCCATCTCATTTGGCGTTCGCTGAGCTGCCGAGGCTTCCCAAAGTATTCTAGGTTCTTGTGGTCTGTAATTACCGTGAACTTCTTCAAAGACCTTAGCATTCCGTCCCATTCAGCTATGCAGCAGATCACTGCAAGCAATTCTTTATCGTGGATTTCGTAATTGCTCTGGGCGCTAGTCATCTTCTTCGAATAGTAGGCGACTGGTCGTAGCAGCCCTTGGTCATCGTACTGAGATAGTACTCCAGCAACTACGTAACCAGACGAGTCGGTCTCTAAGATAGTCTCTCGATCCGGGTCCCATTGAGCGAGTACTGGTTCAGTAATAAAGATCTCTTTTAGCTTGTCAAACGCCTGTTGCTCTGCTTCTCCCCATCGGAAGGTAACATTTCCAGTCAATCTTGTAAGCGGAGTTGCTATCTCTGAGTAGTTCTTGATAAAACGCCGGTAGAAGTTCGCAAATCCTAGAAAGCTGCGCACTCCCTTCACATTTACTGGGGTTTCCCATTCCTTAATAGCCTTAACCTTCTCAGGGTCCATTTTAAGTCCCTTGCCAGCTTCAATAATAAATCCGAGGTACTTCGTGCTCTTGACGTCAAACTCGCATTTCTTAATGTCTAACGGTAAACCAGCTTTGCCCATAGCTTCAAGGACCTTGTTTGTGTTTCGCTGGTGCTCTTTCAAGGTACCGTCGGTGTAGATTAAGACGTCGTCTAGGTAGGCTGAGCAGAAGTCGTCGATGTACTCGCGAAGCGTCCAGTTGATATACCGCTGGAAGGTGCTAGGTGCGTTTGCCATGCCGAACGGGGTGACCAGCCACTCGTATAATCCAAACCGGGTACGAAAGGCTGTCTTCCATTCGTCTCCTGAATTAATCCTTATCTTATGGAAAGCAGCTGATACGTCAACCTTCGTAAACCATTTTGCCTTAGCGATATTGCTGAGGGTCTCCTGGATTAGCGGTAACGGGTATCGGTCCTTCTTAGTAATAGCGTTAAGAGCTCTGTAGTCTACGCAGAAACGTAGCCCTCCTCCTGGCTTCTTCGCAAATAGCACTGGAGAGGCTGCTGGGGAGCTACTTGCTCTAATCCATCCCTTGTCGAGAAGGGATATCAATTCTTTGCGTAAGACTAGGAGCTCTCCCCTGCTCATGTTGTACAAGGGTCCCCAAGGTGGCTCCTTCTCCTTGCCATTCTTATCCTTTTCTAATTCAATCCGATGATCAATCTCCGGTCCGCGCAGAGGAGGCATCTTTGCAGCTGTTTCGGGGTCAAAGATCCAGGCCATGTGCTGGTGTGCTTTAGGAAGATGCGACATGACATCAACCTTCTTCTTTGGGGCTAACGCTTTCTCAATGTCTTGAAGAGAGGCTGCAAATATCTGTACTGTCTTGTCGTTCTTTGAGCGCCGGATGTACGTGTAATAAGCTGTTGCACCGATTCGCTTCAGCCGTAGGTCCTTCGGGATAGGGCGGTCCTCTGTGCTAATAAGGCGGATTCTCTGGTGTGATGAATGGATATAGATAGACCTCTTAGATGGAGCAATAGTAACTTGTCTCTTGTTCATCCACGGGCGTCCAAGTATAAGATCGTATCCTGGGTGTGAAGGCGCAACGTACCCCCATATAGTGTCCTTGTAGCCTTGAATGTCGATAGTAAGCCTAGCGACTCTTCTAATAGTCCCAGGCTCTTCGGTAACTCCTTCTAACACGCGGGGGAGATAGGTAGGCACTGTAAACCAGCACGTTTAACAAGGCGGGGGCTGATAAGGGAGTATGAGAGATTTCCAGTGTCAATTAAGGTTGAAGCAAAAGTATGCTGGTCAACTAATGTCTCGACAGTAATCCCATTGCTGCTCATGTCCTTCTTAAAGGACGCCCACTCTTTTGCCAAATTGTGCTGACTCACATGCAGCTCTTGCCGGTGACTTTGGGCAAGAGCTAGTCTTTTTCCGAGTCGCTGTCTTCTTCTGGGGTATCCACACCACTTGATTCCTCGTCATTATTTAGTTCCTCCTTCTGGGCTTTCTTGCTCTTCCTTCGCTCTGTATTCTTAGAGCTAGAGACCTTTAGCACGGTTGTCTTTTTGTTCTTTCCTTTCTTCTCAGATAAATCTTCATCCTCAGCACAAGTAGCAGACACATGTCCTCTACGCTTGCAGTTGAAGCAACGTCCTTCACGGCGTAATCGGTCATACTCAGAGCTGCTGAGTCGGTGGGGCCTCCCGGATCTCCCTGTGTATTCTACCCCTTCCATTCTATCCTCCGGTACTGGGGAAGGGGAGCGGTGCTTGCTCCCGTATTCTTTGTTCGGGGGTCTGTCTTCCCGATGGCGGTTCTTGGTTCCTTTGGTGTGCAAGTCCATCCGGTACAGCTGGTCGGCGATCTCGATTGCCCTGTTCTGTAGCTCCTCTAGATTCTTGCTCTTTAGGCCTACAAGCTTGTCCTGGAGCTTGTAAGCGAGGCCTTTTCTAAAGATCATCATCTTTGTATTCTCGTCCAGGCTGCTGTTGGAAAGCAGTAACTGCTCCTGGAAGTCCATTACGTAGCTGCGGATGTTCTTGTTCCCTTGTGACATAGACCAAAGCTTGTCACGAGCTCTCTCCTCCTTGTGTGGATCTCCAAAAATCTGGTTAAAGAACTCAAGGAGTTGGTTAAAATCCCATTTGCCTGATATCCTCATCTGGTTCAGGTATGGCAGGGTTAGAGTAGCTGCTGTTCCCTTAAGTCTCGCGAAGGCGTAATCGCATGCCATCTTATCGTTCTCGAAATCATTCTTGTCATTTTCCACCTTAGCTGTCAGCTGCTGGTAGAAGACCTGGTATTGTTTCCTTGTACCATCGAAAATGTCCGGGTCAGGCTGTCGGCGGCGCTTTGCGGCGGTATTGACGGTGTTCGTGGGTTGTATCGCAGCTAGAAGGGTAGCTAGCCATGCCGGCGGCTGCTCGTTTGGGTTTACGGTCGTATTTGTAGCTGTAGGGGCTAGAGGACGTGGATCTCCTGTCTCCATGGGCGCTGAATCCTCATTGCTCTGAGGAGTAGAGACATTTCTTGAACCAGCCTTCTGCAGCGCAGTTCTCATCGTACTCCAGATATAGAACGCTTCCTGTACTCTTTCTTGGGCTGCAGGCTCATCCATCCCCTGGGCCCTACATAAGTTCTGGAGAGATCCTTGTATCTCCTCATTGCTTACACCGTCGTGGTGCAGTTGCGTTATCTGCACTGCCAGTCCTACTGCAGAAGCATCCGCTGCTGCCATTGTACTAGTGTAGGTGGTTCGATTTCTGGGGCCACGCCTTAATTAGTGGACTTATCCAACGATCCTCGGTAGACCGTTCTGAGATTCTGGTGCTGCCAAACGTCCGCGACAATAGCAGGCTTACCCAACGATCCTCGGTAGACCGTTCTGAGTTTCTGGGTGCTTGTACGTGTACAAGGCTGTGTAGCACTGCAGCCAGTTGCAGGTGCTCTTCGTTAACCCTCGGTGGGTTCGAAACGGCTCGACTGAGATCGGTTCTTTGATCAATCAGTATCTTCAAGATATCGCTCTGAAAGGCGTCCGTCTAGATGTAGCTCTAGGGGGCTTCGATCGTCACTGCTATGGAGGCTACTCCAAAGAGGCTAATGCGACGTAGCGGATGCTACAGAAGGATCGAATTCAATTGTAAGGGTGCGATGGATTAACCATAAGTGCAAGGTAAAACAGTAATGAATTCGATGGAGAAACTACACTACGCTTGTGCTGAGTTTATGTATCGCGTGGTGCTAGGTTCGAGAAACTTCCAGAGGTTCCTAGACCACCGATGAAAGTCCGAGGGTTCCACCAAACAACACGCTAACGAAGGCTACAAGCCGAGTACTACTTATCAAGGCTTCAGCCTCTTACAACTGTTTGCCAGTCTGTTTTTAGGTGACTGTTTGCAGCAGCCGCAGTAGCGTATGAGGGAGCCGTGGTAGTAGAGGCAGGAGTCGAGGCAGAAGTAGAGGCAGAAGTCGAGGCAGAAGTCGAGGCAGAGGTCGAGGCAGAAGTCAAGGCAGAAGTCGAGGCAGAAGTAGAGGCAGTGGGTGTAGGGCGGTTAGGCGGAGATCGAGTGGCGTTTTCTAACGCTGGCTTTTGGAGGAGCTTGACCTTTGTTCCAATTGCTCTAGACACAGATTCAAGGCTTGATACTTGAGAGGCTAAGATAGAGACACCTTGTTTGTTGACTCTGTTGTTCTCTGTGTAGTCTCTGAAGACTTCTAGCAGATCTAGCAGGTCTGTTTGGGTCTTGCGAGATGTAGCGAGGGCAGAAGCTTGGATTACCATGCTTCTGGCGATACTGAGAGCTTCTTCACAGGTGCTAGCTACTGGCGTCTGAGCTAGAGGTCTGCTGGCAGCTGAGAATTGGAAAGGAGCTGGTCTTTGGGCGTCAGGGGTAGCAGATCTACTGCTAACAGTTCGTTTGTTGGTAGTAGCAGTAGCTACATTGGCAGTAAAGGGGTATCTAGGTTGAGATGGGCGTCGCGTTGAGTCTGGCGCTCCTAGAGGGTCTGGGGAGCTAGGGACGTTTAGGTCCATCTCTACTATAGACTCTGTGTCTACAGCGTCTAATGTAGATACGCTAGAAGCTGGCGGGCTTCTAGCGCTCTCATGTGATCCAGGGTCCAGAATGTCCATAGGTCCAGGTGATAGGTTTCCTTCTCTTTTATTTGACAAAGAAATAGTTGAAATGACTAGAAGAAAGCTTGTTTTTGCACAGATAGAGGTACCTAGTCTCTGTCACGGGGCGGGCAGACAGGGAGAGATAGGTGCACGTAATCGGTATATTCGCTACGTATCGCTGACAGTACAGGGTCAGGCTATTGACAGGACGTAGCTCAAGGAGCTACGCTGCGGATTCTCGGACGAGTAGATTTTAAAGGGACAAGGCCCGTGCTTACAGCGTCCAATAAGCGGTTGCTGGGTCTCGCTTAGCCACCCAGCGACTCCTGATTGGCTGCACGGCGCAGCGCCGTGACAGTACTCCCCTCCTCTAGGCGGAGCTCCGACGACGCGGTGGACCTGGCTTGTGTGGGTAACGGCGGTGGTAGTTTGAGACAATCTCTTGAGCGTTCTCCAGGTGTTCGGCAGGAACCTCCGTAGGGTCGTCATATCCTGCCCACTTCACCATGTACTTCAATCGGGGCTGGCCTCCACGGCCGCGGCGATCCCAGCGGGAGTCTAGGACATCCTCAACCTCCCATTCTTCGACTCCTTCGACTTCGACGGGAGGAGGCGGGTCTTGTCGTTGTCCAGGCGGGGGGTCTGTGGCGGCAGGGCGGAGCAGGTTGACGTGGAACACAGGATGGACCTTCATAGAGGCAGGTAACTCTAGCCGGTAGGCGTACGGGCTAACGACCTTGTCGACCCTGTAGGGGCCTAGAAACTTCCAGTCCAACTTCTTCTGCGGGCGGGCGGTCTTAATATTCCGGGCATCTAGCCATACTAGGTCGTTCTCGAAAAACCGGCGGGCGGGCTGGCGCTTCCTGTTCGCATACTTCTCATGCTGGGCCTGTGCTATACAAATCTCAGAGCGCAGATATTCATGGATAGTCCTTATCTTTAGGGCGAGGTCTTCAGCGTCCCGGGCAGCAGGTTGGCGGCTAGGTTCGACAGGTTCGAAGCCTAGGCGGGGGTGGAAACCGTAATTCGCAAAGAACGGCGATGTCCGGGTGCTCTCGTTGGTGGCGTTGTTCACTGCGAACTCTGCAAGCGGTAGCCACCTCACCCAGTCATCCTGCAGGTACGAGACTTGGCTTCGCAGGTACTGTTCCAGGAAGGAGTTAGCTCTCTCCGTCTGTCCATCAGTCTCCGGGTGGTACGCGGTTGACAGGAGGGACTGTATCCCTAGGCGGCGGGTCAGGTGCTTCCAGAACTCGGATACAAACTGTGGTCCCCGGTCCGACACAATAGTCTTAGGTAGTCCGTGTAGTTTCCAGACATACTTCGTGAACAGGCGCGCTACTTCCTCAGCGTCGCAGGTGCCGCGGCAGGGGATAAAGTGTCTCATCTTAGTAAGCCTATCCATTACGACCAGGATAGCATCGTAACCGTTACTCTCAGGCAGGTGCGTGATGAAGTCCATAGACAGGTCCTGCCAGGCTCGATCAGGTATTGGGAGGGGTCGCAGCACACCCTGCTTTGCTTCTCGGGATGACGTGATACGTCTACAGGTGTGGCAGTTGCGTGTCCATTGCTGGACGTAGTCTAGCATACCAGGCCAGTAGTACTCTCGGGACAGAGCTTCGTAGGTTCTGGAGCGGCCCATGTGGCCGGCGACTGGGCTCTCGTGGTACATTCGCAGCAGTTCGGCGTGTAGCTCAGGGTCGTTGGGCACGTACAGGCGGTCTCGGTAGTACAGGTATCCTTCGCGCTCTATACACTCGGCGAGCGTGATCTTCTTGTGGCGGTTCTGCCTAGTGCGGAGAGCTTCTAGTATAGATCCCAGCTCTTCATCACTCTGGTATCCCTGAGTAAGCCGGTCTCTTATGGTCGGGGGCAGTAGCGGGGCAGATCTCTCGGGCGGTAGGATCGGGCGGGCAGGCTCTGCATTCAGTTCAAGCGGTGCTGGTTCCGGTGGTATTGGATCTGTCTCTCTAGCTCTAGCTCGGGTGATTGGGTACAGGCGGACGACGTGATCTTCGCAAAAACGTACTTTCTTTCTGGGCTTTGGGGACACAGGAGGTGTTGGCAATGCATCGACGAGGCGGGCGGCGGCTAATACAGGGGTCGTGGCGGGGGTGTCAGGCGGTGTTGGAGGTAATTCGAAGTTTTCCTTCTTCAAAACCACCTGGCTCTGGTGCTGGAGGCGTTCATCCCCCTCCTTAGGCAGATCCTCTGACCTCCTGGTCAGTGCGTCAGGCTTCGCGCCTAACTTCCCTGGGCGGTACGTGATTTGGAAGTTAAAGCGGGACAGGAATTCAGACCAGCGGGCTTGCCTACGGTTTAGCAACTTAGTTGTCGTGAAATATTCTAGGTTGCGGTGGTCTGTAATAACTTTGATTGGCGAGGCAGCTCCTTCTAGCTCAGGTCTCCATTCCTCAAAGCAGCGTATAATTGCGAGCAGTTCTTTGTCGTATATCTCGTAGTTACACTCGGTCGTGGAGTGTTTCTTCGAGAAGAATGCTACAGGTCGCAGTATTCCATCGTCTCCGTACTGAGACAATACTCCAGCAGACACGTAATCAGAGGCGTCAGTCTCCAGGATAATCTCCTTCTCCCAGTCAAAGGGGGCTAGTATTGGGGCTTGAGTGAAAGCTAACTTCAGGCGGCTGAAGGCTGTCTGGCAATCATCATTCCAGTGGAACTTAGTATCCTTTCTTGTTAGGGCGACGAGCGGCGCGATGATCTTTGAGAAATCACGTATAAACCGGCGGTAGAAGTTACTAAACCCAATAAACGCTTGGACGTCAGTTAGGCAGGATGGGGTCTCCCACTTCTGTATTGTCTCAATCTTCTTCGGGTCCATGCGAATACCCTCTCGGCCGACAATAACTCCTAGGAAGGTAGTCTCTTCCTTAAAGAACTCGCACTTCTGGATCTTCGCATACAGTCCAGCTTCTCGCAGGGCAGTCAGGACCAGCCGTAGATGTCTTACGTGCTCTCCTCTCGTGCGACTATAGATCAGAACATCGTCTAGATAGGCCGTGCAGAAGACGTCGAGATACCTTCTCAAGGTATCATTTATAAATCTCTGGAAGGTGGCAGGGGCTCCGGACAGTCCAAAGGGCATAACCAGACTCTCGTACAGGCCGAATCGGGTGCGGAATGCGGTTAGCCACTCCTGGCCTTCCTTAACACGGACGTTGTTGAAGGCGGCGATGATATCAACCTTTGAGAAGAACTTCATCCCTTTTAGATTATTCAGGCTTTCCTTGATAAGCGGGAGCGGGTAGCGGTCTTTGACAGAGACGTTGTTTAACCCTCGGTAGTCAACGCAGAATCGGAGGCCTCCATCAGGCTTCTTAACGAACAGGACAGGTGACGCGGCGGCAGACGAACTAGGACGGACGAACCCCTTTCGTAGGTTCTCCTCCAGCCATTCCTTTAGGGCCCTTAACTCGTCACGGGACATAGGGTACAGAGGCCCGAAGGGTGGAGTCTTCCCCTCAATTAGGCGGATATCGTGGTCATGGGGGCGGTGCGGCGGTAGCTTCTCTGCCTCCTTAGGCGAGAAGACATCCCAGAAGTCCCTAATTTCAGCAGGTAGCAGGGTTTCAGGGTTCAGTGGGTCGGATCCGTCAGGCTGAGCCAGATAGCGGTCTATCTGTTCTATAGTAACAGTGAACATCTTATAGTTCCTTCGTGCATACGCGGCACAGGCCTGAAGCGACACCTTCGCGATGTCTCGGTGTTCCAACGGTTTCGGGCGGTCAGGCAGGTCTACCGGGCGGGATTTCGGCGGGAGCTCATGCAGGGCGTGGATCTTGTTTGACCTTCCAGGCATATTACAGTGTTTCTGGCAGTAATCGCTCTCAAACGTTAGTGTGTGGCTGGCAAAGCCAACCTTTGGGTCGTGTTGTTTTAACCAGGGCATTCCTAGGATTACAGGATAGTGCGCAAGCTGCGTTACGTTCAGGCGGATAGTCTCAGAGTGGTCTTCCACTCTCATTGTTGCCTCTACGTAGTGTGTGACTGTCCCCTCGTTGGACATGTCACCATCAAACGTTACAATACCAAAGGGGTGCTTCCGTTTCTTCAGAGGTAGCTCATGGCTCTCAGCCCAGCTTCGGTCTACAAATCCTTTACCCTCTGCTCCAGAGTCAGTCATAGCGTATGTCGGTATCGCCTTCCTTCCCACCACTAATGTGATGGGCAGGATTATCATATTGGATCTCTGGTCACTTTCTTCGTGCACCGAGAGTCCCCTAACAGACGCGGTAGACAATCGAACTAAGGGAAGTTCGTTCTCGTTGCGCCGCTTAGGAGCCTGAACGCGACTCAGTTCAGGCTCACTCCATTTAACGGGTGGTTTGTCTCAGAGAGCGGGCTAGCAGCGCGGCGGACTGGGGGAGATCTAGGAGGACTAGCGGGACGGTAAGACTGAGGTGATGCAGAGCGGAGTGCCCGGTAGGCGGTGGGCGGACTAGGGGGACGTTGGTGAAGAGCTATACCAGTTTGCACTAACTGACGGGTGTCAGGTTCAGGGCAGTAGGCTACTCGGTGGGACTTAGACCCGCAGCGGAAGCATTCTCCTCTCTCTCTCCGGCCACCAGGTGTGGAGATTCGCTGCGAGCTGAGGTCCATAGGTTCGTACGTTGGCGGGTGGCTTAACGGGGTAGGACGTGGGGAGTTGGGTCGTCGAGTAGGTACATCTAAGTGGGAGGCAGGTTTAGCAGCTGCAGCGTAGCTAGCAGGGGTAGTTCTGACAGGCGGGACGGGGCGGTTGCGAGAGACTTGCTGCTGGTGTTGGCGGTAGCGGTTATCAAGCTTTTGCAGGTGGCTAGCGTAGGTAGAGAATTCTTGCGACGGCGGCGGGTTGTGTAGAAGCATGTCTTGTAGCTCGCGGGATATTCCTTGGAACAGCAGGGGCGTAAGGGCGCTTTCTGACATATCTCCCTCTAGGGCAAGTCGCTGAAACTCTGAGAAGTAGGTGCTGAAATCGAGGTTCTTCTGTCTTAGTTGAAAGAGCTTGTTCTGGGCGTTCTGAGCACGGTCGGGATCTCCAAAGGCTTGCTCTAGGTATTCGAGCATCTGCGGGTAGTCGACGAACTGAGGGATGCCATACTGGATTTTAGGCAGCATTAGCGCGTAAGCGTTTCCAGTAAGACGTCCAGCAACGTAGGTCATTCGGTTGGTAGCCAGTGGAAAGCGGTCAGCGTTCGCGTTCATCTTGCCGTATATCTGTTGGACGAACCGCCGAAGGTCGCTGCGAGTTCCATCAAACTCCTTTGGGTCAGGTATCTTCTCGCTGAGGCTGGCGGTTCCGGAACGTGGGGGAGTAACAATCGTAGGCGGTCTCGCTGGGTCATCTGCACGAGCTTCAGCTGTAGCTCGGGGAGACGGAGCAGCCGTTTCATAGGGGGTCTGTACAGCAGGGCTTGCAGCAGCAACAAGATGGCGTTTCTCAACTTCCAGCTCAGTAATCTGTTTCTGGTCGGCCGCGAGTTGTTCTTTCTGGTAACGGATAATTCCGTCGCGTTCGGCGACAGAAGTTCGGAGCTCTTGTTCTGCAGAACGCGCAGCGCTAAGGGAGTTCTCTAGGTTCCGCGTATACTGGTGGCCATTACGCAAGTACAGTAGCCAGGCGTCAGGGTTGTCCTGGATCTCGGCCACAAGGGCCTCAGCCGAGTCTGGGGTTGCCGGAGGTTCAGGACGGTCCATAGCGGTCCTCGGGCTTACGGCACCTATAGGGTAGGAGCTACGTAATGTCACGGGGCGGGCAGACAGGGAGAGATAGGTGCACGTAATCGGTATATTCGCTACGTATCGCTGACAGTACAGGGTCAGGCTATTGACAGGACGTAGCTCAAGGAGCTACGCTGCGGATTCTCGGACGAGTAGATTTTAAAGGGACAAGGCCCGTGCTTACAGCGTCCAATAAGCGGTTGCTGGGTCTCGCTTAGCCACCCAGCGACTCCTGATTGGCTGCACGGCGCAGCGCCGTGACAGTCTCTATCAGCTTTTCAGAGCTGAAAAACAGGGAAAAAGGCGTCTTAGTTTTACTCGTTTTGCTCCTTCTCTCTTCTTACTAGCCTAACTAGTAGACCTCTAGGAATTGATTAGGAGTAAAATAGCAGAAAACTAAGCAAAAGGCTGCAGTATGGTGTGTTGTGTCCAATTTGCGGTGGTTTGTGGTGGATCGTGCTTTTGCTGATAAGATAAGAGCGGTCTGTGCGCAGAACGTGAAAACTCAGAAGAGCGTGAACTGTAGGTTTGCACCTGGCTGCGCTCCTCTACCACGAGCCTAGAGGCTGTGAGAGTGATAAGAGAGCTTCTCTGTGTTGTACTGCGATGGATTCTAATGATTTTGGGATGCTGGAGGCGCTGGTTTCGATTTTGCTGACCCTAGAAGGAGGGGAGGTAGTCTCGTTTAATGGAGAAACAGAAGACTTTAGCAACATATCAGCAGGCATCCCACAAGGCAGCCCAGTATCACCAATTCTGTTTCTGATATATATCAGACCTCTGTTTTCATCAACCGTCAACTACTCACTTTCGTATATGGACGACCTCTCCATCTCTGCTTCTTCAACAAGCCTACAGAAAAACATACGCCTGCTAGAACGCGACATAGCTAGTCTCTTTACCAAAGGAGCCAGCTGTGCTATACAGTTTGACGCTGCAAAAACAGAGCTTATACACTTTACTACAAGTTGATTGATTGATTGATTGATTAGTTTAACGTCCTATGTGAGTCGAAGACTATGGAAGACGAGAGCAGCTAAGCTGCTCTGGTAATACAAAGGGTGTTTTTGCAGGGAGTGTTTCTATCAAAATACAAGAGATGGTGAGGGCTTTAGCCCTAAGCAAGGTTGTTAGGAAACAAAGTTGCTGCGCAGTAAAGAGATATAAAGGAAAGTTATTCCTCTACGTTCTGGTTGAGATGCCACTTGCGAGTGCCTATCTTTGTGCTTGTTATAAAGGCTAGAGTAGCCTTTATTCCTTGTGTTGTGTGTAGGAGAAGAGGCAGAGTCAGCCTTGATTCTCTCACGTATTTTTGGAGGATTTTGCGGTCTTGTTTGTACCCCTTGCAGCTTAGTAGTAGATGCTCCACTGTTTGCTTAGCTCCGCAGCTGCAATAGGGGTGGTCTGCTTTGCCTATCTGGAATAGGTATGCTTTGTTGTATCCGTGGCCAAGTTTGAGCTGATAGTAGGCGCTAGCAATCTCTCTTCTTGTTCCTAGTGGGACTCTGACTTTCTTCTGAATTGACAAGCTGTACCTAGCTGAGTAGGTATTTGGATTGCGTAGTGTTGCCTGTGAGGAGTAGTTTTTGAGTTCTTTTGTCCATTCCTGCGTTGCTAGCTTCTTGATCCTGGTACTAGTCATGGCGAGGCTAGTAGAGTTCGTGGCTGGCCTCTTTTTGGCAGCTAGTTTAGCTAGACAGTCTGCTCTTTCGTTGCCTGCTATGTCTTGATGTCCAGGGACCCAGTAAATGCTGATAGTAGCTCCTTTGCTGATGACCTGTTTGGCTGCTTTTGTGAACGGTCTCTAGGAACTGGATTCCAGCTACCTAGTCAAGATGCTATTTACAATCAAGGTAAGGAGAAAAGGAGGAAGCTGGGTAGCTTTCTGGCGTTGCGAAAGCTGGCGCACGGTCCACGTGCTCGCGGAAAAGGCGGCTAGGCCACAGGGCCTAGTCATATGACCTCGGGCTCAGCCCGTTACATTACCCCCCTCCTTTCCTCTTCGCGCGTGTCTTAACCCACTTCTTCCAGGCGTGGGTCTTGCGAACGTTGTCTACAGGCTCCCAGGTCGGTTCAGTGTAGTCCTGCTATTTTACATGTGCTTGTTTAAGTGCATTCCTCCCATGTTTTGTTGTTCTTTCGTCCAGTATTCGTTCAACTATCCATTCTTCTTCTCCATCTACAAGAATGGGGCCTGGCTGGGTGTTTCCAACCTTTTGAGATGGAAGAGGGTCGTTTGGCGCGTATCGTAGCAGGTCGACATGAAAGACAGGGTGGATCTTTCCGGGAACGTCGAGTTCATAGGAGTGCGAGTTGACTTGTCGTGTTACCTGGTACTTCCCGTGAAGCCAGTCTAGTTTCTTAGATGGCCTTGTCGTCTTTACGTTTCGTAGGTTGAGGAACACCCAATCTCCCTCTTTGTACTGGGGTGCTGCTGTTCTTGTCTTGTTAGCCTGGCGTTGCTGTTTCTCCTGCGCCATGGCTATTGCAGCTTGAGCCCATTCTGTTGCGTTCTGAAGTCTCCCAAGGAAACTCTCTGCCAAAGCCTCACCGTCCTTCGTTGCTCCATTCTGAACCATACGTTCTTCCACCAGCTGGATCGGCTCGTTGTGGTATCCGTGCATGAAGAAGAAGGGGCTCAGCCCGGTAGAGGAGGCTTCACGGTTGTTGATTGCTCCTATGATAATTGGAAGTAGTAACGACCAATTCTCCTGCGTGTAGGTGGCCCAAATGCGAATCATCTTCTCAATCTCTTGGTTCATTCGTTCGGTAGCACCATCGGTTTGCGGGTGATATCCAGTCGACAAGCGTTGTTGAATGTTTAGGAGCTTACAGAAATGCTTCCAAAGGTCGCTTGTGAATTGGGGGCCTCTGTCACTTGTAATTGCCGTCGGGATGCCGTGGGTAGGGTAATGGCGCTCAAAAAGTCGTTGTGCAACGGCCTCTGCTGAAAGGTCATGCATACTTTCCAGTTCGATTCCTTTCGTCAATCGATCAGTAATTACCATGCAGTTTGTAGCGTTGTCTCGTCCTGATGGTGGTAGATCGGTGATGAAGTCAATCGAAATCTCTCCCCAGATGCGTTCAGGGATTGGCAGCGGTTTAAGCAAGCCTTTTTTCGTTTCTCTCCATATCGTATTTCTTCCGCAGATTTCGCAATTCCGGACAAATTGACGCACGTCGCTTGCAGCGCCTGACCAGAAGAATTGTCTCGAAAGAATCGCGTAGGTGAGATCTCGTCCAGGGTGACCGGTGATGTGCGAATCGTGAATGTCTTGGATAATCTGTGTACGTAACGGTTCGCCACTTGGAATCCATACTCGACCTCTAAACCGCAACAAGCCTCTCTGGTCCAAAGTGCACTCGGCCATGCTCACTGACTTCTCCTTCTGTAGTTCAGTTGGGAGGTTGCGCTCTCTGTTTGCCACTAGAGTCGTAAGTTCCTGGTAGAGTTTGTCTTTCTGACGGTTCTCATGCCAGAGCCTTTGCATGCTTTCGTCCTCGAATAGTCGTACTTCTCTCGTGAAATCGATATCAGCCAACGTGTCGAGAGAACGGATCTGTGTACTCCGTAGGTGCTTGTTTTGAAAGAGTCGAATGAATCGGGATCGAAGTCGTTCATCGTCGTAGTCTGCAGGCAGGTCCTGTTCTCGTCGTGAAAGCGCGTCTGGCTTTCCCATAGTCTTTCCTGGTTTCCATTCGAGAGTAAAGTTGAACCGTGAGAGGAATTCCGACCAACGCACTTGTCTTTCCGATAGCTGTCTCTCTCGATAGAAGTACTTCAGGTTCTTATGATCAGTCAAGACAGTGAACTTGGCAGCCATGTGTAACTCTGGAGTCCAAGCCTCTAAGCAGCGAACGATAGCGAGGAGCTCCTTGTCGTGGATGGGGTAATTAGCTTCGGTTGCAGAGTGCTTCTTTGAGTAGTAGGCAACAGGTCGCCAATCGTTGTTTGCATCTTTCTGTAAGAGCAGGCCACCGGTTGCATGTCCTGATGAGTCGGCTTCTACCAGTGTTTCCTTGTCTGGGTCGAAGTGGGCCAGTATTGGTGCTGTGATGAGGAGTTCCTTGATCTTCTCAAATGCTTGATTACAAGCTTCGTCCCAGCGGAATACAACCTCTTTCTTTGTCAGATTGAGGAGCGGCTCGGCAACATCAGAGAACTCCGGGATGAAAACTCGGTAGAAATTGGCAAATCCAATGAATCCTCGAACAGCTTTTACTGACGACGGCGTAGCCCATTCGCGAATAGCAATGATCTTGTCAGGATCGACTCGTATCCCGTTCTGTGCTTCGATGATGTATCCAAGGTACTTCACTCTCTTTGTCTCGAACTCGCATTTGTCGATATCCACCTGAAGTCCCGCATCGGTGAGGCGCTGAAGTACCTTGCCAACCTTCTGCCTGTGATCCTGGAGCGATCCTGACGAATAGATCAAAACATCGTCAACATAAGCTGAAACGAAGTCGTCAAGGTAGTCTTGTAGTACACTGTTGATGTAACGTTGGAAGGCGGCAGTTTACTGGCGAGATATTGGTCGAAAGCCGTCAGCCACTTGTGGTACTGGGGTGGGAGCTTAGTTCTTGGGTCTGATCGTTGTCGTGGCTTCAAAGCTTTCTCAATGTCTGCTATCGAAACGGCGTACACTCCCGTGTCGAGATCGATGCCGTTTTGTCGGTTCGTTTTTCGACTTCTTCTCACTTCAGCCATAAACGCAGCGGCCATAACCTGGGTAGCTTTGAGTTGCGGTGGATGGTAAGATGTCTTCTTGCGATTCCAGACGCGAACGTTTGATACGCCAATGTCTAGACAGCCTCTCCTCGCAGAGATAGTGACGTTAGCGTCTTCCAGCCACGGTTTCCCAAGGATTACGTCGTATGTAAGGCCAGGAACGACGTAGAAGAAAATGCGTGCTTGTTGATGTCCGTCAATATCAATTGCGGCATAAGTGACAGTGTCCAAGATCGTAGTCGACTCTGTGTTCTTCCCAGCAGCACCTTCCAATCGTCGTGGTGTTATACGTAGGGATGGCAGTCTCAGAGATCGAAAGAGTTGTTCGCTTATAGCGGAGTAGCAAAGGCAGCCTGAGTCAACAAGTCCAGTAGCGAAGTCTGTCCCATTGATTCTGATGTCTACAATGAAGGGATCACCGTCCATCTTAGCTTCTCCCAACTCTTTCCATTCTCTCTGAGCTGCCGCGTCGTCCTATTGATCTGGATCAACTTCTTCGGTGTCTTCAACGGCAGCGTTTGATACCAAAGTGCTTGAAGCAGCTCTGATCGTGGAATGTGATGGTCGGATAGCAGCTGCTAGCGGGCAGGTAGCTATCCGGCATCCGCTACGACCACACCTAAGGCAGCGCTTGTCGCGGCGTCGGGCATCAATCTCCTCCTGGTCCACCCACTTGGCTCGCTTTCCAATCAACAGCTGGTCCTCCGGACGCATGGAATGATAACCGTTTGTGTTTGTTCTGTTACCAATGCGAGTAGCGTTGACTTGGGTCTGGGCTGCAGGTGTTGGTTCCCATTCCATCATATCCTCACGGGAAGCTGACATGGTCGCTCTGTCGCTCGACGTCACCGGTAGCGCAGGGAACAGGTTGTCTTCGGTCGTACGATTACTGTGACGGCTGGCCTTCTTTGTCCACTGACCAAACAGTTCCATATCATTGCTGAGATCTACACACTTCTGAGCGAATCCTGCGTATGTGCTTGTCTCGGTTCCTGAAGTGCCGACAAGCCTGTCCTTCATCTTACTGCTCAGTGCATTGCACAAGTAAGAGATTTTGGCATTTTCGGGCCAGCTCTCTGCGTCAGCGTTTGCCATTTCTTTCTCAAACCGCGGGTAGAAGGAAATAAACGTCTCTTCGTCCTTCTGGCGTATCGAGTAAAGGTTCTGGATCGCCTTCTCCTTCCGATTTCGTTCGCCGTAGAGGAGCTCCAGACGATCGAGTAGCCCGCAAGGGTTTGGAAATTCTTGTTTGACTTGCATCTCGTAGTATGTAGTCACATTCGTTTTCGCTGCTCCTTCGAGGCGCATGTAGACGTAGCGCAATTGAGCTTTGAGGCTTCCGATTGCTTGCGCATCTTCCTCAATCTTGCCTTCCATCTCCAACCTCCATCCTCGCCATTGTGATTTGTTGCCACCGAACGTAGGAGGGTGGGGCAAGCTATGGCGTGGCTTTGTGGTCATGGGGACGGACGAGTTCATGGGTTCTGGCCTCGGCGTTGGGACGGTAGCGGCGTCTGATTAATTTTTTCTTCGGTAGCTGTGGCAGGCCACGGTTCTGTAGGTTCTTCTTGACCTTGATTGTATGTGAACGGTCTCTAGGAACTGGATTCCAGCTACCTAGTCAAGATGCTATTTACAATCAAGGTAAGGAGAAGAGGAGGAAGCTGGGTAGCTTTCTGGCGTTGCGAAAGCTGGCGCACGGTCCACAGGCCATGTGCAGAGATGTTATCTCAACTGAGATCAGGTCACAACTCTGCTCAACTGCAGTGACCAGCGCGCCTGCTACAACGCCTGCACTACAAAGCAGGCGTTGGAAACTGATATTAGGAAGGCATTTCGGATGGGTTTGGGTGAAAAATCGATGAAAATCGACCTTTCGCCAACTAACAAAAGTTGGTGTTCGATGTCTCCGCGGATGACCTAGACACCGACTCCGAAGAAGATAACCAGACACGCACTCATAACGCCTACCCCGGCTCCCACAACAGCATCGGATCGATCCACCAGCGGCGGTGGTTCGTGCTCCTCGATCGGCAGAGTAGTGGTTTCGAATCAGCTAGGGGGAGGTGGACAAGGCGACTGCTGCCGAACGGAGAGCTAGGTGGCTTCGACGCCTTTGCCGTGCGAGGGAGGGACGTGGAGAGGAGTGTAGTTACGGGGCGGTTGGCGAGGGATGTGGAGAGCGATGAGGGTTGTGAGGCGTACTATGGTATCATGCGTAAGTTTTGTGAGTGGGGCGGCACGGTGGAGATGTTCGGCTGTATTATTCGGGGTGGCCAAATCTTGGCTTTGTCATACTTTACATACAATCTTAGTACTTTGTGTGACCACCTTGAGCGTCAATGACTGCCTGGCAACGAGCTGGCATAGTCTCAATGAGGCCCTGAAGAAACTCAGGGGTAATTGAGTCCCATGCCTCTTGTATAACCCCCCTGAGTTGATCGTACGTGTACTGCCTCCCTCTAGGCAGGTCAGGATAGTGATTCTCAATATAGTCTTTCATCTCATCCCAGACTGGCTCAATTGGACTGAGGTCTGGTGAAAATGGAGGCCAGTATATAGGCGTTATCCCTCTTCCTTGTAGCTCAGAAAGGGTCAGCCTTGCAGAATGACCTGGGGCTGAATCCTGCATAAACTCAAGGTCTGGATTAAGGCGTAGCCACCCATGAATAAGTGGTACAATCCTTTCACAGTACCTCTCTTTGTTGATAGTCTTCCACTCTTTCTCCCAAAAAGGGAGGGACCTTTTGTAGTACCAGAAAAGCAGGCCCAGAACATCCAGCCACGCTTTCTTGGTACCTTGTCAACAGTACAGGTAGGATCTAACTCCTCTCCAGTCTTCCTTGTTACCCATACTCGACGGTGCCGCCCTCCAGTTACCCACGTCTCGTCACTCCAGAGGATCCTCCACCACTGCCAAGGCTCCTAGTTGACATGCTCACGAGCCCAGGCAAGGCGCAAGTCCTTATGGAGTTGGGTGAGAGGTGGCTTGGCTCGGGCAATGCGGCGTGTGTATCCTCTAGCAGTCAAGGCACGGCGTATCACGTACTCTGACACCCCCCATGCGTCAAAGGGACCGTACGCAAGTTGATGCCAGCTCATCTGACGTGTACGTCGTGATGATCGGACGTACGCCTCAAGCTCGTCTACTTGGGCATCTGTAAGGATACGTGGGCGACCACTACGTCGTTTTGGAGTGACAGAAACACTAGTAGCTGCCCACTCAACTTGTCGCTCGGTGACGTGGAGGAGGTTGGCGATATATCTGTACGTATGACCAGCTAGCCGTAGAGTCTGTACCTGCAGGCGCTGGTCCCGTGATAAATGCTGACTATGGGGTGGTGTTGATGGACAAGGAGTAGCCATTTTAGGACGGTTGATCGATGGGATAGATGAGATGGATAGGATAGATGAGATGGATAGGATAGATGAGATGGATAGGATAGATGAGATGGATGAAATGGACGAGTAGTAGACATTCTGGGGGGCACACAGAGATGCTTCTCGAAACAGGTTAACATTGTATTGTATACAGAATTAGGTAGGATTTGATGTAATTTGGACGATAGAGAGGCTCCGCATCATCCGCCAAGCACCCCCACCGTGCATCTCCACTCACAAAACTTACGCATGATACCATAGTATGTTGGGAGAGGAGGGTGGAAAGACATCGAAGACTAGGACCCTTCTGCTGTAGACTGCGATACATTTCTAGAATTTCGATATAAAAGTACCCATAATTTAGCACAACACATTCTAATGTCTCAAGAACCAATCAAGTCTAGTCTAGTCTAAATCGCTCGAATCTTCCCACTCCTTGTACTCCCCCTCACTACATCCTCATGGCCCTCAGCAGCCATGCCCTTCCTGCGCACCGCCATCACCTCGAAATATCTCTCGGGCGTAACACGTACCTCCAATTCGCGCTTCGAGCGGATGCGGCGCTTCTGTTTTCCCGCGGCGCGCGCTTTTGCTACGGGGGATGTCGAAGCTACCGAGGTACCTACCGAGGCCGGTGTCAGAGCGGGCGTGAGCTGGATTTCCGGTTCGATCGCAGTTGGAGTCAAGGGCTGGGTCTCCGAGCGGCGCAACTCACTGACGTGGGTGTACCGCCCGTAGGACGTTGCAGTGCGCTTCCGCTTTGCCGGTGATTCTTTGACGTATTCTGCTTCCACGTCGGTCTCTCCTCCGACATTTGGAGGCTGGTAGTTCGTGTCCTTATTGAGCCTCTTGCGCTTCGTGCCAGCTGCAGTGGACTGATACGCTGGTATCTCGGCCGCGGCAGCAGGGCTTTTGCATGGACGGCCGCGGGGCTTCTTAGCTGGCATTGAGACGTGAGTTGCTACCTTGTTCGAGGTTATCTCGATGTGTATAGGTGGACTCTGGGGTTGGGGAGAAGAGCGAGTGGCGGCTTCAGTCGCAGCTTTGATACGGCGTATTGCTGGTGATCTGGCGAGTTTGGTGTGCGACGAGACTCTGGAACTAGTGATTCGAGTGTGGTCCTTGTTGACTTCGATTACCGTACTAGTAACCGGAGGATTGTTACCATTTTCGGTCTCAATACTATCGGAGACGATGTCTTCGCCTGAGGCGTGTTGCTGTTTATCAGACCAGGTACGGGCCGCCGGTGGTACAGGACCGATGTTGCTGCTACCGCTAATGCTTGCGCGAGGCCTGGTGGGTGTTGTGTTCACTATGCTGCGAAGTTCTTCGATAACTGTGTTATGTTTAGTATCCTTCCCACAGTGGAAACGATGTAGGCGTGACTTACGACCTTGAGGACCAGTTTGATGACCAACATTTAATCTTTCTAGAAATATTCGTGGGGCATACTTGTACTCGCCGTCCCGTTTCTTCGTGTCGTCACTCTGGCTGAATGCTTCGATGGCTTTGTGAAGTTTGTCGGGCGTGCCTAGGCTGTTCACGTTGGTCATGTCGGAAGGCTGAATGGCAGGCAACTTGAAACGCGACCCTGATTCATACTGAGCCAGACTATCATGGTGTGCAAGCAAAGGGTCTCTGAAAGAAACACCATTGAAAGTGGCCGGCTCTATTCTCTCCATGTTGCCAGTAGTGGCAAAGTCCCAATGGATTCTCAAGCTCTCCCAGTCAGCCATGCGGATGGTCTCTGGGAATGGTAAGGATGCTGCAGCTTTGTTGTACCAACACTCTGGCTGGTTGTCAGGACCTCCGTATAGGTAAGTTCTTTCCAAATCATCCTCTGTGGTGGGCTTTGTCATGCCTCGAGTGAATGGTGCTTCGGGTGTCGCAGGGCTGGAGTCCACACGATACAAAGTCCCTTCTGCGGCTGCAGTGTAATACTCAGGCATCTTGTTGTAGTCGCAAATGCTGGAGTCTGCGTCTATAGCATCCTCAAACTCACGCTGCACGTGGTCAACCTTCTGCTTGACAGCACGATACAGCTTTCGATCGCAGTCGTAATCGTGCTCGGTGATCTCTCGCAACAGACTGCGATCGATGCGCTGAATGCGTTCCATGTAAGTGGTAGGCGAGTCATTACCCCCTTCTGTGATAACGTAGTGGTGCGCTTGTTTCAGCAAGTGATCGACTTGTTCTCGTTCGGTCTTCTCGTCCTCGCTGGAGTAGCCAGAGTCTTCCGAGTCTGAGAGGATGAGCTCGGGAGTCTGAGTGGCTGCTCGAAGATCATGTCGGAATGCCATCTTATTGTCGTCCAAAGTGCCTGTTCTGAATGATGCCGGGCGCTGGTGGAATCAAGCGTATAGATACAGTAATTATAAGTCTAGCAAACAGCTGAAACGACCGGTGAGCAACAAGTGTACAAAAAGGACGAACAAACACAGAACATGCAAGAGCCCTTCTGTTGAAGCAAGCAGCCTGTCTGCTAACAAAGTCTTTATTGTGAGGTTGGACAAAGCCACCACAATAGGACGCCATGGTGTATGCAGCAAGCGGAGGCGTCCTTGCAGCTGCGCCTCTGCAGTGAAGCGACGATTTTTTCTCTTTGTACTCTTTAAAGCATGTCGAATGTGGTAGTGCACCTGATCGTCCCACGGATGTCACTATTGTCGTGTTTCATGGTTAGACCTTGCATGGCGGCCATGCAGTTGAGGGTCGTTGTGCCACCGGATCCTCGGGCGATTGGGGCCTCCAATACGGTTGGACAGACAACTGATATGCAGTGTAGCACGGCGAATGCGCCAGGGTTGAGACAATGAAAAGCCATCCGAACATTCGAATTGGAAGGGCAAGGGGCTGAAGGAGAGACATGCGTCTATTTTCATTCTAGGACGAGCGCCACTTGCGTGCTCCCTATATCAGCCAGGTCAATGCGAAGTCAGTCGCCCCCAGATGCCGTCTTGTCATCTTTTGTTGCCATGTTGTCAAAGACGAAGGGGTGGAGGCGCCTGGCTTACCTAAGCGTGATGACGCCTGCCACTGGTGTGACGACTCGTGGACCTCACTATCTGCATCAATGGGGCGAAATGGCACCGCACAAATGCTGCGAGTTCTCCAGACAGGCCCTTGTGCGCCCAGATCTACGCGGTGAGGGGAAGCGTAGCAGAAGGAAGGTCGACAAGGGTGTAGAAAGCTGGGGTGCAGAGGTCGCGCTGACGTACCTCGGCTCACGCAACAAAGTCAAGCGCGTGTCACGTCCCCGAACGCTCGACTCAACATCAGCACACATGCTGGCCTTTCTGTTCCATTGCTGACAGCTGCTCCTTGCACCCTTTCTTCGTATTCTTGTTTTTCGTTTTGCGTGATACCCCAAGTTCTTGTACATTTCGCCAACAGCAGCACTTGCAGAGCCTCAGATATGGCAGGCAAGTAGATAGCTCCAACATGAGGAAGACTCCAAGCTGACGTACAACATAGCTCTTCCTCTTTCTTTCTCCGCCGCAGCGGCAGGTCTGGCCTATCTCAACGCCCGCCACGGTGTCAGCTACGACTGGCCCATGCTCTCCTCCTTTGTCTCAGCAACCGTCCGTACCATAGCCGCAGAACGCCGCGACCGACTGAACCTCTTCTACGAGCTCGAAATCATCGTCCAGTCCTCTCGAGCAAACCACCCATGGATCATATTCCATGGGCAAACGTGGACATACAAGCAGGCTTACGAAGTCATTCTGAAGTATGGGACATGGCTGAAGGGCAAAGGTGTCGAGCAGGATGAGATTGTCGCGATGGATTTCGTCAACTCGGAGACGTTTATCTGGGTCTGGTTCGGGCTCTGGAGTATTGGCGCAAAGCCAGCATTCATCAACTACAACCTGACAGGCACGTCGCTTATACACACGATCAAGACGTCGACTGCAAGGCTGGTCCTCGTTGACGAAGAAACTAAGGCCAACTTTAATGAACGTGTCATGGCAGAGCACGGCTTCTTCCCTGCCCCTGCGACAAGGATAAATACGAACAAGGCGAACTATGACTTCGAGATGGACCAAAGTGAGGTGCCACGCTCCGTCAAGAGTCAAGCACTGGCACAAGTACAACAGCAGGGTATCACTTCAACACCACAGAAGCGACAACTCGAAATCGTCTTCTGCGACAGGCAGTTGCAGGACTCAATTCTCATGCTACAACCAACCCGTCAACCTGACTCCTGCCGGGCCAATCAGACGCGTAGCAGCATGGCAATGCTTATCTACACGAGCGGTACCACTGGCTTGCCAAAGCCCGCAGTCATGAGCTGGGGTAAATGCAGTGGTGGTGCAAAGTTTGTCTCTGACTGGCTCAACATCAAGAACGACATAGTGTATACCTCCATGCCACTCTACCACTCCTCCGCCTCCGTTCTAGGCGTGTGCGCCGTCCTCCGCGCCAGTGGTACCATCTGCCTTTCTTCCAAGTTTTCCCACAAGACTTTCTGGCCTGAAATTATCTCAAGCAAAGCAACAATCCTTCATTACGTGGGCGAAACCTGCCGCTACTTGCTCTCCGCTCCTCCATCGTCTCTTGACAAGGCCCATCACGTCCGCGCTGCGTTCGGCAACGGCCTGCGCCCTGATGTCTGGGAGCCATTCAAGGAGCGTTTCGGGATCAGGACGATTTTCGAGTTCTACGCTGCCACCGAAGCGCCCGCGGGGATGTGGAACCGCAGCGACAATACCTTTTCCTCTGGTGCCATCGGACGAAATGGCACAATCGCCTCCCTCCTCTTTACCTCGAACATGTGTCTGGTGCGTACCGACCCTGGTGCCGATGGCGCACAACCTCTGCGCAGTGAAGGCGCAGGATTATGCCAGGTATGCGACTGGAACGAGCCTGGTGAACTTTTGTACAAACTTGACCCTGCCAACATTGAGTCGAAGTTTCAGGGCTACTTTGGCAACGACAAAGCAACAAGTTCGAAAATCGTGAGGAATGTGAAGAAGATGGGCGACGCATACTTCCGCTCTGGAGACCTCATGCGCTGGGATAAAGAAGGCAGGTGGTGGTTCGTAGACCGAATCGGTGACACCTTCCGCTGGAAGTCTGAGAACGTCAGCACAGCAGAAGTCGCTGATGCAGTTGGCCGACATGCCGCCGTTGACGAAGCGGCTGTCTACGGTGTTCAAGTTCCCGGTCATGACGGTCGCGCTGGATGTGCTGCCATTGTTCTCAATGCGTCCGCACTCTCCGCATCTGCTGAGGCCGAGAAGAGTATAGCAGTCAAGAGTGAAATTCTGCATTCCCTCGCTGCACATGTCACGAAAGAGTTACCGGCTTTTGCGAGACCGATCTGGATCAGGGTCACCAAGCAATTGCAGACGACAGGCACGAACAAGCAACAGAAGCATCTGTTGCAGAAAGACGGGCTAGATCCGCAAGTGGTCAAACAGTCGGGCGATGCACTGTACTGGCTCAGGGAGGGGACGTACATCCCGTTCACAGCTAAAGAGTTTAAGATGATAGAAGGTGGTGGGTTGAAGCTGTAGATGCCCTGGTGCAGCACCACAAAGTCTTCCAATCAAGACTGTTTGCACCACAAACCAACGCGGAAGACAGTAACTACAAGATTCTCAATAACGTGGTTCACCAGCGAGCGGGCCACCCCACCGAGTGGGCCAGCAAACCACACCAAAGCGCCTACGCAGCGACGTAGCGCAACACCACAACAAATTACTGTACTGTACATAATAGCGTAATATTATTCAGAAGCGTCGCTATCATCTACGTCCTCTATTTCTACCTTGCAGGTGCGGGAGTTATGCCCAACCTCGCTGCAACGGCCGCAGCGTCTCTCTGCGCGCACCCTCTTCGCAGGCGTCTCGCCCTCCTCACGACTACCACCCTCCTTTTCAGCAATCAGGTCAGATACCTCACCAACTGTAAGAGTCTCCTCTGCGCGTATATACCGCCTTTTACGGGTTTTGCGCTTTGTAAGCGTATCAACAGCGTCTCGAAGGCGGCCTATTTCCTCCTGCACCAACACCATATTATAAGCTATCTGCTGAGCGCCTTTACTTAGCTGCTTGACCTGCTCATCTAATGAACAACAACCCAGTTGCGAGGTAGACCAGTGAACCAGGAGGAGATAAGGACCTTGCCTGCAAAGATGAGGAAGGGTGGGATAATGCGCCCCGTCGCAGCGACGCCTTGGACCAGGGTAACCCACTCGCGATCGCCAGGCTGTAGTTTCTTCTGTTTCCCAGGTTTCTCTGAGCCTGTAACAACAAGCTGAGAGGATATCTTGCCCATCATGAAGCCAGACTCATCAAAGTTCCAGGTGTCCTCATCTACGATACCATACTTCGCCTTCATCGATTGAACCAGGCTGAACCAGGGCCGGATAACCGCTGGGTCTTCGCAGGCAGCTCGCTGGCGATGGTACGGACGACTCCATGGCGTGCGCAGCTCAGGTGTACGCGCGATAAACCTATCAACCCAGTTCTTGCCTGTAGGCTTCCCGCCACGCTCTCGCAGCAGTCTATCAGCCATAGCTCGTACGTGTAGCTTCGAGGGCGGTACGCCACGTAGACTCTCGTCAAGTATCCGCTGTATAATCACCTCCTCTTCTAGCTTTGTAAGGCGCTTTGAATTCGGCTCGCAATCGCGTCGATAGCGTTTCCCGTCGCGTCGGTGTTGCACAGTTGTTCGAGGGACGTTGTAGATAGCTGCAGCGCGTCTTTCACTTTGGAACTGGTTTGATTGGATATCAGAGATAGCAAGCTGTATATCAGCTTCAGTATAGGTTCTGCGAGCTTTGCGTTGTTGCGACATTACGTGTTGTTGTCGCGAAGGCGCTTTGGTGGGGTTTGCTGGCCCACTCGGTGGGGTGGCCCGCTCGCTGGTGAACCACGTTACCCTGATTTGGAAACAATGTACAATCGGGTGCCAAAAGTCTGTTCGCGTTGACGCATGGACCACCACAACCACATTTGATTATCAACTTCAAAGCAGTATAACTCTCTACTACATAGACCAAATAAGACAATTAGGGTTGCAAATTAATCGAATTACGCTTAGTATCTAGTCTGCTAGCCCTTTGCACGTCGCACAGCGTCTAGGCGTCGTGGCATAGACCTAATAAGGCGTTTGATCAGTGCGTCAGGTATAGCAGCCCATGCCTCAATCAACCCCAATTCGAACGCCTCCCACTCAGCTAGAGAGTCTCCCATATAGTCAAATTCAGGATGCAGCTCATGGAGCTTCTTTTTAAGTGCCCACCACATGTGTTCAATAGGGTTAAGGTCAGGTGAGTATGGTGGCCATTTGATCGTAGCAACACCATGAACCTCTAGCCACTCCTTCGAGACCTGGGAAGTGTGGATAGGTGCGTTATCCTGCATAAACCACTCGCCTGGCCTGTAGCTGTCCTGGAGACCTTCCTCAAGTGCTCGTATGTAGCTCTGAGCTGTGTATCCATTGCGTTTGGCTGATGTGTCGCGATTCATAATTACTAGACGACTACGCCTTGCTCGGCCACCTGGAGTCATCCATATTGAGCCCCATACCATACGAGCAGGTTGGCGAGCAGTGGTGACCTCCTCAACCATCTCGTGCGACCATTTATCCTCAGGTAGTCGCCATACCCAGGGCGTGTTGTGGCCAGATCCACGAGCAACGCTGCACTCGTCACTGAACCTGATAGTACGCCTCCCAAAATCAAACCCCAGCCATTCATTAGTAAGATTGAGGCGTTCCGCAGCTGTGTTCTTGTTGATTTTTGGCCTACGTCTCGCTCTGAACTTGCGGTATCCCTCGTCAGCCATTGCGCGCTGCACAGTACGCTTAGAAACGCTGGGGTAGGTAGTATTGGCGTCCCACAGTCCAGCCTCCTCCATAAGCTTGTGGTACTCAATACCTGGGTTTTTCCGAGCAATCCGTAGCAGCCGGCGATGGTCTCTACTAGTCAATGTAGGTGGCCGGCCTGTCCGAGGCTGCGTTGTGGTGCTGCAGCTGGTTGTCCATCGGAGTACTGTTTTCTGTACGCACCGCTGCGAGCAGTCCAGCGCGTCAGCAACTTCGCTTGTCGACACACCAGCCTCAACCTGGGCTAAGCAGTATATCCGTTGGGCTTCTGATAATTCACCTCCGCGCACTCGATTTGATGAAATTTTAGTGCTAAAAGCTCTCATATTGATGTAGTCGTGTGTAGTTGAAGAAGATACCCCTCTTTAGAGTTCGCGTTGTTGAAATGGTCTGTGCACACGCGCAAACAGACTAAAGTCCTAGTACAGTACTAGCGCCAGGGTCCGAGGTTGTTCAGCTTTCTCTCTTTTCTTTTCGTTTTTCTTTATTTTCAGACAATATGTAGTTTCACTACCCGTCCACATTTGAGCCGACGTCTGAGCTGGCAAGGACTCCCATCGAACTCGAGCGGCGAGTCCTCCTACCTACAAAGGTCGCAATGTCGAAGTCCCCTGATCAGTATAAGCAGTGATGGCAGATCGCTTGAACTCGACAGATTGTACCGTTACAAGCAATCATGTTTGTATATGGTCTTTCAGCAGGAGTAGCAGTAGATCTGTAGTTATTCTTGAGATTGCTGGTCGCGGTGGAGAGGCAGTCTTTGGTTGGATTCGGGATTCGAGGGTTGGTAGTCTGAATTTCGCGCATTTCGATCTACGATGCAAATTCACAAAGGACGAAGGCTTTTAAAGATGCTCAAAAGACTTGTGAGAACCGCATGGAAGAAATTACTGACATCTACGCGCCTTCTTCAAAGACAATTGCCCCGTCTTATATATTGGTATAACGCAGTAAGCCAACACTCCTCTTTCTCTTCCTCCAGTCATCAGGTTGGTAAGGCTATGTATCTCGCGGTCCCCTTCGGTGTTAGAAGCAACAACTTTCCCTTTTGGGCATTTATAATTCGTCGAGATCTGCGCATGATTCCATAGGTCAGCACAGATCTATTGGACCGCAAATCTCACCTTGGATCAGATCGGATGAGTGAACGCCGAAAGGAGTACCGATCGCAGCCACTCCAACTTACACATGCATGTAACGGCCTCAGAAGTGCCGCTATGCTCTATACAGCGCAACGACCGTAGCCTTCGTTCGTTTGAGATGTGTCCTCGGTTTGCAGGGACTCGCTGAGGAAGCATCGTCGTACTCACTGATATATCGAACGCAGTGCTTGTTGCCTGCAGGCGATTTGCCTGATTCTCCCGAGATCGGTTGAGCATATCGAGCTATGTGTTTGACAACGGCTGGGAGTACGTACGCAACCTCCTTAGACGCCTGACGTGCCAATATTCGCCTGTAATTTCCTGCTACAGTGGCCGGGAGAAACATGCTTTGGGGACTTCAAAGTTGTAGCAACGAAATGATCTGCCAGATAAGCCGGACAACGCAGTCGTAATATTAAGATTTGAATTGGATGACATGTGGACTCAGAAGCGTGATTTCCCGGCATTTTCGAGAGGACTGTGAAGACGAAGCATGTGGATCATGACATAAATCGAGATCTCATGTATTCGACTTGCGATTCAGGACTTCTACTCTTGCACTTGTCGCACTAAAGTGGCAAATGTAAGGCAGTCGCCAACGTTACTGGAATAATTAGTACAAAAGCAGCCCAAAGAGCAAAATATGATGATTTGGTCTATGCGTCCAAGTTTGTGCTACATACTAGTTAGATCTTGGCCTTCCGCGTCCTCTTCGCTTTTTTCTTTTTCGGCTCCTGGTACGCTGCATCTTCATCGTCTCCCTCTTCCTCAGGTTCATCTTCGAGAGTAGCGAGGGAGATAGGCGCTTTCCTCTTCGTTTGCTTCACTGTCCCACCCTGTGCTTGCTCAGCAGTGTCTTCGGTCTCAGCCTCTGCCATGTCTTCTTCGTCTTCATCCACACCCCCCCTCGCACCTTCTCTCTCCGCCAACCGTGTCAATGCAGCACCAAGTCTTTTACCTGCGACTGCTTTACCCTTTTTCTTCCCGCTCGGCCCACTGCCTGTAGCGTTACCTCGCACACGTGGTGCAAACGCACCAGCTCCAACACCGCCCTCGAAAAACCTTGTGATGTTGGCTTGTGTGCCCTCTTTCTCGCGGCGATTCATGTCTTTGATAACCGGGACAAGCACTTCATCTGTCCTCTCACTAGACCACCCAATCTGCGCACTCAAAAAATTCCTTAATCCAGCGAGATCAGGCACACCCCACTGGAACGGCTGTGGGTCAGAATCGACCTCAGGATTTAAGTATGCGTCTGCGACACGCGGATCAGGGAAGCCCGGAGGCAGGAAAAGCTTGGTACCTTGACTCTTGCGGAAGCGGCGACGGAACACGTTCGAGGCATCTGCTTCTTTGGGAATAGTGTTATTTTGCACACCGGTCCACCAGTCTTTGAAGTCCTCCAGCTTCGGAAATTCAGAAATGATCTCGAGTGCAGTGACGGGGCCGATCCCGGGGATGCCTGTTGTATAGTCGGAGCCGAGGAGTTGTGCGATGGCGATGAGTTTCTCACGGGTCAGGCTGAACTCCATAACCAAGTCATTAGCGAGATAGCATTCCACGAATTTGGCGGCGTTGAACATGTTCTTGTACACGCGTGTACCGCCGAAGAGGAACGTATCGGAGTCATCGGTCACAATGCCGTCGACAAGGCCGAGGTTGACAAGCTCAGCGCACTGCGCTTCGGCTTCCATGGGGGCGGTGATGTAGGGGAGTCCAAACAGGGTGAGGAGGTGCTGGCATTCCGAAATCATGGTTTGAGTTACTTCGTCAGCGTCTCGCCGGTCTTTCTTTTGTTGTGCGCGAAGTTGCTTGAGCTCGGTCTCGAAGTCGACGCGAGATGCGGCTTGGTTGATTTCTTGAGCGAACCGGTTGTGTTCCTCAGCTTCAGCGGCTAGAGAGGCAAACAGGTCTGCATCTTCGGGATCAGAGTATTGGTCCGAGTCGTTACCCAGTAATTCGAGAGGCACATTATCATCTGCAAGGCCGCCGTGCGGGACGACCGGGATCTCAAGATCATCAGGACCTTGAAGTAAGGCAGGAGATGGCTCACGACGTGACTTGCGCGCGTGAGCAGGTGCAGCAATCAGGACATCCTCGAAATCCGGCGATGGTGATTTTGGCTCGTCTGTTGGCTTGGTATCCATGGGGACATCGTCGAATTTGGGAGACGATGACTTTGGGACTTCTGCAACTGGCGCTGGAGCTGGTACCGAAGCTAGAGTTAATGCTGGTTTGGTGATCAGGGGGACATCCTCAAACTCGGCCGAAGGCGATTTGGAGGGTGAAGGGGCCCTCTGCGCTGTCTCAGCCTGCGCAGAGACGCGTTTCTCGTCCTCTGGCTCACTTTCTGACCAATCGACAGGTTCGTCATCAGAGTCATCTGCGAATGGTATCTTCTTCGCCAGCTTGGGATTCTGCGTGGAAGGTGCTTTTTGCTTATTAGCGAGTGGTCTTGGCGGCTCTGCTCGAATCTTGTCCGCCAAGTCACCCATTCTGCCCAGCTGATCGTCCTCCACTGGCTTCTCTGCTATGCCATTGATGATTGGCACGTTCTCCATCTCGATGTCATCATCTTCGTCCGAGTCCAAGGCAATGACATTCATTTCTCCCTGGCTCTGGCTAGGGTCGGCGTCCAAATCAATAACCTCTCTCGTTTCCTGCTTTCTTAGATGGGGCAATTGCTGAAACTGAAATCGTTTGTCTTCTTCTTGGCGATCCTTCTCCCAGTCTCGCTTTTCCTCTTCGCGATACTGGTCTAATTTCGTTGCAATGTCTCGCTCGCCTTTAAAGCACGGTGGCAATGGCACAGACTTCTCCTTTTCTTCGGTGTTCTTCTCGAATCCACCTGCAGTGTCTTGTTGAATCTTCTCCATCTTCTTCTTGCCAAGTAGCGATGTGCCAAGGTCCAGCTTCTCGAAAGGCAGTGGTCCGCTGAAACCATATGTATTAATGGGATTAGCGTGTGCCTCGGTCCCAGCCGCAGGTGCAAGTGCATTGGAAGGTGGAACAGGGCTTCGCTGCAGTTTGGTAGGCCTTTTGGACTGTCTAGACTCAGCTAGGGCTGCTTGCAAATCCATATCGTCACCCTCGCTGTCGCTCCCCTCGAAAGGTCCTTTGGGAGCAAATTTATTCGCACGTTGGTTCGCCAGTCTCCCGATAGCTAGCCCTCCATATCCCTTAGCCGCTTTGAACGGATTTGTGTCTTTTGCACGTTGTTGTTGATACTCTTCAAGAGCTGGGCGCTCCTCCTGCTCGTCTTCGGCCTCCAATTCCTCACCATTCTGCTGCAGCGAGAGGGCGATGGCTTGTTGCAGTTGGTCATCTTCAGCGTCATCTCCAGCTGCTACGAATAGATCCTCTTCACCGTTCATCGGCACGTTCTCCCATTGCTCTTCATCGATGTCCTCCGTCAAGAACAATGAATCGGAATCCTCCCTAATGGGTGCAACCCTGCGAGGTCTGACCGGCGTCGACTTAGTCTTCCTAGACCCATAGAAGTTCTGGCGCCTTCTTCTCAATTCGTTTGAGATGAATTCGCGGCCCTCAGTTGTCTCACTGCTGGGACCAGGCTTAGCCTTGGGCAGCCTATTCAGACCTTCTATAGGTACATCCTCAAACTCTTCGTCGCTTTCCCAGTCTTCCTCAACTTTCGTGGCGCTTGACGGCAGGTCGACATCAATCGGCTTGTGTGCTTTGCCTTCGTCTTTATTCGTAACAACACCGAGAGCCCAACCTCCTTCAACTCCATCGTTCTTGACCAGCACGTACTCTCTATTCTTGTCTCCAGCGATTCTATTCGTGCCAAAGGTTGTGTCATCGTTCATACCATTAAGATTCATCAGTCGTTGAGTGAGATCACTGCGTTCGCGAACACGCTCAATCTGGAACCGAGAGAATGCCATCCGGTCAGGAAACATGGCATCGAGCTGGTCCTTAGAGTAGCCCATTCTCAGCCTGCTTCTCAGTCTAGCTGCGTTCAAGATGTTGTATCGATCTGCAGGGGGCAAGCTTTGGAAGAAGACACCGTCAAAGTCGATCTTGGAAAAGTCGTAAACATTGATGTCCTCGCCCCTGTCAAACTGCCTTGCATAGTCTTCCAGCTCCTCGAGAGACATTATTCGGGGATCGTCGCCACCCAGCTCTGACATGGGCACACCCAGATCAGGCAGATGGTACTGATCCTTCTTCTTGAACTTTCTGTTCTGCGCGCGCTCCTGCTGCGTCTGCAGAATCTCTTCAGCATAAACTAAGTTTTCTGGTAGCTCTTCCTCCTGCTCCGCGCGCGGGTGCCTAACAGCCTCCTTCCTCTTGCGCTCCTCTTCCTCGGCAGCCTTCTGCATCTGTATCGCCAGTAGCTTCCCTGCAGTTCGGACTGCATCATCTCGTTTGCCTTCGCGGCGCGACTTGCGATGGCTTATGGTCTGTCGTTTGAGCGCCGGTGCGCCGCCGTCGAATACAAAGACAGGCTTGATGCCGACGAAGAGAAGTTTGCAAACTCGACGGAAGAAACCGACAATATGACTGTTTCGCAGTGCATTGCCTTCCTTATCGCGCACAGCTTTGAGGAATTGGTAGATCCAGATCGAGGCATCGACGGCGATGCGCCTCTTGTTCAACGTTTCGATCTTTATGGGCCGCGCACAGGGCTGCAATACCGTCCATAGCCCGGTAACACCCATGGCCACGCTCCGAGGGTGATTCCCATCGATATGGGCGCGTTGAAGTAGTGTGAGTCGAGTAGGCAAAAGTGATGGATCAGCGCGTCGATGACGCAACCAGATAGCGTCCAAACGCGGAAGCACCTGACGAGCGTCGACTTTCCCACTATTACTTGAGACCAGCACCCGAATAATCTTTAGTATGTATCAACCGGAAAGCTTCAGGTAATGGAATACTATGGACACCATTTGGTTCTTTATCGGTAGAGTGCAAATCAACAGTTACCCGATGTTTGTCACGTGATATGCACAAACTGCTTTCTGTACATTTCTTTGTGAGAAGTGAGGCTCAGCTTGGCAACCTCTCGACTAACGTGGGAATAATGTCTAGGTGTATGTTTGTGAACAGCAAATGGAAAGATCAGACAACCTTGTAAGTATGCCGTCGAGCTCGACAGGTAATGTGTTCAAATCTACCCATGGTGGACAAGTCAGTAACAAAGCTACCTCATTCAGCGGCCATGAAGCCGAGCGCGGATCTCATGTTCACGATCAAAAGGCGATGAAATTGCAGCAAACCCAATGGTGTGACCTCAGTCACAGGGCCATGATACTTTCCAATGATTTTCAAGAGATTCCTTAGAGAATGTTCTTGACCTCGAAGGCGCAAAACAACGCAAGAAATGACGGCAGGGTAGCTTCAAGGTGGAAGTGAAACAAGTGTTGTTTTATTATTATTTGCAGGTGATTATCATTTGCAGGTGGCTCTTATTTGCAGGTGATTCTTATTTGCAGGTGGAACTGATCATGGCGCCGAAGCAACCAGTCTGCTGTTCACGCTCTGCTGACAGTCGTGCAAGGAGTACTTCCTCCATCCGATTCACACCTTACCGGCTATCTTTTCCACATCATCAGATTGCTCCAGTCTGTACGCGTGATGCGATGAGTCTTTGCAGGTGCCGGAGAACAATTTGCTTGCTGTGTATATGGCAAGCTGTGCCAGCGCCCCGACGGTCAGACACCATGGGATATCTGTCAGAATGACGGTCGTCATACCAGATCCCTCTAACCAACCTGACACAAAGGCCACCAGTATACCTCCGACAAGATACGATTTTGAATCCCCGTGGTTTGAGTGCGTTCTGTAGAGCGACGTAATTGCGATCGCCAGTATTAACCAGCTGAGAAGTAAGACTTTGGGAGACGGATTCTTCAAGGACGTGGCGAGGGCGTCGTGCGCTGAGGGCGGTAAAAGATCTATGAAGTTCTTCTGGCTATCGAGTGTCAGTATCGTATGTGGTGCTTGGAGCGTGAGACTGACCGTTATCCAGCTCTGTAACCTCCAGAAAATTGGACTATGCTCTGACCGCTGCCGGTAACGTTCTGTGATAAACTCTAAACATCCATCGGAGACACCAGAGTCCTTCCCTCCAAGCATAATCTTGTCCATTAGAGCAAGTATGGTACGCTTTGAGCAAGCTTCCTATAACAGCGCTCGAAATCCTCGCAGTTGTGGCCATGTAGTCTCAGATATACTCTCGGTCTTCCACGAGCGACCGATTGGACCTCTTCCTGTTACGCCCGTTGGAAATAATTCCCCTGGATTCCCTGCCGCAGATGTGCCCATCCCGCATCCAGATAACTTCGAGCTAAACTCGCTCCGCAGCGATGGAGACAGTGTCTCATCGTAATCACCCAATTTTCCATACTTCTTCCTCCGAATTTTGCCCAGATTCGCTATGGCAGCGACGTATGGGTGAAAATTCCTTGCTCACGGCAATCACATGCAAGGAGAAATATCTTCCTACAAACTGGTTTGGTGCCAGAAACCATTCTCCTCGTTGCTATTATAGAGCAGCGACCGAGCTAGTGGACATTACACTATGTGGAAACACTATGTGGAAACGAGGTGCTCGCGCACTTGCTCGATAATGAAATAAGACCCCTATGTGGAAACACTACCGTAAAAATGAGTGAGAGTGGCCGAACGCTAGCAGGGCACGGGAGGAAGCGGATCTGAATGATTGGTTGGGCAAGAGCAATCTCCACCCAATGCACAGCTACGATAGGTCTCTCCACATTTTTGCCCATGCTAGCGTTCGGCCACTCTTACTCATTTCTACGGTATGTGGCAGCAAGCGGTGGCAGCAAGATTGCCTACTTGCTCAATAATGAATAAAACCAATTATGATCCAATTCATTGAACACAATGCTGTGAGTGACTAATGTACGAGAGGTGTTCTCTGAGGACTTTCGCGAGCCACTGTGATGGTCTCTTGACGGAGATCCAGGCGACTAATCCAAACCAATGTGCAGAGACAACTGTACTTACAAAACCAGACTTTGTGAATGCAATGGTCAATCGCTAATTAGCGGTGAGCTGGGCTTGACGTTTGTAGATCATCTTGTCTCTCGTAACAGCAAGCCCCACAAATCCCAGTTCACTACAGTTCAAAAAATTGCCTCAGTGACCCTGCTATCACGCGTCAACATGCCGATCCAGCCCTCCCTCCCGATCTCCCCAGGACATACCTCCAGGCGACAAGCCTGAAATTAGTCGCCTTCTTACTCCAGCTGCAGGGCGCAGTCGAGTCAAGGTGCAAGTAGACAAACCGACACGACAGCCGGGTGCAAGGGTTCGAGCTTACGGTAGCGAGAGAGTATCAAAGCCGTATTGTCAACGATTGTCAGCGATTGGTGAAAGATTTCAAAGCTGCCGCTGCAACATGTATTGGTTTGCCAATCTCTGAGGACTTCCCTGCCAGAAATGCCGTAAATCAACTCCTCAGCGAGTGAAGTCAATTCATTCTACATCCTTGTGCACACCGCAAGCGCAGAGCAAGAGAACAGAGCCGAGACCTGCGGGTTCGTGCGGAACACGGAGCTTGTGCGCGCAGTCGCTTCTGCTGGCGAGGTCCTCCAGCCGATCGCATGCCAGGTGCCGTTGCAGCAATAAGCAGGTAATGGGCCTTCAGGAAGCTAGTGATAGCTACGTGGACGTGTTACGGTCCTTACGGAGGCAGAGCGGTTTGATGCACGGATTAGCCAATCATAAAGTACGCCGCACTGCTGAACGTGCTCCTGCGCCACGGCCTTGTATTCAGAGATGTCAACAATCAAATGGATTCAATAATATTGTTTTGATTTTGTTTGATTACTTCAAAACAATCAAACAAATCCCCACTGCTCCCAATAATCAAACAAAATCAATATACCTGCTTCCAATTATTGAATCCGTTTGAATTTGTTTGAAAAATCGTCACGTGTGAGGTTGTTGAGATACCGGTGATAGCAGCCGACGATCGATTTCCTGGGGTAGTACCCCCCCCCCAACCCTCCTAAATTAACACCACAGCAATTGTATAGTCGCTAGTAGAGCAAAAAGATAGCTGTAGTCAGATTGAATTAAACCTACAAGCTTAAAAAGCCTGTGGATTTAGTCTAGACTAACAGACGCCTACTTAAGTGGTGGTGTTCGTAGACTTAATTGCGGTCTGCTGGCCTGGACTAAATCCCTTCTCTTCCCCCTCTTTTAGATAGAAGATCCTTAAGGCTACAGATATATATACAATATACTAAATAGGGTAATATTGTGGTGTTGTAGTGTTGTGGCAGAGTGAGATTCTGATGAGAGCTTAGGTCTGGCATATTAGCACGAATATCAATTATTGTTAGAAAGGTATATGTACCAATCAACGCAGGGGCAAAGTGTGTTCAGTGTTCACATTTTGTCTCAACAGGTTATGAGCCCGGGTCGCTTTCAGCGCATCAGCACGTTCGTGATGGACTGCTAGTTGGGTGAGTGACCAGAGCCGAGTAGGGTCAGAGCATAAGGCCAGCGCCGAGTAGGGCCAGAGCCGGAGTCAGCACCGTGAAGGGCCTGCGTCGCAAAACCACTCGCATTACTTTGTCTCCCTGCCTCGATTGCGGGGGTGTGTTAGAAAGGAATATGTACCAATCAACGCAGGGGCAAAGAGTGTTCAGTGTCCACATTTTGTCTCAAGAATTATTATATATAACTGTCAAAAAATCGCCTGCCACAACCACGTGGTCAATTTATAAACTAAGCTTAGTAATAACTAAAGTAATGCTGCTAAATTGGTTCTACTTGTTAGATTTACTCTATCTCTGTTGTGGCAGATTGTATAGCGTTTTTGCATCAACCCTTGGCAGAGGCGGTGATGTTGATGGGCCAGCCGCGTCCTTTTCGCGTACACAACGCGTCAACACCTACCCCCCCATCTATCTCACTACACTTACGGCTTGTGCACTATGTACTATGCCTCCAAAGCGTACACACGAGCCTGCCGACGCAGCTGAATCAGCTGCTAAATACCCAAAACGTACGCCGAAGCCCTCGTTGAAGAAGCGCGAAGGAGACGGGAGCCACTCTATCCATCACAACACTACACCTGAGCCTCCATCTACACCTTTAACTCAGTTAAACGAGCCTATACTTGTAGATGCCTCACCCCGACGTACATCCCCGCGCCGAGACCTACAGTTAGCCACTCCGGAGGCCTTACAAATCATCGACAATAATACCTGGGAGTCATAATTGATGCATAACAAGCCTGAGGCGGCAATTGTACAACCGCTGGCTGGCTCTGACGCAGCAACGGAGGCTACAATTGATGACAACAATGATAGCAATAGGTGGATTAGCAACTACGACGACGTTGACTTTAGTCGATTGCGAGGCATGGCAAAGCCGCTGGCAGGTCCGAAAGGTAACGCCAGTTGGATCTATAAACACGGCTGGCGGGTGTGGAAAGAGCACACGTTTGAGCCGGAGTTGCTCTATTTTGTGTGTAAATACTGCCACACACATCAGCTATCTGGAGCAGTACACCAGACTACCAGATCAACAAGCGCTGCTATACAACACCTCGCTCTTGATAAACCTGGTCATCGACTTAGCAAGGTGGGTCTAATTGCTCCAAAACCTCGACGGCAACCTGGTCAACAATCGCTACGATTTGCTACTCAGGGCGGCCTTCAGGTCTCTACATCTACCTTCAATGAACTAGGTAACTTTGACGTACACGGATTTCGGCAGGCTGCTGTGCTATGGCTAGTTGAGAACAATCGACCTCTCCGAGAGTTTGAGACGCCAGCGTTTCGTAGCATGATACGGTTTGCCAACCCAGAGGCAGAGGCGGCGTTGTGGAGGTCCCACAACAGCGTCTCACGATTTGTGATGAAGCTATACAGCTATATGCAACCACAGGTCACACGCGCGTTGGCGGAGGCGGAGAGTCAGATACACATAAGCTTTGATGGATGGACGTCTAAAGGCGGCAAACGTGGCTTCTTCGCTGTGGTTGCTCACTACACCAACAAGGACGCTGAGATAGTTGACCTACCTATCGCGCTGCCACAGGTTGTCGGCGCCCACACTGGCGAGGCTATAGCTGACGCTGTAGCAGCCATCTTACAGTACTTCAATATTGGTCGTAGCAAGCTTGGGTACTTTGTACTTGACAACGCGGCTAACAACAATACTGCTGTTAACAAGTTGCTGCAATGTACAACTTCAACAGCACCAATCGCCGTCTCCGCTGCGCCTGCCACATACTCAACCTCATCGGCCAAACAATCATGTTTGGTCGCGACGCTGACGCGTATAACAACGAGCCTGAGAACATAAAGGAAGAAGAGTACTATATGAGAGAGTGGCGGAAGGATGGACCATTAGGCGTCTTTTTCAGCGTTATTAACTACATCAACACGCCAAATCAGTACGCGTTGTTTGCGAGCTGTCAACGACAGGCCGTGAAGGAGATGGCTACTGGCTCTGCTACAGCTGCTATCCGCGAGCCTATCAAGCCTGTTGTCACACGCTGGAATAGCTTTTGTAGCTCACTTGAGCGTGGTGTAGAGCTTCAACAAGCCATCACGTCGTATGCCGATTATCACATAACGGAGACCAAAGCCGCTGACTCTACTGCGCGGACTCGCAACAACAAGCTCCCATTAGTACCATCCTGGATGAGGTCAACTGGGCTTACTGCTGCTGACTGGGCAGTGATCAACGACTATATTGCTATCCTACAACCTCTCAAGTTTGCTACTGATCGCCTACAAGGTCGTGGTAAGAGTGGACGTCACGGCGCGCTATATGAGGTTATCCCTGTGCTGGAGTCTATAATTAATGAGTTAGATAGCCGCCTTGAGCCATACCGAAGCGTTGATTATATGCCATCCGAGGCGCCTGAAGACCACCTGCCGATCAACCTACGAGCCGCGAGGCGGAAAGCGACTCAATACCTTGACAAACTACTAGAGTCACCTGTCTACTACACCGCTACAATACTCCATCCGCGCTACAAGACCTACTGCCAGCGGCTCTGGCGCAACAAACCCGACCTTCTCCACGTTGCGCATACAGGCTTCCTACAACTCTGGGCACCGTACAAGCCGACAGACGCGATTACAACCTCACCAATCTCCCTACCAAAGCACGCGATGAGCAGCTTTGACGACGCGATCGATTCTATACTTGACGCTGGCAATAGTGATTGCGACGCGATGGAGAAAGATGAATACAAGGAGTGGCTAGAAGAGCCTGCGTGGACAGCTCAACAACACAAGGACGGCGTAACAGCTATACAATACTGGTTATCGCTGAAAACAAAGTACCCCAACCTCGCGCGGCTCGCGATTGACGTACTAACGATCCCTGCCTCTGAGAGCGACTGTGAGAGAGTCTTCAGTGCTGCTGGCGAAATCTCAGAGCCACAGAGGCGAAAGATGAACCCACATTTACTATCTGCTCTTATTTGTACGCAACGGTGGATACACGCTGGCTTTAAACCACCTGGCGCGACGGCAGCGGCAAAGTACTGCGAAGAGACGCTCGTGAAGGAGTTTGGGATCAAGGATTGGGAGGATCTACCTTAGTAATTGCTATACAAGTCGCCTTGTAGAGCCTCACAATTCTTAATAATCAAACAATCAAACAAACAAAACAGCTCCTATAGTCTATCAAAACCAATCAAACAAAGTACAACACCAGGAAATCGTCAAACAAATCAAAACCGGGCTTCAAATATTGTTTGTTTTGTTTGTTGACAAGCCTGCTTGTATTGCCTGTCGCCCGTATTACTGCATATGATTTGCCGAGAATGGCAGGGTGATACGATCGCGCGCACTTCAGTCTGTCCCGTTGAGAAGCTGGGCCAATAGCATAATGTCTGACACCTACCCTCATGTGGAATCACCCTATGGTTTGCCAAAGTTCTCCAACATTCCCAAATGCTCACACATGCCTGATCCGCGAGCCAGCGCAAGGTGTGAAACGCGCAGATATCCGCAACAGCAAGTATGCACAGCAACAGCATATAAAAAGGCTCTGAATCCCGTACCACTTCCCCCATCCAGCCCATTCAACCCATCCACTATTAGCCACCCCAAACACCCAAACCCCAAACCCCCTTCACACATGCACCATGGGCAAACAACAATCCACCAACCCCCTCAACCCGTCACCCTCCACACCGACCAGCCCCAGTCCCTCAGCACTACTGGCACCACCCCGTCCAACGCGCGAGCCGTGGTACTCGAGCAAAGACCGTATACTAGTTTGATAGCGTGCAATGGTACACTTCCCACTTTCAGAGCTCAAGCTGCATTGCTCATCTCGTCAAGGCGCGTTCGATGGACTCGTGGCCGCGCGTCGGAAGGTCCGGCGGTCGGCGTCGATGGAGGTGTGTTGGGTCTGATGCGGAGGGTGAGCCAGGGGGATAGATGTGCTTGAGGAGTGAGGCGGTGTTGTGTGGTGTTAGTGTTGAGGGGGTTATGACGGTAATGGAAAAGGGGCATGTGATGTGAATAAAAGCAGGCTGTTGGAGTGGACAGATAGAATCCTGATACGAATAGCCTACTTTTAATGTCTAATATTGAAATAGTGTCGACATCTGACCTGAAGAAATGGTGAGATGGACGGGCTTCCGAACGCCGTGGTATATGAACAAAAATCGCACAATGATGTCGTGGATGTCATGAAATGCATCACCTTCCTCTTCTCATCCAACTGCTCTTACATCGCGCCTTCCACCAAACCGTCCGTTTACACCTGACCGCGGTACGGCTCATACGCAGTCCCGCTCTGCGAATGCCCCGTACCCTGGAATGCCGGCGCAGTCTGCAACTGGTGGCCCTGCTGGCCAAAGGCCGGGCTGCTAACGCGCTCGTACGTGTACGGCGTCTTCTCAACAACCATCTTCTTGTGCCCGCTCTTGCCAGAGCAGCAGCACACGCTAAGCAGCCAGAAGAGTCCGGAGGCAATGCTGAATGCGACGCCGAGCCACATGACTTGCAGCATCTTGTTGCCCATGGTGGCTTTGATGTTGTAGGGCTCGAGCGCAGTGCGGAACACGCCAGTCAAGACACCGTAGATGGCGGTGGCGGTGGCGGCAGCTGCGATGGCGAAGATCGTCGAGGCCTGAAAACGATTAATTTAGATCGTCGCACAAATTTCGCAGAGAAACTCACGGTTGAGAGAATAGTGGTCACCAAGCTTCCCCACCTCGAGAAAATGGCAAAGAACCCAACAACAAACTCGGCAGCAGTCAAAGCAGTCGCAATGATAAACGCCCAGTTCATCCACCCAGTAATCTTCTTGTAGGTGTTGAGTCCCTTCTGGAGATCGTCGCCAAGTACATTCTGGACAGATGTGTTCTTCAGGCCCCAAACTTCGGTGGGATCGAACCAGAACTGTGTCTTGGAGGAGGAGCAGTACGTGATCTTCTCGACGCCATCCTTCTTCTCGCCCTCGCAGTAGGACCACAAACCGACCTGGTAGAAGTCCTTGAGTTCCTTGGAGGAGGCGGCGCCTGTCAGGGCGTCGAGGAGATCGTTGCTGACGTTGAGTTTGTTGCCGGCGTCGTCGACTGAGTTGAGAATGGTGTCTGGGTCCAGGGTGATGTTACTTGTATCTGCCTGGAATTTTGTTAGTTGGTGGAGTGGAGAGTCGGTTTGGTAGGCGTACTTTGAAGAAATACAGGTCTTGCGCCAGCGATGTCGAGGGAGCCTTATTGTTGCTGCCCAGTTGCCCGACCATGACGAGGAGCAGACAAATGAGCGATGCGAGTGTCAATGCCATAGGCGTGATGATGCACGCGACGCGCCCTGCTTTCCCCATGTTTGCGATGTTGCTGAAGAGTGAGTGAGTGGTAAGGTGCTTCGGCACGCGACGTCAGTGATCGACTGTTATCGATTGGCGCAAAAGCGAATGTTGTTCGTAGGCTGTCGAGTCGTGGACGAGGGGGCGAACACGTAAATGCAAAAGGCTGAACAACTGAACACCAAACAGATGAGCAAACGGCGCGGGTCAGCGAGCTTTTGTACAAGCTTGTTTGTGGCCGCAGAACCCAGCTGAAGGGGGCTGTGGGAGGCACAGCTCGCACAGCCAGTTAGACCACGGGCTGCGGCGTGGCTAGTCTTCACCGAGCCTCACAGGGCTTGCGACTTCGGGCTTGCTGTGGGAGGCGTGCTGACGCGATACTCCACGCTGACCTACGCTATGCTTCTTGGGCTCGGTCTTGCACGCAGTGAGAGACGTGATGATGCGTGTTCAGCTACACATTTCGCCTTGCTTTGCCGAGCAATGCGCCCAGAGAAATACCCACCGCAACCAACCACATCCCAGCGGCCTGCGAAACAGATCTCCCAAACACTCGTTTCCAGCAGCATCAAACATTGTGCCATGACCTCGTACTGTGGAACCTGGCATAACATTTTCGGTGCATTTGCAAAACTTCGAGAAGCTGCCTCACGTCTTCCCCCAAGAGGTAATAATCGTGTGTGTAAGGCGTAGCCACGATGTTCACCGTTGCCCGTCAGCCTCTTTACCCACATCAGCACGGGCAGCGAAGCGTGCGAAGCTCCACATCTCATCATCATCTGCCCCATAGCCGGCCAGCTTGCTCACCAGCGCCACACGGCAGCCTCACAGCAGCCTCAAAGCACCAACAACATCAAAACCATTCCCGACAACACAGCACACACCAAAACTCCCTCACCATCACCTCCCCCAGTCCACTCACCCTCCAAACCCCCCACCACCCCAGCGCAACCACACAAACCCAACCAACCAACCCACCAGCCACACCCAACCTTAGCCCCATCTAAAAATACCCCCTCGCCTCCGCCCGTCCGCCAAGCCGATCTAACCAGGATGCCGCATCGCTTCGCCTCTGAAACCGCTTGACGGAGGGCAGCGCGGACTTAGCAGGACGCCGCACCGGACACGCGGAGTCCTGCACTGCAAGCGCACAAGGGAGGGGAGAGGCAGAGTGTTACCTACTGCGCGTATTGCTTGGGTATGCGAGTATGCGAATACATGGGATGTTCATATGTGTTGCTGAGCTGCGTGAGTAAGTACTGCACCCGATAATCCTCGACCGACCAGCATATGGGAGGCCTGATTCAGCCCTACATGTGAAGGGACATACAGTTTAACAACCACGTAAGATCTTAACGTTAAAATTTAATAATAATTTCCTGGCAAGCCTTGTCTGCCTACTGCTATTGTATCTTGTAAATTTATAAGTTATTTGCAAAGTAGTAGGTGCTGTGCCCCCTGCAACGGGTATGCGCCCCACAGATGCTGGCCGGTCGACGATGATCGGATGTAGTACGGTATTAGGGCGACGTGTGGGGAACCGCTGATGCAGACAGCCCTCCAGCCCTAGGGGCTTGTGGTACCTTGGCGTCGAGGTACGCGCGGTCTCTGTCCATCTCCGCCGTGCGCCAGCGCACCACGATCAACATTCTGCGCCTGCGAGACTGGGGGAAGGCGTTTGGTGAGGGAGGACGTTGGTCTGGGGATTACTTTGGAATTTAGAGGCATGTTGTGAGGATTTGTCAGTGTCAAACGGTGTAGACGCGCGTCTGCGTAAGAGTGTTCTTGTCATCTGCCATGTTTCGTCGATCATGCAACATGAGCAAGTTTCACACGTGGAGCCAGTACATAGTAAGATATTTCGTGTTCGCAAAGAAGCGTTGCCAATCGCCTTGGCCTTCATCTTCTATCTGCACCTGTATCTCCATCCAACGTTCTCGCAGCGTTCCATGCATGACGCGCGTCAACACCACGGCCTTCGTGCCGTTCTCACCGCTTACGGCACAGCTTGCTTGAAAAGTCGCCAACTAAACGCGCCCCAGACGTCAAGCCCTCCGTGTCGTACTTGGCTACATCTAGTGCCTGGAAATGCTCATAACACAAACTGAAACTGCGAGTTTGCAAAGACATAGGAAAAAGGTGTATCGAATCATGACCTAAAAAAGCCCAGTGGTATAAACGGTGCCGCTAAGCCTGAGTTGCACGTAAAGTCGAAGAAGTGAATATGCAAGGTGATCGTAAAAGGAGACCCCGTGTTGTTGGGTTTGCGCCGTGGTACTTGAACCAGGCTAGTGATGGTTTGAGACCCCAAAGGGTGGTACAGACATTAGAGGTTATGCTAATGCTGTGGGTATTGCGCCAGGAACGCCGTCGCAAAAGGTTCAGCGAATCGCTGAATCCGGGATTCTATGGTTACAGGGTGCGGTGTGCTCGTGAACGAACGTCGCGGGGTCGAGGTGATAGGGGTCCATCAGGGACTCAATCCGGACCTACATGCCAAAGCGGGGCAGTGCTATGCACCGTGGATGTGGCTCGGCTGCGTTGTAGGAGTGGTAGGAAGAGCAATAATGGTTGAAGAAGAGAAGAGAGTGAGTGACCGTAGTGTGCATGATCCTCAATGTGGGTGCTGGTTGCGAGGGTCTCGTTGGTTCGACTGCCGTCCCTGCTCGTTCCTTGCTCGGATCCATTGCGAGTTGCCACTCATGCGGCCTTCCAATGCCTTGTCGCCGTCGACGTCGGTGCGTCGAGGTGCTACTGCACCATTGATGATGTCCTGGGGCCTGAGCTTGCTGATGTCATGTGCGATGGAAGAGATAACGTAGCCGCGAAGTTCTTTTGCTTCACGTAGGTCTTCGCCTTGCAGGCGGAACTTGTCCTGCTTGGACATGTCCTTGCGTCTCACAGCACGGATCTCGTCCATGATATGGAGAAGGACAGCCTCAGGTGCGCGGTTGCGAGGAGCTGCGTGCTTGTTCTGGTCACGTACGTAACGGTGAGTAACGTCCATGGCACCATCGGCAGAAAAGGCGATGCAGTAAGACAACTTCTTGCCCCAGCCTGATGCAATTGTTAGTCGTTGTCATTGAGATGGATCATTGGAGTATGAACATACCATCGGTGTATAACCGGGGCTTGTCCCAAGCCTCTTCGCAGGCGTCTACGTGTACCCATCGTTTGCGGTGAACGGAGTACACCTCTGTCCAGACGTGGTCCTCTGCATTCCAGACCCAGCGGACTCTCGATCCAACAGCTCGGCAGAGCATGCTGAAGCAATTGGCCCACTCGCCGCATCGGCCTTTGCGGGTCTGCAGGAGGACGAATGCATCATTGTAGCGGGGGAATCGCTCGTAGTTTCCGCAGCCTTCCTGCGAACACTTATAGGCCTCGACTTGAGTGGCACCGCGGGCCTGCTCGTCCGGAAGTGGTGGCGTGGCGCCGAATGCAACGGTGGGCGAGTAGCACCTCGAACACGGCGGGTTGTTGACCCACTGGAAGAACGAGCGCTTGAACCATCGCAGGAGGGCTCGGACGACGCAGTCTTGGTAGCCCCAGGCGGCCTTCTTGCCGGCGCCGAGACTGTCGGCCTCGGCCTGCAGGATCTGGCTCTCCTCGTCGGCCTCGTTGTAGATTTGCTCCAACGGGACAACGCGCAGGGCCTCGTCGAGCAGGCCGGGATTCTCCCAACGGGTGGGCAAGTTGGAGAGCGAGTGCAGCATGTTGCGGAACCGGAGTGAGCGTGCGTCATTGGGTGCCTGGGCGACGAGCGGGATGTTCTTGAGCGAGGCGTACGATGGCGGGGCGTTCTGTGTGGGCGGCTGTGGGGAGCCAAAGTCTCGCGGTGCAGGCGACGCCGAGCGGGAGGTGGCAGAGTATGTAGAGAGGTCGTTCATGCGCTTGGCGCTGAGGACTGCACGGAAGCGCTCCGTCATCTCGGCGGCCAGCTTGTCGACGTCGCCGGCGGGGGCCCGCGAAGATGCTCGCGGGTGCTCCATGGTGGATGGGTGTGTCGTGGTGGACGAGTGTCGGCGTGGCGGGCGTGGAGCGCTGAGGGTGGATGTAAGTATGCTGCGGACGGACGGCACAGCCCCGGGTCGCTCGTCGATGGGCGTCAGAGGCAGGCGCAGCAGCGGGCAGGCGGCACGGCGGGGGTGCGATGAGCGACGTCGTCGACTGTTGCGAGCTCGGTGCTGCAGCGTCAGTATGCGCAAGACGACGTCCGGATGGTCGTGGAATCGGTTCAGCAGAGCAGAGCAGAGAGGGTGCGCAGGGACGGAGGATAATCATGAGGGCGGGAATGGGGCAAGAGCGGAAAGTCGCGCCTTGCCGCTTTTGTCAGGGGCTTCGCGGTCGACACGCGGCCCTCACCCCCCGACCGCTGCTCGAAGACACTGCTGCGACAGCCCGGGCAATCACCACTCACGGCCTGCGCCCTCGGCCCCGGCTGCAGGTGCACATCGCTACCGCATCGCATGCTATTGCCACCGCATCGCATATCATTGCATGCGTGCGCGCTGCAGCCGTCGTTGCTCCTCCTCACCTGCGTGCGCGCTGATTGTCCCTCCAGCGCAGCTGCTGCGCACCCTGCCCACGCAAACAACCTGTCGCCTGTCTCCACACACGCGGCTGCCAAGCCCTACATGCACGCTAACGATTGCGTAAGCTGGCTCTAGCTGTCACGGAACCACAGGAGCCCTTGAAGCCTTGACGGCTCTCAAACGCTTGGCAGCCGGCCTTTACCTTTTGCTATTAGGTACAACGCGACTTTGCCCACGCAACGGCTGGCGATATTTCCTTGCAGCTGCTCAACGCGTATTTGCACATTTGCGTGCCACAGTGGCAACGCACCAGGCGCGCAGCTGCGATTGTGGAGCCGAGATCAGCTTCACGCGCCACGGAGCTCGCGTACGCGTACCCCCCGGTGCTGCTGCTGTCGTCGGCAGGTTTTGGTGAATCAATAGCCCCAACGCCGGTGTTGACGACCCAGGCTCTTCGGGAACGGGTGGAGGCCTAAGACACTACAATCGCTGCCACGTCCTTGCACGCAAGCTTAGTTCTAGCACCGCTGCTCGCGACAGCGTTGTCCCTTCCAGACTGCGTGTTCTTTTGCTTGTTGAAAATCCTCGGCATCTTACTGGCCGTGCGTCCATGTGGCGACTGACAAAGGTGATTTCTCTTGGCGAGCCGTGTCTCGTCATCATTGGCCTGCTCTGGTCGATCTCGCCGGCGGCCAAAGTCGATCTTGTAACATTGCTGCCTTTGAGCTGAAACAGCCTCTTGGAAGACAGAAATAGTGGCCGATAAGGCCGACTTGGCATACAGTTGACGCTTATCCTCGCCGCCTCAAGGATATTCAAAAAGTAGGTATACCAAGGCTGGGCAAGTAAATATTGATAAATCAGAACAACTTGGCCTATTCAGGATTAAAACAAGTGCTGTGGTTGTTGAATTATGGCGTTGTGAAGTTCGGTCCTTATCGGCCACTATTTCTGTCTTCTAAGAGACAGCTTGCGAACATGGCAAGATTGATGAGTACCTGCATTTTGGCAGCGGTGCGCTCGTCGCGGATCGTGTACCACAGAGCCACTAAGCTCGGCCATATACTTTTCGGCCACATGTAGTTCTCGGCCACTTCCTCACCAAAATAATCCCTGCACGTAGCCGTGCACCTCTAAATCTAGTAGACTAAATAATATAAAAATTTCACTAACGTACTCCACAAGCGAGCCGGTCACCCAAGCGAGCCGGTCACTCAATTTTACACCAAAAATTGAGATTTTTGCATCTTAATTGTAACGGGCTGAGCCCGAGGTCATATGACTAGGCCCTGTGGCCTAGCCGCCTTTCCCGCGAGCACGTGGACCGTGCGCCAGCTTTCGCAACGCCAGAAAGCTACCCAGCTTCCTCCTTTTCTCCTTACCTTGATTGTAAATAGCATCTTGACTAGGTAGCTGGAATCCAGTTCCTAGAGACCGTTCACATACAATCAAGGTCAAGAAGAACCTACAGAACCGTGGCCTGCCACAGCTACCGAAGAAAAAATTAATCAGCGCCATGACAGACCCAACCGAAGACACCGCCATGTTGACCAACGACTCCAACCTGTTGCTACAGCTCTTGCTACAGAAGCTCGAAGACATGAACAGCAGAATGGAGAGGCTGGAAACCTTACCGCAAGGGACATCTCAAGTATCCGAGCACGAGACAGACGCCGCTACCGTCCCAACGCCGAGGCCAGAACCCATGAACTCGTCCGTCCCCATGACCACAAAGCCACGCCATAGCTTGCCCCACCCTCCTACGTTCGGTGGCAACAAATCACAATGGCGAGGATGGAGGTTGGAGATGGAGGGCAAGATTGAGGAAGATGCGCAAGCAATCGGAAGCCTCAAAGCTCAATTGCGCTACGTCTACATGCGCCTCGAAGGAGCAGCGAAAACGAATGTGACTACATACTGCGAGATGCAAGTCAAACAAGAATTTCCAAACCCTTGCGGGCTACTCGACCGTCTGGAGCTCCTCTACGGCGAACGAAATCGGAAGGAGAAGGCGATCCAGAACCTTTACTCGATACGCCAGAAGGACGAAGAGACGTTTATTTCCTTCTACCCGCGGTTTGAGAAAGAAATGGCAAACGCTGACGCAGAGAGCTGGCCCGAAAATGCCAAAATCTCTTACTTGCGCAATGCACTGAGCAGTAAGATGAAGGACAGGCTTGTCGGCACTTCAGGAACCGAGACAAGCACATACGCAGGATTCGCTCAGAAGTGTGTAGATCTCAGCAATGATATGGAACTGTTTGGTCAGTGGACAAAGAAGGCCAGCCGTCACAGTAATCGTACGACCGAAGACAACCTGTTCCCTGCGCTACCGGTGACGTCGAGCGACAGAGCGACCATGTCAGCTTCCCGTGAGGATATGATGGAATGGGAACCAACACCTGCAGCCCAGACCCAAGTCAACGCTACTCGCATTGGTAACAGAACAAACACAAACGGTTATCATTCCATGCGTCCGGAGGACCAGCTGTTGATTGGAAAGCGAGCCAAGTGGGTGGACCAGGAGGAGATTGATGCCCGACGCCGCGACAAGCGCTGCCTTAGGTGTGGTCGTAGCGGATGCCGGATGGCTACCTGCCCGCTAGCAGCTGCTATCCGACCATCACATTCCACGATCAGAGCTGCTTCAAGCACTTTGGTATCAAACGCTGCCGTTGAAGACACCGAAGAAGTTGATCCAGATCAATGGGACGACGCGGCAGCTCAGAGAGAATGGAAAGAGTTGGGAGAAGCTAAGATGGACGGTGATCCCTTCATTGTAGACATCAGAATCAATGGGACAGACTTTGCTACTGGACTTGTTGACTCAGGCTGCCTTTGCTACTCCGCTATAAGCGAACAACTCTTTCGATCTCTGAGACTGCCATCCCTACGTATAACACCACGACGATTGGAAGGTGCTGCTGGGAAGAACACAGAGTCGACTACGATCTTGGACACTGTCACTTATGCCGCAATTGATATTGACGGACATCAACAAGCACGCATTTTCTTCTACGTCGTTCCTGGCCTTACATACGACGTAATCCTTGGGAAACCGTGGCTGGAAGACGCTAACGTCACTATCTCTGCGAGGAGAGGCTGTCTAGACATTGGCGTATCAAACGTTCGCGTCTGGAATCGCAAGAAGACATCTTACCATCCACCGCAACTCAAAGCTACCCAGGTTATGGCCGCTGCGTTTATGGCTGAAGTGAGAAGAAGTCGAAAAACGAACCGACAAAACGGTATCGATCTCGACACGGGAGTGTACGCCGTTTCGATAGCAGACATTGAGAAAGCTTTGAAGCCACGACAACGATCAGACCCAAGAACTAAGCTCCCACCCCAGTACCATAAGTGGCTGACGGCTTTCGACCAATATCTCGCCAGTAAACTGCCGCTTCATCGTAAAGGAGTAGATCTACAGATCGAGCTTGAGAAAGACCAGAACGGAAACGAGAAGACCATTCCTTGGGGACCTCTTTACGGTATGAGCCGTGAAGAGCTACTTGTCCTCAGAAAAACCCTTACTGAGCTTCTGGATAAGGGTTTCATCCGAGCCAGCAACTCTCCTGCCGCTGCACCGGTGTTAATGGTCAAAAAGCCTGGAGGAGGGATTCGATTCTGCGTAGATTACCGGGCCTTGAATAATATAACCAGGAAGGATCGTTACCCACTACCATTGTTCACCGAGACACTAAGAAACGTTGCTAAGGCGCAATGGTTCACGAAGCTCGATGTTATCGCGGCCTTCCATAAGATTCGACTGGCAAAAGGAGAAGAATGGAAGACAGCCTTCCGGACAAGATATGGGTTGTTTGAATGGCGCGTAGTTCCCTTTGGACTGACGGGAGCACCTGCCGCCTTCCAACGTTACATCAACAGTGTACTACAAGACTACCTTGACGACTTCGTTTCAGCTTATGTTGACGATGTTTTGATCTATTCGTCAGGATCGCTCCAGGATCACAGGCAGAAGGTTGGCAAGGTACTTCAGCGCCTCACCGATGCGGGACTTCAGGTGGATATCGACAAATGCGAGTTCGAGACAAAGAGAGTGAAGTACCTTGGATACATCATCGAAGCACAGAACGGGATACGAGTCGATCCTGACAAGATCATTGCTATTCGCGAATGGGCTACGCCGTCGTCAGTAAAAGCTGTTCGAGGATTCATTGGATTTGCCAATTTCTACCGAGTTTTCATCCCGGAGTTCTCTGATGTTGCCGAGCCGCTCCTCAATCTGACAAAGAAAGAGGTTGTATTCCGCTGGGACGAAGCTTGTAATCAAGCATTTGAGAAGATCAAGGAACTCCTCATCACAGCACCAATACTGGCCCACTTCGACCCAGACAAGGAAACACTGGTAGAAGCCGACTCATCAGGACATGCAACCGGTGGCCTGCTCTTACAGAAAGATGCAAACAACGATTGGCGACCTGTTGCCTACTACTCAAAGAAGCACTCTGCAACCGAAGCTAATTACCCCATCCACGACAAGGAGCTCCTCGCTATCGTTCGCTGCTTAGAGGCTTGGACTCCAGAGTTACACATGGCTGCCAAGTTCACTGTCTTGACTGATCATAAGAACCTGAAGTACTTCTATCGAGAGAGACAGCTATCGGAAAGACAAGTGCGTTGGTCGGAATTCCTCTCACGGTTCAACTTTACTCTCGAATGGAAACCAGGAAAGACTATGGGAAAGCCAGACGCGCTTTCACGACGAGAACAGGACCTGCCTGCAGACTACGACGATGAACGACTTCGATCCCGATTCATTCGACTCTTTCAAAACAAGCACCTACGGAGTACACAGATCCGTTCTCTCGACACGTTGGCTGATATCGATTTCACGAGAGAAGTACGACTATTCGAGGACGAAAGCATGCAAAGGCTCTGGCATGAGAACCGTCAGAAAGACAAACTCTACCAGGAACTTACGACTCTAGTGGCAAACAGAGAGCGCAACCTCCCAACTGAACTACAGAAGGAGAAGTCAGTGAGCATGGCCGAGTGCACTTTGGACCAGAGAGGCTTGTTGCGGTTTAGAGGTCGAGTATGGATTCCAAGTGGCGAACCGTTACGTACACAGATTATCCAAGACATTCACGATTCGCACATCACCGGTCACCCTGGACGAGATCTCACCTACGCGATTCTTTCGAGACAATTCTTCTGGTCAGGCGCTGCAAGCGACGTGCGTCAATTTGTCCGGAATTGCGAAATCTGCGGAAGAAATACGATATGGAGAGAAACGAAAAAAGGCTTGCTTAAACCGCTGCCAATCCCTGAACGCATCTGGGGAGAGATTTCGATTGACTTCATCACCGATCTACCACCATCAGGACGAGACAACGCTACAAACTGCATGGTAATTACTGATCGATTGACGAAAGGAATCGAACTGGAAAGTATGCATGACCTTTCAGCAGAGGCCGTTGCACAACGACTTTTTGAGCGCCATTACCCTACCCACGGCATCCCGACGGCAATTACAAGTGACAGAGGCCCCCAATTCACAAGCGACCTTTGGAAGCATTTCTGTAAGCTCCTAAACATTCAACAACGCTTGTCGACTGGATATCACCCGCAAACCGATGGTGCTACCGAACGAATGAACCAAGAGATTGAGAAGATGATTCGCATTTGGGCCACCTACACGCAGGAGAATTGGTCGTTACTACTTCCAATTATCATAGGAGCAATCAACAACCGTGAAGCCTCCTCTACCGGGCTGAGCCCCTTCTTCTTCATGCACGGATACCACAACGAGCCGATCCAGCTGGTGGAAGAACGTATGGTTCAGAATGGAGCAACGAAGGACGGTGAGGCTTTGGCAGAGAGTTTCCTTGGGAGACTTCAGAACGCAACAGAATGGGCTCAAGCTGCAATAGCCATGGCGCAGGAGAAACAGCAACGCCAGGCTAACAAGACAAGAACAGCAGCACCCCAGTACAAAGAGGGAGATTGGGTGTTCCTCAACCTACGAAACGTAAAGACGACAAGGCCATCTAAGAAACTAGACTGGCTTCACGGGAAGTACCAGGTAACACGACAAGTCAACTCGCACTCCTATGAACTCGACGTTCCCGGAAAGATCCACCCTGTCTTTCATGTCGACCTGCTACGATACGCGCCAAACGACCCTCTTCCATCTCAAAAGGTTGGAAACACCCAGCCAGGCCCCATTCTTGTAGATGGAGAAGAAGAATGGATAGTTGAACGAATACTGGACGAAAGAACAACAAAACATGGGAGGAATGCACTTAAACAAGCACATGTAAAATAGCAGGACTACACTGAACCGACCTGGGAGCCTGTAGACAACGTTCGCAAGACCCACGCCTGGAAGAAGTGGGTTAAGACACGCGCGAAGAGGAAAGGAGGGGGGTAATGTAACGGGCTGAGCCCGAGGTCATATGACTAGGCCCTGTGGCCTAGCCGCCTTTCCCGCGAGCACGTGGACCGTGCGCCAGCTTTCGCAACGCCAGAAAGCTACCCAGCTTCCTCCTTTTCTCCTTACCTTGATTGTAAATAGCATCTTGACTAGGTAGCTGGAATCCAGTTCCTAGAGACCGTTCACATTAATAACTTTACAACCAGATGATAGCATTGTCTAAAAATCAAAATGCTATGCTTTACCTATGTCAAGATCAGTTGCCCTGGAGATCTAAGCTCTATCCTTAACGTGTGTAGAGTTATTAGAAAGTACGCTAAAATAATCCCTGTATTTTGATTTTTGTTTAATAACTCCGGTGCGACTGATACAGAATCCTAGCGCTTCTATAGAATTGATCTTTACGTAGATGCAGCATAGTATTTCAAGTTTTAGACAATTCTGTTATCTGGTTGTAGAGTTATTAAGGTGCAAAAATATTAATTTTTAGTGTAAAATTGAGTGACCGGCTCGCTTGGGTGATCGGCTCGCTTGTGGAGTACGTTAATATGTTGAGACAAAATGTAAACACTGAACACACTTTGCTCCTGCGTTGATTGGTACATATATCTTTCGAACAGTTTATTATATAATTAAAAAGTTAAAAGTAGCTATTTTAGTTAAGGTTATTTTTATTCTAGTATTTCTCTAGCTTAGGGATATTATATTTAGTATTTATTTTAAATATAAGTTTATTATAAGGTAAAAAAGCTATACTCTTAAATTTGTGAAATAATATCTACTAGATCTAGAGGTGCACGGCTACATGCAGGGATTATTTTGGTAGAGAAGTAGCCGAAAAGTATATGGCCAAGCTTACGGTACAACCTGGCATAATGTCTAACATCAGCACGACACAAAATAGGCCCGAAAATTCTCACGACAACTGTCCGGTCCACTAACAATAATACCTATGTACGTACATTCTAAGTCAAAATTCCACCACCCTGCGCACCCCACATCACGTGTTGCCAAAGCACCGAGTTGTCCCCTTCCACACCACCAAACAACCTGCCCACACCGCACACCGCGAACAAGACTGTACCACGTCAGGTGGCATGCGCCCAGGCGTGTGCACACGAAAGCGGACAAATAGGTTCCGAGCTGTCGGCTGCAAGCTGACGAGTCCCTGCGTGCAGCAAGGATGTCCCAGACCCACTTGCCATGTGGTTGTTGAGCATCGACGCGTAGTCGTCTGAGATATTAGCAACGCATCCCTCGCTGCCTCTGTCGGCGGAAACACGCCCGCACCATCATCATCCCCTGGGGGGCATGGTGCCTGGCTGTTTGCAAACCGGTGCGTCATGGGCGCCGAGGGGAAATGAAAGTAATCAATGTTTGGCTGAGCAGGTTGGGATTGGAGGTCGAGGTATCAACGCCAGATAATGCATCTATGAACTTTTCTTTCGTACGAAATTACTTCTCATGCGCGCCGACAAAGCGCGGCGGCAGATCAAGATCCCATGACGGCCGCTCGACAAGCACAACCTCGAGCGGCTGGCCCTGCTCGCCGCGAACAGGCACAAGGCCTAGTATCGGTCGGTACTTGAATGTGTGCCACCAGCTCGCTTTGGGCTCTACTTCTGCGACCTCGCTCCCAGGCACGTCGGTATTAGTCAGCTCGTCGTGCGTAGCCGTTCGTCGGAGCGACGCGAGCGGTTGTGCCTCGCCCTCGTCGTCAGCGTCCAGTGCGTTGGATCGAGGCGTGTGCACGTGCAGCCAGTTCGCCTTGCCGGCAGCATCCTTGCCCGGTGCACCGTTGTACTTGCGCATCTTTGTGACTGTGCTTTCTTTCGAGGGGATCAGGTCGCCGGCTCCGCTGCTTGTCTTCGACGTGTCGGCTGCGAAGTCGCGCTTGCGCTTCTTGGACCCGTCGTCGGAGATGGGGAAGTCTTTGCTCAGGTCGAACATGAAGAGCCACTTCTCGCCGTATAGCCAGAGGCGCTGTTGGGTAGAGGATACGTCCCATACGCAACCCTTGGCAGGTAGGTCGAGCATGCGGTACTCAGAGGGGTAGCTGGATGCTGGGTTCCTCCTGGACCATTCTGAAAGCCGCCCTGCGATGACTTCGAAGAGGTACAGTTGATGCTTCGCGGATGTGGCGAGTAGCTTGTGTTCCGTGGTCGGCAACTCATGCGAGTGGGGGTGAGGATTGGACCCTGTGCTGGGTTGAAACGAAAGTAGCGTGGGTGTGGAGTCTAGACGTGGCAGCAAGTGTCCAGAGGGGTTGCGTATCCATCGCTGGCCAAGGAATATGATTTGCTCTTTTGACCCATCCTCGTCGTCATCGTCAGAATCTTCGTCCTCAGCGGCGTCCCGAGCGGAGTCGTCAATGTCGACTTCGGGAGCGGTCGAGCCCTCGTGCCCTTCGATGACCCACGTGTCAATGTAGCCTGCGAAATCTGTGACAGCGAACACGTTGCCGTCGGAGGAAAACTCGGCGTGGTTGATAGACCGTTCGTATGATCCATGCTCGCCAGTCAAGGGGCTTGACTGGCTGTCATCGCGAGGCATACGCAGCAGGCGCGCGACCTGGGCGAGTGGACGAGGCTGGTCGTCAGGATCCTCAGTCCTGATGATCCTGACGACTCTGACTTCGTTCGTAGCAGTCACTGCCGCGAGCCACTTTCCATCCACGGTCAAACGCACATTCCGCGCTCCTTCTATATCAGGCATCTCGATCTTCCTGATACGGAGACTGGATCCAGCGCCTGGTTGTGGACGGATGAGTTGGAACAGCTTCACAGCATCCGCGGTTGCGACACTGAGAAGCTCTCCATCCTGAGTGATTGAGACAGATGTGATGTTCTCTTCGCCCTGTAAAGCCAGACGTGCGACCACCTTCGGTTTCTCTGTACCGTCGTGGTTGGGCTTGACGCGCCAGACACGCACTTCTGTGTTCCACCAGCTGACCAGGAGTCGTGCTTCTGGAGCGCTCACGATAGGAGGACTAGCAGGCAATGCTGGGAGACCCCGGCTGAGCTCTTGACCAAATTGGCGAAGGGGGACGACGATGGGTTGCGTGTCAATACCTGGATCATGATTGTTAGCTTTTGCTCAGTGGCAGAACAAGATCGAGGACCTACCTCCAGAAACGACCACGCTCAGCTTGTTGCCCTCGTATGTCGCCATAGCCTTGACGTCGTGCTCGTGGTACCTCTGATGGGATACCTTGCGCCACTTGCCGTTCGATCCCTTATTGCTTGATGACTTCTTGCAGGTGTAGAAGCATGTGCGACGGTCCATGCCGGCGCTGAAGATGCCAGTGCCATCGCGCGAGACCGCAAGATCCAGAACGTCGGCTTCGTGACCTGAGATTCTCTGCGTCTGACTGTAGTTCTTCCCGCTGTAGACCCTGATCTCGCCAGTGGAGTCGCCGGACACGAAGTCGCCGTTGGGAAGGCACTTGACTTTCCAGACCAGAATTTCCTTTGGCCCACCGTGTGGTCCGCTTCCCAAAGATATGTTTCTGATAACGTTGCTGTTCCTTGTGTCCAAGACTCGAATCATGCTGTCTGCAAAGCCTGCCAGCACAGTGTCACGATCCTTGTATGCGACGCTCAGAGCGCGAGCTTTCTTCGTCGATGCGCGAGACACGAAGCGCTCGAAGCGGAGGTCATCGTCTTCAGTGGAAAGGAGGACCAGTGTGCCGTCTGCACAGCCTGCCACAAGTCTCTGGTAGGAGCTTGCGTCGTTCGCGCCTCCAACAGTGGTGCCCTTCGCCCTCGGCTGCGCTGCGATACACCAGACTTCGCTGTGGTTGCCGTTCGAGTGTCGTGCTGGGAGACCTGTCGCAAGGTCCCATTCCGTGACGCTGCTAGAGTACCCAATACTGAAAAGTCGTAGACGCCCGGGTACAATCTTGCCGTTCGAGTCCCTCTGGTCCGGGTTCTGTGTCCATACCAGACCCTCCACGCTTCGGTCCTTACCGCCGTAGAAGACCTTCTCTTGCAGCCATGCACCGTTTGCAGGGTTCCATATTTCAATGTTGCCGTTTGCGCGCCCGATGGCAAGCCTCAGCGACTCTGGCTCTTGCTGCCCATGCTCAGGCTCGGTATGCGAGAATGCGAGGGCGTTGATTGCAGATGGCGGGAAGGGCACGAAACGCGACCGGTGAATGTCCATGATGCACACACTTGACAGGTGCAGCGTGAATTATATCTGGAAGACTTCGCGCGTAATCAATCAGCATGCGCTACCTAGTCAACACCACAGCTATCATGTTCATGAAGTTGCTGCTTGGAAAGCCGAACTCTTGGCAGTCGCAAGTTTTCAGTGGAGACGGATGGGTCCGCCAGCCAGCTAGGCGAAAGGTTGCTCCGTCGCCCGCCTTCAACTTCACTTCATCTGAACAACCTCTAACTTCATCTCGTCATCCATTAGGCCCTGAGACCACGATTGCCCATCTGCTTCCATCAGACTGGGTGTTCGAGAGCTGCAGTGCTATCTTGTCTATGCTCATTCAGTTTTCGACTTCGTGAAGGCCTGCCCATGCCTGCCCACGTTGTCAAGACACCAACCTCCAGACACAGGCATTGCACCTTCGAAGAAACTCGAACCGATCGGCCACTCGCTCCCACAGATGCTGCACAGTGGAAGGGCATAATCGGTGAGGGAAAGGAATACGAAGCATTGGATCTGCACTTTGGACTCATGCCATTTTTGAGACCGAGCTGTTGAGCCGTGGATCAGGACAGATTCTGTGGGCATTATAAACCCTCGTATTGCGTCCTACATACCAACGAGCTGGCGGGGCTGTGTGTTGAAAATTCTGAGCAACCTCCAGCATGTACCGCGTTCCTGCCAGGCGTCGGGCGCGGAAGAGTGCACCTTGCGCCGGCCGCGACCAGCCACTTGATGAAGCACACCTCCAACCGAGTGATTTTGCACATGTTGGTTAGCTCAGCTTTGCGCCAGCATTACTTGTGTTCGTAGCATCGGACGCTCGTTGGGTGCCCCTCCTCTCGGCCGTCTGGTCGGCTTGTGAAGCCGCATAATCACACCATTGTGAGACTCGTCCCGGGAGCTATCGTGATAAGTCCCGGTACAAACTTCGCGCCTACCTAGTCGTGCGCCTGCAATGAACGTAATCTCACTCCTTTACTATAATAATCCTGAAATCGAGGGCTAAACTTGGCTGCATCCAAGGTTGCTGCCCCTTAATGTGCTGCCATTTGAATGCTGCATGAGATCAACATGAATCACCGCCGGTGCGCCTCGGGCGTCCCATTCACGGTTTCAGAGGCTGGTCATGACGCTGCGCAAACTATGTAGCCAGTTTACGCGGTACGCGTAAACGCGACCGCAAATGCTCCAACATGACGCCCCCAACGCGTGTATAGCGGGACTAGAAAAAACGGCTTCGTGACAATCTTGCACTGAAGCATTGGTTGAACCTTCATGAGGTGCGCTCTGACCGCCGGGCGGGGTAACATGTTCCGCGTTGCAGTGTCATTGCGCCGGCGCTTTCCTTTGAAGAATTAATTGTGCTCGCTGAAGTCAGGGTGCAGGTGGGCCTCGTTATCGTTGGGCTCTATTTGGGGAAGACAGGTGTTGCAGAACATTGAAAAATGCACCTCGCCTCCAGCAGCCACGTCTGCGAACGTTGAAAAGTTTGCTCTTGAACAGTCGTGCAAGCTGCACAAGATCTGTCACAGGTGATGCGGTGCCCAGTCAACCAAGTAAGCGATGATGCCGGAGCCAGGGATACATCCGCGCAGATAGTCGCCGGTGTTACAACGCAAGTCGGCGCAGTGCGTCTGGTTGCTGTGGAAGACATTGAAGATTTGCCCGCATCGTGAGATCGTGATAAAAAGTCGAGAGCAAATTTGCTAGCAACGACAACTGCCCATGGTATCCGCAGCCTGAGGCCCACTGCGTCCGCGGGACTGGTGTCGATAGACTCGGTGTGCAGTCGGACAAGACCAGGCGTGGAACGGGGCGGAACGCAAATAGGGTACTTCAGGACGCGCGCTGCGGTGCGTTCGTGATCAGTCCGAGGACATGGCAAGCTAGCTGCAGTTCAGACTCAATGATGAGACACGGTGACGGTGCGCGGAAGCCGGCTGCCAGCTTTAGCTGCATGCAATGGTCAGACCAAGGAAAGGCGTTGCCGATTGTTGCGTTCACGGTGCTTTTCGGACGGCGCTAGCATCTATCGTTTGGAAATAATGATGATCCTCCCAGCCGCACGCAGTCAGTTACCGAATTCGAATTATCACATGACGTGTCAAATAATAGCAACGCCTATTGACGTTCTTCGGTGCACTTGCAGGGACGGGCATGGAGCTGAAGGGCGCCCTGTTCAGTCTCGGTGATGCGTCTGCAAGAGGTGCTGCCTTGCTCAACCCGTCATGCATTGGACATGTACAGGTTTGCCCCCGGCTGCGGTCAGCGTCAGGCGTTGTATTGCTTCTGCAAAGTCAAAGCTCAAAACGCTGTCACGACGCAGCGGAACAAAGCTCGTTGGAAAGGACCGGGTTGTATTGCATGCCATGCACCTAACCCCGCAAAAGGAGTGGCTAGCTCCTGCAAGGGAAGGTCAACCACCCACCGGTGATTTCTGGAAGCTTCAGGGTCGGCGACATGACTGATGTTTGCTCCCGCGGACATAAAAAAACTAAGCTGGCGATTTCACGGGATGAAGAAACTCTGTTGGGTGCTGCAGGATGCGTTGCTGAGCAAGTGAGCCGAATTATATGGTAAGCAGACAGCTCAGCCCCTGAGACATCTGTTCGCGTCGAGATAGCAGCAATCTTCGTACATCACGAAACGATGATCTCAACGGGCGGGCCTGAGGCTTCATCAGCAAGGAGGTCTGTGTTACGCTGGCTACCAAGCTCGGTACCGATGGTTGCGCCAAAGTCTGTCTTAGAGGCCCACCATGCGGAAGAAGCGTGAACGTGGGGCTTTCTGGGTCATACGCCGGCACTGAGTTTGCGCGTTTGTATGGGCCCTGTGAGGTCACTCGGTCGACGGCAGTGAAGCTGTTTGCAGATAGCAGAGGTACAGTCTCGAGGATGTGAATTCTCGTGTACAACCTCAAACGCGATGCAACAACCCGCCAGCATCTGTATGCACCCGCGAAAGCACAGGAGGCTGCAGCGAATTATCTATTATCACTGCATGACGATGCGCATCTCTGAGGCGTCTCCTGCCCCTTGGCGTAGGGACATGCCAGGGGAACCACAACTACACTGCCCATTCAAGGACTTGGCTGCTCAAAGGATGCGAAGCAACATGTTTCCTGTGCGCATACGAGGACACATTGGCCAGCGATCAGAGGCTGACCCCGGTAGCTGCATGCTGACCGGTGACGCTCCCAAGGCCTGATTCGAGCGGGGGTTCGCGAACATGACAGCCAGCGTGCCAGCCCACCAGCGCGTTCCTCTCAGCCCGTCTGCCAGCTAACATTCATTAGTCGCCGCGAGCTAGGTAGCTAGGTAGGAGCCACAGTTGGACGCGTTGTGGGCGGGTTACGAAGATGAGGCAGGGCGGCATCGCACGTATTCGTGCGAGCCAGGAAACAATACGAGTGTTGCAGCGCAGCGCTGGATGTCGCTGCAGTCGGTGGCTACTGCTGCGAACACAGCAGCCGGGCGGCGCGACAGTGCGTGAGACAGGTGGTGATGGGGGGGCTTTGCTCAGCGGAAGATGCGGGCTACAACGCGTGCAATATCAAGCGTGTTCCTGGCTGGGAGCTGCCAGAGCAAAACGCCATAGATCCACGACGCCGGACGGAACACGCCACGGTTGGCTGGTGTTCCTTGGCTTCCAAGGTTGTGACTTTCGCGTTGCCGATAAGGTTAGCTTTGTTGCTCCAAGCCTGTCGAGCGCGGCCCACTCTGGCTCCTGGGCGCGCTGAGAGCCCGTCGTTTTGTGAGAGCTACAGCCGTCTGAAGAACATCGTTCTCTCCTCACCTCCCCTTCACCTCTTTATCATCCTCTCCCCCACTACGGTCGAGCACGGAGTCTCTTGGATCTGATGTGGTGCTGAAAATCTTCGGCCCTATCTTTCCACAAAACCCTCCTTCTCCTGCTCTCTCCCCACCCCGACCGTCTCTACGAATAGGATACCCTGAAGCGTACCAGACCACTCTGTGCCTTCAGCCTCCCATTCCCTCCCGCCTACCCCTCCTGTCCTCTCGCTGGCCGCAGAGATAGTTGAAAAAGCCTTCGCTGTACCTCAGTCCATCGTTGTCCGAATCGACTCCTATACGACCAGCCTCGTGTGACCCCACTGTACACCTGTGCCAGCTCTTGGAACTCAAGGTAGGTCAATGTCTCCGTCTTTTTTCTTTGCCGTGGATCCCGGTTGCCTCGGTCATTGCGTCCAACACGGGTAGACGCTTCCATCAGGGTCTTATTCCATCCGCGGATCCCCATCAGGAAGGGACAGCAGGGCACAGACCAAGAGGAACAGACATGAACATCATGAAGAGGCAGGAGGACAATGCCAGCATATAAGGACAGCATCAGCAGAGGGCGAGCTTCGCGGAACAACTTGGCCGGGTGAGACAATGGGATTGTAAGCGTCGGCGTTGCACAGAGCAGTCGGTTAGGGATGGCGGGTCGAGTCAAGGGCGACACATACCGTACACTTCATCGGATTGCATCTCGTCTTCATCGACACAGGTGTCTCGCCATATCACGTATCCCGAATGCCTCCGCGACGCCATCACGACTCACACGGGATTGCGTGCCACGATCTTGTCGCTGTAGTACCTCACGCGCGGTCATGTATACGACTTGCATTTCACCCATCTCAGCACTGGCGGCTCAGAGTCAGTAGCTTTGGCCTGAAAGTGCTGCTCTCATGGCTGCTCTCACTGTCTCGCATCAACATTGCGTTGCAGGTAGCAAACATCGTTGTACACCGTATCGTCACTCTCACCTGTGGTCCGTCAGGTCTGTCAGTGAGGCCTGACCGCTCAATTACATGTACATTTGTCACGGTACCTGGCCGAAACGTACCGTAGCCTCATTCCAAGATTGCTGGCCCTACCAGCAGTTACACCATTGCGGCTCGATCTCACTGTACGGGGTCACTGGATGCCATCTTGATTCGCCATTGAGCGGGTATTGAGCTTGTGCTGACCACTCTACTGCAGTTTCTCCAGCTGCATTCAGGCTCTACGACCGACTGTATCTCATCACAGTCTTTTGCATCTTCCACAAATCGAAGATTCGCACTCACTGTAAGTTTCCCATAGATGCGATCAGAAGTGCCCAAAACTGAGCCTTGCGTAGTTCCGTGATTGCCAGCACTGCGATTGTTCGCATTCCAGTAACTAGCAACACACCCTGGCAGACTCGTTAGCTCGTGCTCTGTCATCCCTTTTCACAGTAGCGTTCGCCCCACATCAAACCCGCCCAATTTCACTCTAGCTCCTGGATGCAATTAGCAGGGGGCTCGAGCGTTCCGACTTCTTCTACTGTACCTTTCCTGTCCTCCTCTGCTCCTTATTCGTTCTTTATCTTAATACTTTAATTCTCCAAGGTATGTACTCCCTCGCGCACCGCTTTGGGATTCAGAATCCACCTGAACGCGGACTAACTTCCTTTCGTGTTCCAGGCTTCTGCTATCTATATTCCCGCCTCACAAGCTCTCGGGAATCACGGACCAGATACCTTCCTTTACATACCCAACTACATACAGTCCTTCGACAACAACTTGCCTATTAGGCTGCCATTCTCTAATACGGCCAACACACCGAGCCGTCCACTCTTTATCACCAAAGCAAACCGACTTTGACATCACCCACCTCCACATCACCAACCATGGCCTGCCACCAACGGACACAATCCCGCTATGGGCACTGCGACTCGTACTTCACAGAATCCCATGATGATGGCATCTACGTCCTACGAGCTGAAGCCAGGGAACGTCAGCGCAGCATTGCAAGGATGCAGCAACGGGCTATCGCCGAGGAGCTTTCAAGACAAACTGCCGACGAGTACCAGGAGGATATCATGGAGCACATGATGCACATGGAGGTTAGTGCTGCAAGACAAATGCCATGAGAGGTCTAGCTAACATACATCAGTCACAAACACTGCCAGACGTCAACTCGATTGACATTCAGACAGAGATCCAGTGGTTCATGCGCCCCTACCTCCTCGACTTCTTGGTCGAAGCTCACGCCGCTTTCCAGCTGCTGCCCGAGACCCTGTTCCTTGCAGTCAACCTCCTCGACCGCTACTGCTCCCGCCGCGTCGTTTACAAGCGTCACTACCAGCTCGTTGGCTGTGCTGCCCTCCTCATTGCTGCTAAATATGGCGACAAGAAGGATCGGGTGCCAACCGTTCGGGAACTGAAGTCGATGTGCTGCTCGCTTTACGACGACGAGATGTTCACCCAAATGGAATGGCACGTTCTGCAAACCCTGAACTGGGTCGTTGGGCACCCCACCGTGGATGCCTTCCTTCAGATTGCCCTCGCCGAAGCCCCGTACGATGCCGAAGTCGAGCACATGACCTTGTACATTGCGGAAACTGCTCTATTCCACAAGGAGTTTGTTTCTACACCACCTTCGGTCCTCGCCAGGTCTGCCCTGGCCCTCGCCAGGTGTGTTCTTCAACGCCCTCAAGCCAAGCCGACTCAGTGGGCTGGTGCCTACGATGCTCAGACCGTTATGGGTCTCTCAAACCATCTATACCAGCCATCGCCTGTCCTCTCAAGGAAGTACGCCTCTACCCATCTCTCCAACGTCGTTGCAACCGTCGATGAGTTCCTCCAACAACAAGCGCGCAACGCACAAAGGGCTGCCGCACCACCGACACCCCCGCCAACACTCACTGTCGAGGAGCCCAAAATCGCCTCAGGGTACCCCTCGACACCCCAGAAGCTTCCTTACGGTGCCATCATGAACAACGGTTGCCTCACGCCTCCCATTACGCCTGATGGTGAGGGGCAATTCGCCGGCCACGTCGTCAAGTCACAACCAGCAAACATGTACCCATCGACCCCAACATCAGAGCTGAACGTGCCGCAACAACAATACTTCCACAACTCATACCTGCACCCCCAGCATATGTAAAGATATCCCGTGCTGGGAGCAGTTGTTGTCTTGAACATTCCCGAATAATCATGGATTGTCTCAATCACAACCGTGAATATCCTCGTTGTACCAAAACCCTTCATGTATGAGCGTAATAGCGTCACATCTGTCTGGCATTTGCAAGCGTTTTACTCTACCTTTTCTGCGATATCAAAGAAGTTCCTTCCTGTTCCTGTCCATTCTAAGCATTTCCTTTGTTACAACCCTCGACCTACAAAAAAACAAGGTCGTCCACCACCAGCTTAAGGCTGCGCTGGCTCATCGGTCCCGGTCAGAACAAGCTGTTCGCATCTTGGATTGTTAGCATCCCCTAATATCGACAGCTCTGAGGCGGGAGTGCGAGCGGAGGAAAACAAGCATACAGGCTGAAATTGGAAACAAATGCCGCGCAAACGAGCTCACTCGCCAGTCTTGTTTGCTTAAGCGAGCAGAGATACCCTTCTTCTTTCCTTACAAAATTCACCACAGCTGTTCAGCAGAGAAACACATGTTGCTGTGTGCGTGAACGATACGGCGGGCTAGCTCTTGGTGTTAGGGCTCAGATTGAACTTTGACAGCGGTGCTGAAAGGGACGTGATGAGCATTAGTTACTAGAATATGGTCGCTCACGAAATCAATCGTGTTCCATGCAACATGTTCCTTGCGCTTATTCCTGGGATCCTGCGGTATAGTGTTTCAGCTCCTTGGGCAAGCAGACTTCCAGCTCACTTGACCGCGTCAAGTCGCTTGTGCTACTTTCTAGTCGATGCGGGTTTCACATATGTTCATGCATCATTTGCGTCTTATATGCCCTTCGTACGCGCGCACAAGATGCCCACTTTCCAACTAGTTGAATGACCCTTTCAGCATGGCACCGGTAAGTCAAAGGATATCGTGCTGTCTTAGCAACTATGCGACACACCACTAATCGCACAAGACACCGATCTCCATCTCAAGACCCGCCAGCATAGGCTACATGCCACTATCGCCCTACATTGACGATGAAACTACATTCGGCAACAATGTCCTGTGCCCAAGATATGCCGACCAAGACCCAACATCAGCACCACCTTCACCAGCATCCATTCAGTCATTTGACATACTTGAATCCATACCATGGCGGCGAAGCTACATATTGCTCGACCCTAACCAACAGCGCGACTATCGAAAACGATGGCGGAAGTACAGAGCACAGATCATTACCATTGCACTCCTGCTCATCCTTTCCACAACCGCACTTACCCTAGGAATCTCCCTAGCCATCCAACACTCAAACAAGCAACTACAATCCACATGCACATCGCACTATGGTGGAGACAGATGCGCAGACCCAACATGGGCGCGCTGCGTCATCCGCGAGGGTCTAGGATATTGCCAGGGCGTAATGTGATGTAAGACTCGGTCAAGCCGTGATTTCCAAATCATTCTGGAATCCACTTCACCAACGAACTCTGGAATGGCATCGGCAATCCCTCGACACACCCATCCCGCGTCAATATGTGGCGGTATACAAGTCACCTCCGCTCGCTCATCCCTTGCAAGGATCACCACCCGCCAACGCGAATCTGGGGAGGCAAATTGCCAAAAGGAGGCCAAGGTTAGGCAGTCGCGAATCGCGAACACGAGCGCGTTTTGCATGGGAAATGGAACTTTGGGGTTGGTGAACACGCGTTTCTAGAAGGTGGTTTGGCGATTAGAAAAGGGGGAGATTGGGTGAGGCGGTTACAGGGCTGTTTCGGTGTGGCGTAATGCGCTGGTCGTATCTGGCCGGGTTAGCCCTGGTTATGTGGCGGGTTGGGCCTGTGGTCAAGCACGGAGTTGCGGTTGGGTTCGCTTTGTTCATGTGCTGGCAGCAAAAAGAAATGTTTCGGCGCTTAATGATTCTCGGTGATTCTTGACAGCTTTGGGGAAGGTGTTGCAGTCCAATCCACAGCAGTGCCCAGGCCTATTTTGAGGAATGGTGCACGTGATCGTTATCTTATCGCCATGCTTCGCAACTTGGAGCAAGTCATACATGGATGCTACCTTGAGACTCACACCCACTCCCTACTAGAATGAACTGACTGCAGGCATACACTTGTCCTGTAGAACATGTCAAATGTGGCAGGTTGCGAACCGCTACTGTCTGCTGAGTTGGGTGCAGCTTCCCGCACTCCATCTCCCGAGCGGGTCACGTCTAGGAAGAGCAAACGGTCGATCCAACCACTGATCTTGCTCCTCATCTTAGTACATTTATCAGCGGTGCTCTACGCCCTGCCGCTGAACCGTGTCATCGAGCTGAGACTCTGTCAAGAACACTATGAGCGTCATGATTCAGGCCTCATTCCACAAGACGGAGCTATTCCCGAAAAGCTGTGCAAAATTGATGAAGTCCAACGACGATTGGCATGGCTTCAGGGCGTCATGGAGACTACGATAGTCGTTTGCGGTGCGTGAGATAACTCCTGCATGCAATTTGTTGTATGAACTGATATGGGATCCAGACTTCCTGGTCACGATACCCTTCAGCTTCATCGCGGAGAAGTACGGCGTGAGAGTCGTGTTGTGGTGCAACTTGATACCAAGAATCTGCATGAGCATATGGGCTATCACAGTAGGCTACTTTGCTCACGTCTTGCCGACCAAGGCAATCATTATAGGACCGTTCCTGGCTGTGTTTGGTGGTGAATGTGTGTTGCAGTCCACAATCTTTGCATTAACGTCAGCACTGGCTGTTGAGTATGTTCAGCGGTAAGACATCCTCTACAATACTCACTTCCATCAATTGAATCTGATCCCATGTAGAGCATCTTACTTTTCATACATCAGCTCGACATCTTACATTGTATCATTCATGGGTCCTACTCTAGCTTCAGCGACCATGAGCTGGAGTATTTGGCTGCCTTTCTTGATCAATATAGGCCTGCTCACGTGCGCTGTCCCGACGATCATGCTACTGCCTGAGACAGCAAGATCGACTCTCATTAGCTCTTCTGCGTCGTTACCAAAGCGCTCGAACCTTGAGGACGTCGAAGAGGCAGGACCACTCCTTGAGGAAAGATACCACAGTCCCGATCAATACGCCAACGCATTCGAGAGGCCAAGTGGCTTCGCTCAAGAGACAGTGCACGCAGCTCGAAAGCTGGTGAGCTTGGTCAAAGGACGTCAGAACTTTCAAGTGCTATTATGTTCATTTTTCCTTACTGCACTAGCGAGCTCAGATACAAAGCTTCTTGTGCAGTACATCTCAAAGAGGTATGAATGGACCTTTGCTCAGGTAAGTAAACTTGCAAATCTCATCATGATCTCTTGCTAAACGTACTCATAGGCAGGCTTCATGCTTTCGGCGAAAGCAATTGTCAATTTCACCCTCCTCGCAGTCATCGTCCCACGCATTATCAATAGATCGATTTCTCCAAGAACTGTCCATGGTTCTGAAGTACGGCTCAATTTCCTTGGAGCTGAAGCCAGCATATTGATCTCAGTTGTCGGTGTGTTCTGTGTAGCGCTGGCTTTCAAGTTCTGGATGCTGTTGGCAGCCTTGATGATCTACGCTCTCGGCTCGGCTTTGCCGATTTTCACAATGTCGCTTGTCAAGTCTCAGCTCATTGCGCTCGGTGACTCAGATACACAGGACTTCAGTATTGTCATGTTGACTAAGACGCTGGGCTCGCTGGTCGGAGCTCCATTGATGGCGTCTCTGTGGATCCAAGCCATAAAGCTTGGAGGCGTTGGCTTGGGTTTGCCATATTTTGTCTCTGCTGTAAGTCCGAAATACAGGTGTTTAACTTCGTGTGACCTACTAAATCAGATAGATAATTTACGTCACTGCCGGCTTGGTTGTAATTCGTCTACACATTCGACACAACACTACTTTATGAACGCTTCTCTTTCCCTGGGTTGTACCTCTACCCGCCTACCAATCACCTATGGCAAGTTTTCACTCACAGCGACTTCGGTGCCTGACGAGCTGACAGTACGTTCTATGCTCTAAGATTTGGTTTGTTTGGTACACCGTCCATGACGTCGGCAACTCTAATGACTTAAGATCAGTATGGAGTTGAGGATGCACCTTGTCGCGTCCTTCCTGCTTTTGCAGAGTTCCTCAATGATACAATTTTGTTGCCTTCGACTTTGCGCAGACGTGCTGTGCTAGAGATGGAATCCATCCAAGATTTCTGCCTCACAGTGAGAATGTAAATCGCCAGAGTAAAAGCAGGGAGAATCACGCCGCACCAAAGCCTGGAGTTTATGCATGTGCAGCGACGCAGTCGTGCTAGTTGCGGAGGACCAGCAACAAACAATGTGTTTCTATAAAACAGTACAAGCTCCTGCCGACACATTTTCACTGCTCTGGGAGAATGGCAACGGTGAATGGAAGAATATGTTCTACGTCAAGCTATTCTTGCACTAATTCAGAGTCCCGTCGATAATATCCATGGATTTTCCCGATCACTTATGTTTCGTTGTACTTCCTTTTCCATGTCATATGCTTTCACTACGTCGTTCGATTTCTCCCAACTACTATAAAGCTGAAGCAGTGCCAGAGTGACCAACTTCTACACTTTTATGCTATTAACCGTCTTCTACAAGAGAACATAAGAGGTCCTTGGATTACCTATCATACTTTTCGAATAATGTACCGCGTCCTTCAAACCGTCTGGAACACAGCCGTCCGCACTGGATCGTACCTCTACAATTGCAACATACCTGTCGACACAGAAGATGGTCTTATAGCAAGGATCCAAAGGTCGCACTCGGCGCCGGTACCATCCATCGCTACATCTGTCCGTTCTGTTTCGCCCAAACTGGGTAGCGAAGGAAGCTTGCCTGCTCCATCAGAGATAACATCCATCCCAGAGACTATTGAACCCGCCAGCGAGGAACATGTGGAGGCTGATCGACAGTTTGCTCTGCGCCTGCAACAAGAAGACCTTGATTGAGCTTTTGCTCAGCGCCTGGAATCTGCTGATGGTCACCTACCCAACAGTTCACTGACAGAGTGGCACGATCTTGTTGCTACATTTCCAGAGCGTGTTAACGGAGAACAATCATCTCTACAGGATGACAACACGGAAGGTGTTGATCTGGAAGACACTTCGCCCATGTCTAGACTGACCGCTACAGAGTATTTGGAGTCCAATACAGCCTCTAATATTGACTCTAGCACAACTTCCAGCACTCAGTCATTCGCTACTGCTCCAGGCCCGCAAACATCCGAAGTTCCATTATCTTCTGATCCTCCGCAGGTACGTGAATGCGTCGTGTGTGAGGAGAGCGCACCACTCGTTGACTTCCCGTCCTTGAGGGCTGTACGCACGAGGCAGCAACATGTTCCGAGTGCTACACAACATGGAAAGCGATACAGCTTGAGTCAAACGGTTGGCTTCAAGCCATGTGCCCCGGAGATGAATGTCACAACTTCTTGACGTACGACATGATCAGGACCTGTGCCACCCCAGCAGTCTTCGAACAGTACGACGCATTTATCGCACGCTCTGCGCTCAGCTCTAATCCCAACTTTCAATGGTGTAGAGCTGAGGGATGTAACTCGGGTCAAATCCAGGATGGCAGCAGTAATACCTTCGCCTGTGTAGCGTGTCACGCATGGTTCTGCATCGCCCACGAAGTACCCTGTCATTTCCATGAGACGTGCAGAGAGTATGACGCGAGGATGCAGGAGCAGAAAAAGCGCGAAGACCAAGTTGGCCGAGCTGAGCAGGAAGAAGCGAGCCTGCAGGCGGTTGAGCAACTCACGAAGAAATGTCCACGCGAGACTTGTGGAAGCCCCATTGAGAAGAACGGCGGCTGCAACCAAATGACCTGTAAGTTTAGCGATGGTGCTCTGCAACTACAGGTGTGCTGATGGATTACAGGCGCAAAATGTAAGTATCAGTTCTGCTGGGTCTGTCTCCAGGGCTGGCAGACTTGTGGTCATGGTGGTTATTATTTTGGTCGGGAGGAGACGCCTCGACGATTTGGTACCGGTGTCGGGCGATATCAAACATGAGGTCATCAGATTGTAGTCAAAACATGACTCTAAGATTGGTTCCAACGCTTGATAATGTATCATATCAGGAACAGAAATTCGAAATGTGTCTTTGCGCTCTCTGTGTACAGTGACTGATCATGCCGCTGAAAACGATGTCAATCAAGATAAACACTCTTTATTACACCCCTTCCACCCCTAAACCTACCTTAATATAGGCTAATTCATGAATGAGACTGTCAACGTAGCATTCCCATGGTGATTCGATTTGCCGTTAAGCGGCGACCCCGAGAGGAGAAGGAAGAGGAAGCCCTGGAGAAGCAGAGATGGTCCTTCCCTCACGTGCACATAGCTACCTACAAACATTGGGATTCCCTCACATTCAAATGTCTTACTTTTGCATGCAAGGTGTAGCTGCACCTTGCTGCAGCTAGTGCCTCTATAGGAATGCAGGTGCGCTAGTGCGCTACACCTCCCTATGCAGGTTGCAGCGGAACAGGTAGGCTATTTATCCTGTAAGAGCTCTACCGAAGAATGAGAAGAGACATGAATACTAAATTCTGATAGTGTGGAACCTTAATGGGGTGTCAACAGAACATCTGTCCTAACAGGCTGTTGCTCACATACTCACAGCACTCTATCTAAACGTAACAGTATTTCTCAAGCAAATCATATGGATTCTTTCCTGTCCTTGGCCAGTTGAGCACCTAGGTTTGTGCGCTACAGTAATAACTTCATCAAGAAGTAGATCTTTACGAAAGCAAGGAAACCTTGGAATCACGCAAGAGCTGCTTTTCTCGGCCAACCTTGGAAGCCAGGGGAGATAATTGTGCATGCCCTCATGTTGGCCACTCGCAAACGCTTTCGGCCGTGAAATTAAGCTGTCCGAACTCCAGTCTTTTGGGACTGCTATGTCGTGCCAAAGTTCCAGAAACAAATAACAGTCGAGCTTGAGCTGCCTCGCTTGGCCTTAATAGGTCCTCCACTTGATCTTGGGCATCTGTATAATCATCACAGAGTAGCACACTCTGGACCATGTGGCCATAGATTTCCTGTATGAGATAGCATCAGGTCGAGCTTCGGACCTGCCTCCGGCTGGCCTCTTTTGCAATGCCCTCATATCCGAATATGACTGCTGGTCCGAAAGGCCCAACTCTATTTTCTTGTCCCAACTGGGGACCCACGGACTTTTCAGGCCATCATTCCGGTCCGTGTACTCGTTGAAGGTACTACAAAGAAACAAGACCTTTCAAAGTGGGGAAGCCAATTTCCTTGTCTGTCGGTGAATGTCATTTGCCATTTCCCCGAAGCTACAGTCTTGGCGGGTGTAACGTGCCCGTGCGCAGTGTGCCCGGATTCACAGTGTGCCCCGCAGAACACCACATGCCCAATCTCAAAATGAGGCTGTACAGCGCCACGCAATAGCTCAATATTGATAGATGCTTGCGATGAACTTGTACTATCTATATCTTTGTGGGAGATTGACGTTGCGGCCACGTGATGTGACTTTGGCTGGAGTAGCAGATAGCTCATCTCCAGCTTGAACACCAGCGTGAGCAGCGCCAGCGCGTTTTTGACGCTTGTTACTTGGTAAGACTACTCGTGAGGCTTTACGCTTGCGTTGTTGAGCTTGTTGGATAGATTTTTTTTGGTGTTGAGCTTCAACTTTGCGCGCGCGTTCAGCTGCTTTCTCAGCTCTCTCCTGCTCCCTGACGTCCTTGAGCCTCTGCCTTTCCACACGCTTCTCCTCGAGCTCAACTTGACGCTGCAGTTGAGCCTCCTCGCGCTGCTTTTTGGCCTGTGCTTTTTGGAGTTTCTCCTCTATCTCATCTCGCTCCTGTACTACTTCTCTAGCTCGAGCTTCACGCAGCTTGCGAGGAGACCAGTGGACGGCGCCACCGTGATACTCCTGGCGCTGTTGAAGGTCAAGAGCTTTTCCCTTCTTCTTGTGCTTCTTTTTGTGTTGAAGAGCCTCCTTCAAGCCCTCATTCTCATGCTTTAAAAGCTCATTCTGCACAGAGAGATAGTGAACGCTTGAACGCAGCTTTTTTGACTTAGTCTGTTCGGTATCCTTCACAACAGCTCAAACCAATCAATCCATCTTTCTCCAATCATTGTCAGAGAGCCCTGATGATGAGCTTCTCTCAGCTTCTAGCGTGCTGGCAAATCTACGAAGGATAACGTTGGCATCCATCGGCCAGATCCTAGTAGCTTCGAAGGCCTTCAATACGAGGCTCTCCGTGAAGGAGGATATCCAGACGCTCCAGAAGAGTGGGAAAAAGTCCCCTTTCTTGATTGGAATAAGGCCTTGAGCCTTGTGGAGATGGTTGGTGAGCTCGTTGGAGTAGGCTTGAGAGAGTGGCTTGAACAGCACTACATCGAGCGGCTGGAGCGTGTGAGTTGAATGGGGTGGAAGGACCATGAGAAGGATCCTGTGGCGATCACAGTAGTCGATAAACTCCATCGTGACATGAGATCCATGGCCATCAAAGATAAGTAATCTCCATCTACCTGATCGTTGCTTTGTACGGCGATCAAACACCTGCTCAAGCCAAGCTAGGCCTATGTTATCGTTTGACCAGCCTGTTGGAGATGATGAGACAAAGACCTCATGTTCTCCTGCCTTGATATCCTCTACCCAACTTGATTGTATAGCTCCTTTTGCAGCTGCGTATATGAGGCTTGGAGGCAGCGAGCTCCCATCGGCGCAACAGCAGGCTAGGAGTGTCAGAAACTCGCGTGATCCATCCTGGAGAGATGCTCGAACCTCTTTCTTCTCCCATTGATGCCTGCTGAATATTCTCTTGCTTCTGCCTATCAAGCCAATCAAGAAGCCCTTCTCATCCATATTGTATATATCTCGAGCCTCAAGGTGATATTCAGTGATCTTTTGATGCAGTAGCTCCAAGTAGAGACGGTATTTTGACTCAGAATCAGCCAGGTGGCGCGTACGATCCATGGCGGTGGTCCACTTTGAGATGAGATGGATCTCGTGCCGGTTGATGAAGCGAGTAACCCAGCTCTCGCTGAGCTGCTGACGGGCTACTTCTGATGAGAAATTCCTGATCATCTCCCTCGTAGGAGGTAGGCCTTGCTTAGTAAGCTTAGTGATATATCGTACAAGCTCTAACTCCTGTTCTGGGTTGAGAGCTTGCCTGCTGGCATGCCCAGCATCCCTAGGCCCTGTCACGCCTCTCCATCGCCGCCCCAGAGTTGACCGGTCAACGCCATGCTTTTCAGCAATTTCCTTCAATGTAAATTGTTCTTCTGAACCTCGCAATTTTAGATCCTCGATCGCCTCATCAATCAGAGCCATGGTCGTGGAGTTATCGCGCGTTGGAGTTGTGGTGTTGAGACGCGCGTTGGTGTTCTGCGGGGCACACTGTGAATCCGGGCACACTGCGCACGGGCACGTTACCGTGTTCGTGCACGTGCCGCCCGTATCGCGTGACGATCGCCAACTTCAATTTACGCGACAAACACTCTAACTTCGACACGCGACAACTCTATCAATATGGATCGGATTAACGAAGCGATTGCAGCAATCGAATCGCGCGAACCAGGAGATGATCTTGTATACCAGGAGTATGCTGATTGGTTTGGTGTAGATAGATGTACGCTGGCTCGAAGACACCAGGGCCGTCAGGGCACGCGACAAGCCAAAATCTTCGACCAAAAGAAACTTACGCCAGCACAAGAGGAGGAGCTTATACTCTATATTAGAGACTTAACAAGGCGAGGCCTACCGCCCACTAACACCATGATACGAAATTTTGCCTCTACGATAGCCCACGAACGCGTTTCTGAGTCCTGGGTGACGCGCTTCAAGCACCGACACGAGGACGCGCTCATCTCAAAATGGGGCACCGCCATGGACGCTACACGCCACTCAGCCGACTCATACTTCAAATACAAGCTCTACTTTGAGCTCCTGCACGGCAAGATAGAGGAGCATGAGATCCTGCCCTACAATAGCTACAATATGGACGAAAAGGGCTTCATGATAGGTGTGATCGGGCGCTCGAAAAGAGTCTTCACACGCAGCCAATGGGAGCGCAAAGAGGTCACCGCTGCCCTCCAGGATGGCTCTCGAAAGTGGATAACAACTATCGCTGCGATCTGTGCGGATGGGACTGCGCTGCCGCCGGGGCTGATCTACGAGTCTGCAAACTGTACGATACAAGCGCAGTGGGTGGCTGATATCAAAGCCGGCAAACACGACGTCTTTGTGGCTTCAACACCATCTGGATGGACGAATAATGACGTAGGATTGGCCTGGTTAGAGCAGGTTTTCGACCGCTGCACGAAGAAAAAAGCCCGCCACGGGAGAGAGTGGCGCTTACTTATCCTCGACGGCCACGGCAGCCACCTTACAGACAACTTTTTACACTACTGCCTTACGCGCAAGATCTTTGTTGCTGTATTTCCACCTCACAGCACCCATACGCTGCAACCGCTAGATGTTGTTTGCTTTAAGCCATTAGCTAACGCGTATTCAAAAAAGCTTGCAAACTTCACCCAACAGAGCCAAGGGCTAGTCCCAATCAAGAAGGGCGATTTCTTCCTGTTGTTCTGGGACTCCTGGCGTGAGAGCTTCACGAAGCGGACGATCCTACGCTCTTTTGCTGCTACTGGTATATGGCCTATGGATCGAGAGAGAGTGCTGAAACGCTTCCCACCGAAGCCGCCAAACAAGCCAAACAACAAGCCCGAGCCCACCTGGCGTGAGGCGGATCGCCTCCTACACGCAGCAGTTAACAGATCGTCGTCCGAACTCAAAAAAGTATCTACTTTGCTCCACCACCTCGCGAACCAAAACGAGCTTCTCACAGATGAGAATGAGGGCCTACGCGAGGCTCTCACCACCAAAAAGAAGCACAACAAGAAGGGCAAGGTGCTTGATTTGCAGCAGAGGCAGGAGTATCACGGTGGGGCTGTCTTCTGGTCCCCCCGAAAGATGGCTGAGGCTGAGGCACGTGATCGGACGAACAAGCGCCTCGCTGAAGAGGAGAAACTCCAGAAAGTTGAGATGACGAAGCTCAAGGCTGCTAACGCCTTATACAATAAGAAGCTTAAGGAGGAGAGGCGTGTGGCGACTGCAGCAAAGCGAGAGGAGCGCGAGAAGGAGAAGGCCGAAAAAGCCGCTAAGGCAGCTGCTCGAAAGGCAGCCCAAAACACCACTGCACCTATCCAAACTTCCCAGACGGGTAAGCGCAAAGCCTCACAGGTATCAGCTCCAAAGGGCAAGCGGCAAAAACGTTCTAGTGGTGCTGCAGCACCTGCTGAAGTCGCACCTGCTGTTCCAGCCAAGGTCGCCCGCAGCGGCCGCGCTGTCAAGCTGCCGACTAGATACACATAATCTGAGTAATGCAAATTGTTCGCCATAGTTAACATATCAATCCATCAGAAAATCTCGCGATAATAGCTATTGTATGTGGCTCAAAAGCTTCATGTTTTGGTGTGCAAGATGGTGGTTGGGGCGATCGTCACGCGATACGGGCGGCACGTGCACGAACACGGTAGTAGTAGTAATCAAGAAAGAGCCTAACTAGCTCTATAGCGCTGTGGAAACTATAGTAGGACTAGGCACAACGCGCAAACGTGCAAAAAAGATATAGAAGCATCTTCTAAATCTAATGCAAGTATAATATATATAACGTACTCCACGGGCGAGCCGATCACTCTGCCAAGACCACACCAAACATCTACCTTACCACAGAATGCCTCAACAACAACACAAATCTAAGCCCTTAAAAGAAGCTGCGATACAGCTTGCGCTCCAGGCAATTAAACAAGACGCGACACTTACATTGCGACGCGCTGCAGCTATCTATAACGCGCCTTACACCACACTACACGATCGATACACAGGACGACCTGCACGAGCTGATTGTACGCCGAATCAACGGATTATGGATCAGACTGAGGAGAATGTGGTTGCTGAGCACATTCTTGAGCTAGATGCACGAGGATTTGCCCCTCGGCTGGCTGCTGTAGCTGATATGGCCAATTCTTTGCGTGCTGAGCGCAATATGGGCCATGTTGGCGTAAACTGGCCCAATACGTTTGTCAAGCGCCGCCCTGACCTCCAAGTAATGTTCAATCGCAAGTACGACTACAAGCGAGCCCTCTGTGAGGATCCAGAGATTATACAAGGCTGGTTTGGGCTTGTAGCGAATGTCAAAGCCAAGTATGGCATCCAGGACGATGACACATACAACTTTGATGAGACAGGCTTTATGATGGGCCAGATATCTACAGGAGCAGTTGTCACAGGTTCAGAGCGTCGAGGACGGCCCAAGGCAGTGCAGCAGGGCAATCGAGAGTGGACCACGGTCATACAGGGCATCAATGGCACGGGATGGGCCATTCCACCCTTCATCATCTTCAAAGGCCGCTACCACCTCTCTGCCTGGTACAAAGAGCCTGATCTGCCCCAGGACTGGATTATTGCAGTCTCTGAGAACGGATGGACCACCAACAAGCTTGGTCTGGACTGGTTGAAGCACTTTGATGGCCATACAAAGAGGCGCACCCGAGGAGGGTACCGGCTGCTCCTTATTGACGGCCACGAGAGCCACAACTCCCTTGACTTCCAACAATACTGCAAGGAAGCAAACATTATTACACTGTGTATGCCTCCACACTCATCGCACCTCTTACAAGCACTAGATGTGGGTTGTTTTGCCCCTCTAAAGAAGGCGTATGGGCGCCAAGCCGAGAATCTCATGCGCAACTACATTACTCATATTACTAAAACTGAGTTCCTACCATGCTTTATAGGCGCCTACAAGGAGACATTTACTTGTAGCAATATCCAAGGAGGCTTCCGAGGCGCTGGATTAGTCGCCTTTGACCCAGAACGGGTCATAATGGGTCTTGATGTCCGCCTACGTACCCCACCGCTACCTACTGTGGAAGATACTCCCTGGCAGTCCCAAACCCCGAGCAATACCCTGCAATTAGGGTCGCAATCAACGCTGGTTCGAGAGAGGATTCAAAGGCATGCAAGCAGCTCACCAACTTCAATGGTTGAGGCCCTTGAAAAGCTTGCCAAAGGCGCAGCTATGGTAGCGCACAAGCTGGTGTTGGCTCAAAAGGAGATTACTGGGCTTCGAGCAGCAAATGAGGCCGCCACGCGACGTAAATCGCATAAAAGAAAGCATTTACAGCAGGAGGGGTCCTAACAGCTGGGGAAGGCCTTCGATTAACTACTCTAAATGAGTTTGGGGCGCGTGGTGATGGTAAGAAGGCAAGGAAGCGAGTGCGTGTTGAAGGAGGTGAGGCAACCCAAAGACGCTGTAAAAGGTGCCACAAGGTAGGGCATAACTCGCGCACGTGTAAGAAGGCTGCAGAAGGTGTTACTGAATGATATTATGTGCTGTACTACTGTATACAAGGCTAACATGGGCCAATGCGAGCCATAATAGGGTGGAGGTTTGGTGTGGTCTTGGCAGAGTGATCGGCTCGCCCGTGTGATCGGCTCGCCCGTGGAGTACTTTAAAGTAACGTAGGAGACGGGCAAGTCGGACAGACGAGCGAGTCGGACACTGTGCCAAGCCCCCACCAAAACCATCTTAACTACTACTATACACGCGATGTCTCAACAACGCCACGATTTACCAGCTTCAAAGGAGGCTCGAATACAGCTCGCAATTCAGGCTATCGAACGCGACGCGACACTATCTCAGAGACGAGCTGCATCAATCTACAACGTCTCACATACAACACTAAGCGACCGACGCGCTGGAAAGCTGTTTCGACCTAATTGCACGCCCAATGCAATGAAGCTACTTAAAACAGAAGAGGATGTGATTGTCCAGCATATACTCGACCTTGATGCGCGAGGATTTCCGCCTAGGCTCGCAGCCGTTAAAGATATGGCTGATTCCTTACTTGCTGAGCGTCACCGCGACCCAGTTGGCCAAAACTGGGCTAAGACCTTTGTTAAGAGTCGGCCAGAGCTCAAAGTCAAATTCAATCGAAAGTACGACTATAAGAGAGCCTTATGTGAGAGTCCTCAGCTTGTAAGAGACTGGTTCCGGCTGGTAGAGAATACGAAAGCCAAGTACGGCATCCAGGATGAAGACACCTATAACTTCGACGAGGCTGGCTTCATGATGGGCGTTATATCAACTGGCGCAGTAGTTACAGGTTCTGAGCGTCGAGGGCGGCCAAGGAGCGTTCAGCAGGGCAACCGGGAGTGGACTACGGTAATCCAGGGCGTCAACGCAACGGGGTGGGCAATTCCACCCTTTATCACACAGTGTCCGACTCGCTCGTCTGTCTGTCTGTTTGTTTGTTTGTTTCATTCCTACTCGGTTTCAGCCGCGTACTGCGCAGCTATGCCCGGAGTGACAGGCGTGGCAGACAGCGGACGCAGTGCAGACATGAGTCGGCACCGCCCCACTTCACTCTCGAAAGAGCCATCTGTCCCCAGAGGCCTGCCGTTGTCTTGCTTCTATCTGTGACTATGTACATTTCGTCTCTAGAAGTGACGTGTTTGCCTGTGTTTGTGTTCCTCAAACTGTTGTTTCCGTGTGTGTGCCGCACCGGGGTCAGAGAGGAGAGGCCGGCCAAAGACTATCCAGCCTGGCGACCGTGAATGGGTGACGGCAATCGCTGCTATCAACGCTGCTGGCTGGTCAGTCCCGCCATTCCTCATCTTCGCTGGCCAGTATCATCTATCTGCCTGGTACGAGGAAGCAGAGATCCCACGCGACTGGGTGATCGCAGTCAGCGACAATGGCTGGACGAACAACGAGCTAGGAGTAGAGTGGCTGAAGCACTTTAACGCTCACACGAAGACTCGCGTTGTCGGCGCGCGTCGCCTGCTTGTCCTTGACGGCCATGAGAGCCACCACTCTCTTGAGTTTCAAGAGCTCTGCAAGAAGAACAATATCTACACGCTCTGCATGCCGCCTCACTCATCCCACTTGCTGCAGCCGCTTGACGTTGGCTGCTTCTCGCCATTGAAGCGCGCGTACAGCCGTGAGGTTGAGAGCCTGATCCGTCACCACATCAATCACATCACCAAGCTCGAGTTCCTGCCAGCCTTTAAGGCCGCCTTTGTACAAGCCTTTACGCCAGCTAATATCTGCTCAGCCTTTCGAGGTGCAGGCCTTGTGCCTCTCCAACCAGACGTTGTACTGTCAAAGCTTGACGTGCAGCTGCGTACACCTACTCCAGTTGCTCTACCAGAGGCTCTCTGGGAGGCTCGTACGCCGAGCAACGTACGTGAGCTGGAGGCTCAATCAACGTTAATACGTGATCGCGTGCGCCGGTATAAAAGTTCATCGCCTGCCTCTATCATTGAAGCGATCGATCAGCTTAAGAAGGGCGCTGCGGTGATGATGCTCTCAGCTGAGCTGATGCGCGATCGGATCACCAGCCTCGAGAAGGCTAACGAGGCAGCGTCAGTACGTAAACAACGTAAGAAAAAGCGTGTACAGAAGCGAGGAGTGCTAACAAAAGGAGCTGGAGAGGATATACTCGCTCAACGTGAGGCTGATCAGCAGATTTCTCGTGAAGAGCGTCAGAGAGGAGAGCGATCAGGCCTCAACCGCCAGGCTTTGGCGCGCTGCAAGAGGTGCAGAGAGACTGGGCATAACTCACGTACGTGTAAAAAAGAAACTTTAGATACTGCTTAATGTCTAATATTAATATCTATGTATTTTATCCTGACTTGGTTGAGGTGCGCAGCTTTAGAGGTGCTGAAAGTTGGTAGGGTGCTCACTCGCTTAGAATGCTCACTCGCTTAGTATCTACGTTACCACAAGTGAAATAAGCTTCTCACGCAACACCAACTTTGCAGCAAACTACTCAGCTGACACGTGGATCAGCCTGCAGCTACGCCGTGCTCGGAATCACAAAGCTCCCCATTGGGGGCTTTGGAGGCTGCGCCTATGGGGCAAAAGCGGTGTCTTAGAGGTCCCACGTTGATTAGATCGTCAGTGCAGGGTGTATAATCCTTCTTGTTGGCACGCCCCGGCCGTGTCTTCATTGTTGATCTCAGTATAGAGTCGCTGTGCCGCTCAATATCACATTAGAAAGTCATCATCACCCACTTCCTTCGCCGTCGTTCAGTTTCTCTGTCCCCTGTCATTTTCTTCAGCGTCTTTCCTTTGCCGTTTTGTCAATCTCAGGACGTCAATCCGTACACTCAACTCGATACTACCATGGTTGATGAATTCACTTGTCCACTTGGCGGTCAATGGTATGTTCCGCTCTTATTATCACCAGAGCAAACGCTACCCCGATGCTGTTGGTCTGACATTGCGAATACGCTCTGACATCCGCAGGTATGCTTGCGCATCAGCAGGCTCCAAATTTGTAGGCTGCTGCATGTCCGATCCATGTTCGAATATAGGATGCACGCAAGGAGGTATTCGCCCGGTCGGCTTCAACGCGTCGAAATGGGGGACATTTCCGGACGCGAGCTGTGGAAATACCAGCGACTTCTGGACTTGCCAGTCAGGCAAAACGTTCTGGGGATGCTGTAAAACGGACCCATGCTTCAATGAACCTCAATGCCCGGACGGTGATCTCGAGCCTGCCCTCATGAACCGCCCAGAACAATTCAGCTTCTACGCTGCGTCTCAGATCGTATCAAGCACTGCATCTATCTCAAGTGCGACAGCAAGCCCAACTTTCAGCAGTGATGGAGGCAGCAAGTCCAACGGTGCGGTTATCGGTGGTGCCGTTGGAGGAGCGCTCGGCGGTATCCTCATTATCGGCCTAATCGTCTTCTTCCTCTTCCGCAGGAGGCGCAGCCAGCAGACTGAACGCGGTGAGACCATAGAGGTCGCCAGCCCCATGATGGGTGGTAAGGCCTTCAACCCCTCTTCACCAAACTTCTCTGCCTAGTCTCGTGAGTAAACCGCTTGACAACCTTCGACAACAGTCCGTGGCTAATTCAAGTAACAGAGCCACCGACATACTCTGGACGCAATGGAGATTACTACCAGGGCATGGCCCCAGCAGGAAAAATGAGCCCTTACACACAGAGCCCTTACCCGCAAGGGCAATGGGCTCACATGGCAGACGGTCCTCAGGAGATGGATGCAGACGTCGGTCTTTCGAACAGATATTCAGAGCTTCCGGCTGAAGTTTCGAGACCTGGTACTCACCACAGGTACTCAGAGCTCTCCAGCGATAAGAGCTGTCGTGCATCACCTCATCACTCTCCGAAACCTTCGCAAACAGAGAATGACCTGGAGACTAGGCCGCAAGGACTGGGTGTAGTGACTGAGGGTGAGAGGTCGTGATATCTCAGGGCTACTGAAGAATGCACGCTGTCACGCCAGGCTTTTTCTATCTGTATATGGACTTTATTTCTTGTAATTAGTCATTAAAATTGATAATCTTGCATGAGCATATCAGTTGTTCTTTCGGTGAGATAGTATTGACAACTACAATGTCACCCATGACTCCCACTTCCCATCTGCTTTACTCCCGAGCATTCGCGACGACTTACAATTGGCTAGCTGAAAGTAGATCGCACTCATGCCAACAGTTCCCACTATGACGATCCACTGGCCGATTTCGAAACGACTCTTTTGTGTCACGAGTGAGTAGGACACGGGGACGACGAAGCTCGCCACAACGATGAGAAGAAAGGGCTGCCATATTTACTACGGCATTTTTGTTTGCCGGCCGACTTTGGTGTTTCTGCCAAGATCGCGTGACCTGGTAGCTTTATCATGCTCGTGATCTCCACCTGTGTTTGCCCAAGTGCGGGTGGCAGTCCGCAGCGGTACAGCTTGTGTGGTTCAGGAGCATCTTCAATGCTGTACATCTTCGCTCATACTGTTTCCACGGGCGTCGATACTAGAGCAATTGGTTCTTTCTTCGGCTTCCGTACCACTGGCTCTTCCTGCTCGTACACCTCTTCTACAGGTACATTGGGGAACGCAGTTCTCAGGGCTGCAGCCATGAATCGTATGCCCCATTCCTCGGTCGTCTTGTGCCCAACGCATGCGACCGTCAAGCCCAGCGCAGCCGCAGCCAGCATCCCGCTCTCACGAGGCTGACCGGTAAGGTAGAGGACGTGCCGCCCTCGCGCCTCAAGGCTCGCGTCTGGCACCCAGCCACGCTTTTCTGCCATGTCGAGGACACACGTCACTTCTTCCTCGTTGAAGGCATTCATGATGGCCACGATATGGATTTCTTCAGATTGCCCTTCGTGAATCAGTTCCGTCTGCCCAAACTCGCTCTGTATGCGCTGTAGTATAGTCTGTCGCGGCATCGAAACAGACCCCACAATGCCTATCTTCCTTGTCGCATCACCCTTATAACCCTGCACACAGAACCATTCTTCATTAATCATCCCAAGCCGTCTTGCCAGTGGTGGGTTCCATCCTACTGTCAAGTTCTCGTCGAAGGATGTGACTCGAGAGTACAAGCGTGTCTCCACGTACTGCGCGCCGGTCGAGTTGCCAAGGTCGGTGAAGAAAGCAAAGCGTGCGTGGCGGGTGATATGTCTCGGTATGTCCTATAAAAGAATAGACAGCTGGTGTCGGTGTTATCGAAAGGACGATGCGGTCGATGAGGGCCAGGTCTGCGTCATATCGGCGTCTTCGGGGGGCATGATAGAGGAGCGGTACATCGTTCTCTTTCAAAGGTAGCAGTGAGGTCACAAAGCGGGTCACTGCTGCGTGAGTCGACAGTGGCATATCTTGCAGCAGATGGTATGGATAAAGCTTGCGCGCCGACTTGCCAATGGACGCATGTCGGCTACTTGGATTCTGCTACGTCATCGACATTTTGGTTTTGTTATGACGCGACGCATTTCTGATCTCGAGACCGAAGTGGGATTCGCGCAGGTAATCTTGCCCTGCTAAGACGACATCCAGAACGTTGACCATGGTGTTGATATATGCACAGGTGGGGCTCTCGTGTCGGGTTGTGCACCGCTATACTGCAATTGGCGGCTAGTGGCCGGATCTAGGTGCATCCATTCTCAGCAATTCACATCTCCGGGGACATTGTATTTACATGAGGTGCAACTGGATATGCCTTCTCGATGGTGGCATCGCGAGATCGTGTTGGGCTTGACACGCATGAAAAAAGCAGTCGCAGCTAATGCGCTTACTAAGACTGCCTTCTTGCAAACTTCCAGTCAGACTTCAAGATCTGGCTTCCAGTCACACAATCCTTCATTTCTCTTTCCAGACCACCATGGCGATAGCTGCGACGACGCCAACCATCGTTGGCGCTCTATCTTGCCAGAAAGATTCTTATTTGCAGACCCTGGAGACCGAGGTTGTCGCTTGCGAGGAGTTTACACCGCCGAAAGGCAACCCCCAGATTGGCAAAGCGAAGTCGAAAAAGGCTACAGACCCATCAAAAGTAAGCGGGGTTGTAGAGTCAGCACAAAGAACATGGATGGTCGAGTTCGCGGACTCTGTGCTCTTCCCAGGCAAGTGAAAGATACCATATCACGTGACAGGAGTCATGATCCAAACTAACCCTTCCCAGAGGGGGGCGGGCAACACACTGACTATGGCTTCATCACACCAATCGGCGTCAAGGGAATGAGCGCAATACCGGTAGAAAACATCCAGCGCCATGGATTACGATGTGTGCATTTTTTGCAAACACCACTAGAAGTCGGGATGAAGGTCAGGCAAACGGTGTACTATGCACGAAGATGGGATCTCATGCAGCAGCACACAGGGCAGCACCTACTATCTGCAATCATGGACGGTATGGACCTTCCAACTCTGGGCTGGAACATGGGTCACGCAGGAGAAATGAACTATGTGGAACTACCACGAAAACCTACAGATGCGGAAATCATCAGGATCCAGCAAGAATGCAACGCACGTGTCCGCGAGAACCTACCTGTCACAGTCGAAACTCCGCAAGGGAAGGGATCTTCTAGTCTACCAGCTGATTACGACGGAGAAAAGGGCGTGGTTCGTTTTATCAAGATTGGCGATCTGGATTACAACGCCTGCTGCGGAACACACCTCAAGCAGACATCACACATCGGTGTGATTCTGCTGCACCACACACAATCGATACGTGGCACAAATTTTCGAATCTTCTTTACTGCTGGCGACCGCGCAATCAGCATGGCTGCCGATTCCATCAATGGCCTCCGCAACATTGCCGTCTCGCTCTCTTCTGGCGCGGCGCCAGAAGAGCTCGCGTCGAAGGTACATGCTCTCGGCGAGCAGATCTCCGAGGGTAAGAAGAGGGAAAAAAGAATGCTCTCTGAAATTGCCAAGTTTGAGGCTCATCGCATCAATGAGACATTGCAATGTGCCGTGGGCGCATTCCTCCACCGACCTGACGATGGCTTGGACTTTATCAATATGATTGTCATTGAGCTCAGAGACGTGCTTAAAGGCAAGGGAGTCGTACTGTTGTGTACTGGTGCCACGAAGACAACTGGCTCGCTGATAATAACTGGGAAAGCAGACTTGGTTGAGACATTATCAGCCAAGGTCAAAGACATAGTGAAGACCGCCAAGGGAGGCGGCAGAGGAGAGAAATGGCAGGGCAAGGTCACAGAGTGGCAGAAGGGCGAGATAGAAGCATTGAGAGCGGTTGTTGAGGAGCTGTGATACGCATGTGCAAGAAGATACCCAACGAATGAAAGTCCCATGTACAAGAAAAAGGTTCGCGTCCGAATAACCATACTCACACGCTGTACACCTTCACAGAGTTGATCAACCAGTAGCTCTATGTATTGATCAGCAGGTACTCGAGAATGGAGAAACGGCGCAGGAGGTACTCACATCAGCAAACGACTGCGGCTGACTAGCCACATACGCGTTGCAACTCGGGTTGACCTGTGCACAAGATGTCTGGCCCCAAACGCCGCCAGCCCAGTCTCCACAGAAGGTTATATCGAACACGATGTTGAGAGCCCTGAACTTCGCACCGTAATCACATCCCGGCCCAAAGTTTGCAGTTGGTGTTCCCCACGAAGCAGGATCCGGGTTGCCATTCCGAATATTGTTCGGCACGTCTCGGGATGCGAAGTACCACACCTTGATTCCAGAGTTTGTCCATAGCGTGGCGTACACACCACCACCGTTGGCGTTGAATGAAGTGCCGTAGGAGGTGGCCTGGTTGGACTCGACACCGCAGCCGTTGTAGCCTCCGCCAGCACCACAGTCGGCGTTGGTGACGCGGTGGCCTGTTTCGCCGCCGGGGCCGACAGAGGGCACGCAGCCAGGTGAGCTGTGTAGTGTGGCTCGGTTGTAGGTGTTCAAGTGAACGCCTTCGTACATGTCGATTTCACCTTGGTTGGGCCAGTTGGGGCCAACCATCCAGCTGCATCATATCAGTGAGTGTGTGATCGAAGGATGAGATGAGGAAGTACAAGGCTGGCCATGAACCGCAGTTGCTGCCTGGCACATGGGCAAAGTCCGCGATGACGAGGGCTTGGTTGTAGGCTCGCTTGCTTTGGATACGTACGCTCTTCCGTCCAGGTCCGTTAGGGTTAAGGACGGAAGTAGTGTCGACGCCCATGTACACCTGACTTCCCTGTGTTCGGAGTAGGCCTAGCTGTTGAGCCTGTTGTGCGTTCACGTATTCCACAAAACCATCTAACGGACAACATTAGTATATCTGATCGTAATCATTGGGTCAATCGTACGTGTAGGATCAGCAATCTATCACGTGTCAGTCAGGGTCGCAGAACCAGAGGGCGTACTTACTGCTTGAACGTCGAACATGTTAAGCCAGTTTGTGCCATCGTATTTGTCGATCAGTCCGTACGCTTCAGCGTTGAAATCACCTCCAACAATGTCTGAAGATGTGCCGTTTGGCCACCAGCCAGGTCCAGCTGGTACAGCTGTAGCACAAAGCCAGAGCAGCGGGAGAATTGCAATCGATCTTGTTAAAAACATGGCTGCAAAGAGCAATGGCAGTGGTAGCTGTGCGGTCGTACAGCAACGTGTAACCTGAAAAGCACCGCGTATCTTATATGCCAGACATCCTCCCCTGCAGTCGAGCCTTCAACATGCCTGCGAATTTCTGACAATTTCAAGCGCAGCTCAATTTGGCAAAGAGATGAGCAGCGTAGAGTGTGCTCACCCCCTCGTCGTAGTGGTACATCGTGCTATTGGGCGTACTCAACGGACCCTCCTGGTACTGTTGCAATGTGTTTCACGACTAGAGCAAAAAAATCACAGTGTGACAGAAATACAACGGAAGATGAGCCCAAAAAGGAATCTGGAAGAATCTGCAAAGTAGGCGTGGATATGCCTCCTGATGGAACGTTGACCCTTGTGTTCTCGAGGCTGGTGGTAGCCCTGTATAGTCTCGCACGGGAGATTGAGATAGTCCGGGGTGCTTTTTAGACATCTTGATGGACGGCATGTGAGTGGTCGATAGCTCTTAGCGCTTCATCAAACCGTCTTTAACTCCGCGGCGGACGTGCTAGCTAGCGCGCGTGAACAAGTGCTGTTGCAATCCATCTAGAAGAGACATGTCAAGACGCTGTACATTTTGAATACTCCCGCAGATCCTGGTGATTCTTAATCTTTAGGGAATAGGTATGCTGAAGCTCAGTGATGGTGATCGAAAAGATGGACGTAAGTAGAGAAGTGGAGGAAATAACATGTAATAACGGCCGAGTCGCTTGCAACGAAAAGGAAAGAAACAATACAAGTAGATGAACCTGCTTGCTAAGAAAGTAAGAGACGACTTTACCAAACACTATCAACCACCAGCCTACCACACGCCAGCATCTCGAAATGAGCCAGTCATAGTGCAAGAAGGCGGTGCAACAATCCTCCCGTGCCCGAAAGGCAAGCCTTGCCGGCCCCACATTCTCATTCATCTGATCCTGGGGTCACATCGCACGAAGCACGCGAGCGCTCGGAGATGATCTGCCCAGCCGGTGATGATGCTCGAAGTGGATGAGCTTCTGCACGCGGGCCGCTCGCGTGGTTCTCGAACGTCTTTGCTTGTGCCAGGCCCGGTCACACGAGATGAGTATCGAACAATCAAGTGATCGATGGAAGATGATCTGCTCTGAAATACGGAAGATATTTGCGATGGTATCAACATGGAGGGTTGTTGTTTAGACGTTACGAGTGACCTGGCGCACCTGCACCTGCATAAAGCAGGGAACCGAGCTAGACCCAAATAGGTACTAGCGCACAACGCCTAGAGCGACAAATCACAATGTTTTAAAACCCACCTGGGTTCTCCTTAATATTCTGGTTGGAGAGGCGAACAAGTGCGTGAGGAAAGGGATGAGTCCGTTCCTTCTCTGTGATATTAATTGGAGGCCTAACATGATAGGATTACCGCCAGAGGTAACATAATTTGGGCGACGCGGAAGCAAGTTCAGAATTCCAAATCTCCCCAATTTGTGTGGAACAGTTAACACGATCCCATGGCTAGCAACCTCCAAGACGAGAATCCTACTATCTTTTTGCAAATTCGGCGAAACACCAACTTCTCTGATGCGTGGAGTAAGTGTGTTAAGCTCACTCAGGAGGCAGGCGTTTTGGACAAGAGACTACGGGTAAGCTCGGCCCCCCCAATGTAGGTCACCGAAGAACACCGAATTTGGACTCAACCACCACCTTCAAACATTAATATCTCAACGCAATCAATTAGATTTGCCACTCGTTGCAGAGGGCGTCTATCCCTTGTTGTAATACATCATTTGCAGCCTTTTTAGCAGCCTTTGCACCAGCTTGTGCAGCTTGTTTGGCAGCCTCAGCTGCAGCTCTTTCTTGAGCAACTTTGACAACGTCAAGCGTTGCAAACAGTTCATTTGGATTCTGATGAACGCGCTTCCTTGGGAGCTTGTTTTTGGCTTGTTCAAGTTGATATTTCAATCGATTGTTTTCAGCTCAAAGCTCAGCTGCCCTGGTGTTGGCGAGGATAATTGCTTTGCCTGCTTTGTTCAACACCAACCGAGTGCTTCGTGACAAGGTTTCAGAAGCCTGAAGCTTCTGTTGAGCCTGGTATATATCTAAGCCTTTCTTTGGTGTTTGAAAGGTAAGATCTGAAGGTAACAGCGATTGTTTACATTTGGTAGGGGTTCTGGGACGGTTGATTATTTGGGAGGACCCCAGGACAAGCTGAGGGTTGAAAGGCGAGAGTCCTGAGGCTTTCCAACCAGCTCGAATTACCCGTTCTGATAACCCCTCCTCACGGGAAAGCTGATAGTATCTGATAAACCTTTCTTTCTTAACTGGCGCTGCATCGTCCAACGCTGAAAGGGCTCGAATTTGATCCCGGTATCTTGATTTGACAATAGAAAAAGGAGCAAGATCCAGAGGTTGAAGGAGGTGAGACGAGTGAGCAGGAAGATAAAGAGGGTGTATCTTGTGCTCCTTGCAAAGGAGCATGAAATCAAGGTCCACGTGGCTGCCGTGACCGTCAAGAAGGAGGAGCTGATGCCGGTTGTTAAGGCAGGCGCCGGGTATGAATATCCGTCGCAACCACTCAGCACCTATCCTATTTGAAGTCCGGCCATTCTGAGAGGTGGTAAAGAACCAGTCTGGTACTGATTGAGAGGGGAACCAGGTGGTTTGAAGGTGGTTATCCTTGAAAATGACTAAACATCGAAGCCGACGTCCAACTGCTGATACCACCTCGACAATTGATACCCACTCGCGATCCTCTGGAGACTCAACGTAAGCCTTGTTCTTACTAGCACTCGTAAGGACTTGAGAGTTAGTACATACACCAAGAGCGCAACCAGTTTCATCCATATTCCATACATCTTGAAGCTGAATCCCAAGGCGATCGCAGGTATCCTTAAACAGGGTAAAGAAGGCCTGAACATCTTCCGAACAAGCTGCCTTTGCTCGGCAGCTTTCAAGCTTACGCCCAACAACTGATTTGATAGCTGGGTTGCGTCGTATGAAGGCCTGAAGGTAGTCTTTGCCAAGTGGCTTCTCATCACCGTTCATCTTCAAGATCTGAACCACCATTTCCCGGGCACGCGCGTGGGTGGGAGGGGCGCCTCTTGCTTCCTCAGCAAGGATCCATGAAACAAGGAACTCCTCCTGCTTTGGGGCAAGCCGTTGGAGGTGTTGGTGGGCTGATGCGTGGCTGGTTCTGTGTCCATGGAGTCGATTCTGCAACACTGAAAGTGTCACGTTGTACGCCTTTGCAGCCTGTCGCTGGCTTGAAAAAACACCAGATTGAAGGTCCTGGATAGCTGCTTGAACTGCTTGCTCACGTGCATCCATTTTGGACGCGTTGCGTTGATAATTTTAATCAAAAAGAGTGGTGGTTGGGTTCAAATTTGATTTTTTTCGGTGACCTACATTGGGGGGTGACCTACATTGGGGGGGACCGAGCTTAACGAAGATGGTTCTTGATAGAACAGCCTACGCTTCTATATCCGTGTACAATCTATTGAAGTAAATAATGCCAAAACGGATAATCGATTTACCATGCGATCTTCGCAATAAAGCCATGTGGCCACGTCCTGACACAATACTTCCTCGCCTCATCCAGCATCAACAAGCCAAATCCAAACGCCGCCGGCAAAAACCAATGCTCAACCGGCACCTGTCTGGTATCTATAGTGTTCTGCAGGCTCGGAATGTAGCAGAAGATAAAGACAACGACGATGGCAAAAACCATGCTAGGAAACAGTAGCCAGTTCTGCGTCTCCTTGTTGAACAGGGGTGGCTGCTGGAAAATGCTCAACCTCCGCGTGCGCGTCGCAAGGAGGTTGAAAAGTTGCATGACGACCAACGTGACAAAGTAGATGCTACTCGCCACGTTGACCTTCTCGTTGATGTAGTCTGCGTCGTACTGGGGATCGTACTCGCCGTACTTCAGCCACATGGCGGTGAACGGGATGCCTTGTGTCTCGAGGTACCAGAATGCCATGGTGAAGGACAGGAAACATTGGAGCAGGCCAACAAAGAAGTAGGCGTGAAAGATCAGGCGCGTGTTGACGAGGCGGTCCTTGCGGGGGTTACGGGGCGGGCGCAGCATGACATCTGCTTCAGGCTTCTCGTAGGCGAGGGTAATTGCGGCGGCGCAATCTGTAAGACAGCAAATGATGATCTATCGAAATTAGTTGCTGGTCTTGCTGGAATATGGCAGAGAATGTGGCTTACCATCAGGAAGGAGGACAGGATCTGAGGGATACCGAAGGCAACGTTTGTTATGACGGGCCAAAGCTCACTGAAACTTCCAGCAGGGAGCAGGTACACAATGGTCTTCTTGAGGTTGTCATAGACGAGGCGACCGTATTGGACTGCCTCCACAATGGCGGCGAATGAGTCGAGGAGGACCATGTCGGCGGCTTCGATGGCAATGTCGGAGCCACTTCCCATCGCAATACCAATGTCTGCGGCTTTGAGGGAAGGTGCATCGTTGACACCATCACCTGTCATGCCAACAATGTTTTCGCGGGATTGGAACTCCTTGACGATGCGGAGCTTCTGCTCTGGCGTAGTGCGAGCGAAGACGATTTCTTGGTACTGGCAGAGTTGGTCCCACTGCGATTCGTTCAGAGTGATGAGCTCGGGACCGCTCAAAACAATCGACTGCTTTGTAGTTCCAATCTTTCCATCACGACCAAGAGCGCTAATGTCATCAACAAGTGCAGAGTTGGAAATAATACCGCACTCCTCGGCGATGGCTTGTGCGGTGAGCTTGAAGTCACCAGTAACCATGAAGATGCGGATCGAAGCACCTCGGAGGATGCGAACAACATCGGGAATCTCATCGCGAGGAGGGTCGACAATGCCGACCATACCGACGAAGGTAAGGCCTTGACGAGCAGACACAAGTACTTCCTTTTCGTGGTTGGCGGAGAAAGGTGCAACAGTTGGCTTTTGGGCGAGCAAGATGACACGCTTGCCTTGAAGGGACCAGTTGTCCTTGATACGCTCGATACGGGAGAGTTGGTTGGGAGTAAGAGGCACGGCTTCGCCTTTGTCGTCGAGAAGAGTGTCGCAACGGTCAAGAAGGATATCGGGCGCGCCCTTGATCATCAAAGTCCTATACGGATCAGCTTGCAAACCTCCACTGCATGGCAGATCATACTTACGTGTTGTTACCAGTCGCGTTCTGTTTAGCTGGGCTCATCAGGCGAACCATGAACTTGTTCTTACTGTTGAAGGCAATCTCAAAGACCTTTTTGTAATCGCGACGGAGCTCAGCCACTGAACCAAGGCTCTCCGAAAGGCGCAGCAGAGCCTGGTCTGTAGCGTCACCATTGATCTTGCGTTCTGCGATGGGAAGGTGCATGGTGGCAGCATCGAACTCGCCAGAGTTGCAGAGACCAGCAAGCATGCGCATTCGGTCGATGACGTCTTCCCTCTTCTTCGATAAAACTGCCAGGTTGTTCTCCGATCGTAGAACGGCCATGAGGTCCCGAGTGGCTTCGGGTGTGTATTCTTCGCCTGCAGCGTAGATGTCGGTGACGACCATGCTATTCTTTGCAACCGTGAGCATACTCTCGATTTCGGAGAAAGCGGAAAACTTACCTTGGTCAATGTACCTGTCTTGTCAGAGCAAATGACTGTGACCGAACCAAGGGTCTCTACCGTCTTCAACGACTTGCAGAGGATCTTGTTCTTCCTCATGATGTTGGCAACGATGGTCAAACTCGTCGTAAGCGCGATGGGCAGACCCTCCGGAATGAAAGCAACTGCGGCTGACACGCAGCTGACAATCAGGAGAGGAACATTGATCCAGTCTGGGTGATCCTTTCGCAACCAAGCCGCCCTGCACCGGATTAGCAAAGCTCAACGTTGTCTGTGCCGGAACAACTTACCAAAGAACAACAATGAGAATGACCACACATGTGATAAACGTAGAGATAATCATGACGAAGCGGAAGATCTCTTTCTGGAGGGGTGTCATGCCTGTTTTGGGGTCCGATGTGAGTTTTGCGATGCGCCCAAAGATGGTGCTATCTCCAGTCGCGACGCAAACACCCAAGCAGCTACCAGAGATGCAGTGCGTTCCCTGCATACCGATGTTATTTGTCTCGAGATAGTTGTCTTCGGTCGATTCTGCGGTTGCGTGTACAGGTTCGGATTCACCTAGGCATTGTTAGTGGTAACGCTTTCGGAAGAGGGGTGAACATACCGGTTAGGATGGCACGATCGAACATGGCGTCGGTGGACACTTCGACGAAACGGACATCGGCAGGTAGCTTATTGCCTTGCTTAATGACAATAATTTCTCCAGGGACCAAGTCCAAGGCAGACACACTGGCCTGTGACCCATTGCGGATGACGATGCACTGGTCAGGCAGCATAGTGCCAATAGAAGCCATCACTCGGCTGGTAGACCAATCCTGCCATGCGTTGAATGCAGCCTGAATGAGCCAAACAGTGATCAAAACACAAGCAAGTGCCAGATTGGCTTTTGCTGGAGGATCTCCGAGGGGTTTCCAGGCGATGAAGACGAGGATACCAGCGCCGAGCAAAATACTACCGAAGCCGCCAAAGAAGTATCCGGCGATCTTGCCTACGAGACCTGAAGGAGGAGGTGTCATCTTGTTCCTGCCATACTCGCCGACGCGTCGTCTGACCTGATCTTCGGAGAGACCTTGGTTGGTATCGACGGATAGGCGACGACATAGTTCTTCAACTTCAAGAGTATGCCTGTAGCTTCTCAGCGAGGTGCGCTTTGCACGGTAGGTTTGCACTCCACATACCATTCAAGACCAGCCAGATCGACAGCGCCCTTCTCCTTCGCACGCTTGACCTCGGACTGCTTCTTCTGGTTCTCTTCATCGACCTCGATCGACAGTGTACGGTAGGTGATGGGTAGCGCAGTGCCAGGCTCTACAGTTCTTGTGCCACCACCAGCGCTGTGGATTGAGAGACTGCCGACACTGCTCTGGCGTGAGAGACGCCGGTGACGCTGCAGCGCACGCTCATGTTCCCCATGGCCTGCCTCCTCGTCTGCGGCATCGAAGCGAATCCGCTGGACGGGTTTTGCTTCTTTGTCCATTTCTGAGAAGAAAAGGGAGTCGCACTGGGATGCTGACTGTTACACAGCAGACCCGTGGAGTTGGGAGGGAGGCAGATTGAGAATGTAGGGCCGAAGAGAGAAGAAGAGGTAGGAGGAGTTTCAAGTGCGATGAGGGTGAGCGATTTATACAACTTTCTCAAACAAGAAGTGATATTCCTACATGACAGTGAACCATTTCAGGGCAGCCTGTGTAGCCGCGTCAAACACCTGCACGCGAGACTTCGCCCAGCGCTGCCTGCTCCCGACGTAACTCTACAGCGGAAGCATACCTGTCATAAGATTTCACCGAGGCCATGGAACAAGGCGGTGGCTAGTCTTCGTCGTGGGATTTGAACATAAATTGCTCACAGCTCAAAGCGGACAGACGCAGTGGAGGTTACAATGTGTCAATGGCGCTCGCATCAGAAACACCGCCGCTGCTCTGCACGTGAAGCGCAATTTCCGTCGTGTCGTTGACCGCAGGTATTGCGCCTGGAGCTGTTGTTGGTTAGCGATGAGCGATTTATGATAGTTCCACGTGATACATAGCCACGCTGAATGTTCAAACCCCACAAGATTTCTCAGTTGCGCCCACAGAGCCTGCCGCTTGACGTCGTCTCCTGTACAACATTCACAACTGCTGGAACCATATTCCAAAATCAAACCTTACGGCTTCCAAGCTTGACGTTTCGGCTCTCGATAGCTGCCGCGTCCTGATCCAGTATTCCGGATTTCGATTCGTATTCACACGCGCCCTGGCCCTGCAGCTTGTAGATCCTGCATCTCGTGTTTACATCGCCCCGAGATGTACGCATGCTATCTTGTGCGTTCAGCGACTTGCTAAGGCTGCCAAACAAGACTTGTTGCAAGGCATATGCTGGCGTCCTTGATGACTCGATGCATTGTCCAAGACTCCACAGTGCTGTAATAAAATGAGGCCTTTCTGCGCTCGAGCACAGCGAGTGGAGTCAAGACCGAATGGTTTGTCACATCAACAAAGTCTTGCGCAAACTTTTCTGGAGCTAAACTGTTTCCTACGTGAAAATCGTATGTCGCTCACGAAGCGGGAGTGTCCGCCAGAATAATGACCCTGGATACAGTGCGTTACTCCGTGGCGCGAAGGAGAACCGCGGGTGCTGCACGATCCATGTGCATTCACAGCCCGGGTCCCGCGCGCAACGGCACACGAGGCGAGGCGGCAGCAGCAGCACTGCATCCGTGTGGTCTGAATCCTTGACCGGCTGTCAAGTAGTGACTTCACAGGCCCGAAGGAGCTGTTAATGCGCAAGATGGACAGGCTGTTCTGGACGTCAATAGGTCCAAGGTGCTCTATGGGCCCTTCCGCATCTAAGCATTGCATGTACATACCGTGTTCGCATCCCGATATGTCGGTACAGCGTGGGGTTTCGCAATGTCATGCTAGATGCACCAATGATCGGACTGGAATGTGGTTCATAGCTGTCTGCCCAGTCCGCTGCGAGGGATTAACGCGGTACTTTGTCAGTCATTGCTTGTTCGAAGACTATGAAAACGTAAGCCTTAACGGTTTTAGTTGTGCCAGAGTACATCAAGTATGTCCATCCGAGGCTGCCCACTCACCTGTATTGAGCGGCAACATTGCTGGTCGGATGGAAGAAGGGACGATCCAATCAAAAGAAGATCTGCACAACACTCGACATCGTTCGACAGTTCACAACGATGTTAGTGGCATTGCACTATTACGGAGCGCTATCTATAGTGCAGACAGACGTACCCTACAGGCCCGCGGCCAGATCAGCTTAGTTGTAGCTTTATGTGTTGACAGGAAGAGTCTAGGCTTGGCCTCACGCTTCGGTATGTAACTCAAAAGCATGGGCACAGCAAGGCGAGTCTGATCATTTCAATTGTTTACATTCGTAGATGCTTCGTTATGTTCCCCCAAGTCGTGGTAAATCGTGTAGATTCCCGACATTTCGTTTCTGGTGACCTCGCCGGGTGCACTTCAGTCCAATATCGTAAGCTTCATTGCTTAAACGTCGATCGCGTCGACCGTGACACCCTTGACCCAAGAGTACTGCATAACGCGAGCAACCTCAAGAGCCGAGTCGTGAGAAGCCAGCGAACCAACCAAGTAGAGGCTGGCATCGAGGCCGGCAGTAACACCGCCAGTGGTGATGATGCGCATGCCGCCCAGCGGCATGGAAGCACGCCTGGCGATGGACTCGCGACGGCGAGAGTCGCGCCAAGCGTTGCTGCCCTTGCGAGCAATGGACATCCTGCGTCCATTCTGGGTTGTGGTGCCATCGGGGATTCCACCCGAGCGGTCCTTCTTGAGAACGTATCTACCAGCGTTATTAGGCTTCTCCTAGATCTGCGTAGGGTGTGCTTACGGGTTGTCATCGGGGTTCTCGCCCAAATCGAAGCGGGCGTTGTTGACAACGTAACGCTCCTCCATGACGTCGGTACGCATGGACATGTCACGCTTTGCAGCATCTTGACAGAGAGTCTCCAGACGGACATAGTAGTCTGGGTGTGTTGTAGCTGCCAAGCCCTCGAGCATACCCTGTTGAGCAAGCAAGAGAGAGCCAACATCGATGGCGAGGACAGTTCGCTCTTTGGCAGGGTTCTTCTCCTGCAGCTCGACGTACTTGGAGAGAAGGTTGAGGGGCTCGGTCTTGTTCTTGAGGACCTCAAAGATGCCCTCGCCGCCAGGCACGATGATGACATCAAAGTCCTCGAGCTCGTCGTTGGCGTCATCGTAGTCCATGTCAGCCTTGATGGTGAGGCCTTGGACAGAGGTCATGGCAGCTGCGGGGCCAACGAATTGGCACTCGAAAGCCTTGCTGGCTGGAAAACGTGTCAGCAAGGGCTCGCTTAGGGCAACCGCCGACAAAGAACGCGTTGCAAGCTCAATTGACTGGAAAACTTACACTTGTCTTTGGGGTTCTGGAGAGAACGGCTCAGAACCTCGAGTGGACCGGCGACGTCAAGCGTGTTGTAGCCAGGGAAAAGGGCAAACAGCACCTTGACCTTCTCAACGGGGCCATCGGTGCTGTCAGCGATTGCACTCATCTTGTATGATTTGAGGTGGGATTTGGATAACGAGAATTGGGGTGAATAGAGGAATGGTGAAGGATCGAGACTGAAAGTGTCGTGTGAGGATGATGGAACAGAACAGCAGAGTGAGGGGTATGTATGGTCAGCTGAGGGTCACCTGCCCTTCGTGCCATGCCAGTCGCGTCACCGTGAACTTCCCCAGGAAACGAGCGACGCACCCCGCACGGCAGGAGCCACCCAAAGCTCAAAGCGTTGCGGTTCAGTGGGGCAAGCACGCCAGTGAAGGGCCGCTTATCTTAGCGTGTTGACGAAACCGTTCGGCCCGTGCTGCCTGAGGCAACTTCATTGAGCACTCTGACGACGTGCACCAAAGGTTATGTTGTTGAGCATGCCTTGTTAGTTACTGCGAGTGAAAAGAAGACCACTGAGTGACTCCAGCTGATACGCATGGAAGAAGCTTGCTTCTCTTCACATTCAGCAGTACCTCGAGCGGACGGCGTCTCCATGTCACTTCAATGCACGATTTGAACACACATTCCGGATTTCAAGCCTTGCCAAACGTTGCTGTGCGACTGGAAACTACTCGCGGAGCCGTGCTGATTCGAGCAATGGCTGCGATCCAGGGTGATGACCATTTCAGCCAGGTGCGTTTCCCTCCTCATCAGCCGTGATCAAGAAGACCCTGAGAAGTCCTTGATGCTTACATCACTACAATGTATCTTGGTATCGTACATCCGAGTTCGCAATGGATACAAACATGGCTCATGAGTGTTGTTCTGAAAGTCAGTCGAATCACGGTGGGATGACCGCGAACTGCGTCTGTGCTCAATGTCTCTAGCGCGCATCTTTCAAAGCCATGAGGTTAACAGCGAACACCCGCAACATGGCACCACCGATTGCGGCCGACGCGTCATCCGCGTCTGAACCGACTGATTTGCCCTCTGCATCTCGTGACCTGTCTCCAGGAGCTGCGAATGCAGGACTGTCACCTCCCCCGGAGTCGAAAGAGGGCACCTGGCTTCGGCGTGCAGCCATCCTCTCCTTTTGGACAGTCGTCGTTCTCATAGGCCTGCCAGTATGGTGGAAGACAACAGCAATCTACAGGGCGGAACTTCCGTTGCAGGGCATGACAGACTGGGCTGAGGGAAAGGTATGCGTGTATCCTCACAACTCCACTGAAGACCCCACGCTGACCCTGCAACCAGATCTGCAAGCCAGTATTTCCTCTGCGCATCGCCGTCGAAGCTGCGGCCTCCGCTCAGGATGCGCAACAGCTGGTCCAAATGACACAGCATGCCCTCGACGATCTCAACGAGTTCTCTGCGCATCAGCTCCGCCTCACACTCGCAGACGCCCTGTACTTAGCGAACGCCTCACAGCAGGTTGTCACCGATGGAACGACCATCAGGAGTGACGACAAGGACGTCGCCTTGGTTGTTCGTATGATTCAAGTGGAGACTGGCGAGACGCCTCGGTCACAACTACAGCCGTTTTCACCCACGCTCGATGTCTACTACTCTGCGAGTCAGCTGCCTCCGCAATCCTCGACCAGCTCGCCGCTCGCCACATTTGTCGCGCAAGAACTGTATGCGGTATTCGCTGAAGAGCAAGCCCAGCTGGCGTATCTACTGGCTGCCACACCCGGTGCACAAACTGCGAGAACGCCGTCAATATCTCCTGAACAACGAGCTGAGCTTGACCGCCAATCAACGAGGGCCCTGAAGTATGCTCCAACATACCACCTCACTTTCTCGTTGTTCAGCCCGTCATACGTACCATCAGCCTGGAACATTGAGGAGGCTCTCCAGACCTACCTGGCACCGTTGCTCGAATCCTTCTCTGGCATCAGCAACTTCACCGTCGACTCTCAGGTCCAGCTGTATGCCACGTTCTCTCCCTCCATTCACCAGCCAGAGTATGAAGACCATCTAAAAGCCTGGACGCTTCGCAAGGAAGATCTTAGCGGCTTTGTCAACGCTGCTGAGTGGCCACTGAGCCCTAGCATTGGTGCAGGGCCCACTGTGAACTTCATCCTCTACGTGCCAGACGCGAATCAGTCTCCTCTATTGGTCAAGGAAAATGCCGGAAATAGTTGGTTGATTCCTCAATGGGGTGGTGTCCATATTCTTAACCTCCCGAGCGGTTTAGATACGCCCAACACTTTGACCGCTGAAGCCCTTGCCCCGGCTATGCACACTTTCTCGGACCAGCTAACCTCGCTGTTCGGTTTGTCACAGGCTCCAGCCTCGCTGCCTCTACGTATATCGACTCTCGAACGTGTTCGAGCCGCATCACTCATATTCTCGGCCTCCTCAACGTTGGGTGCATTGGCTCAGGTCTACCAGAAGCTCCCTTCGATTCCAGTGCCTGACAACGTCGCCCAGTCTGCCGACTCGACCATCGATCATCTACACCAAGCGTGCGAATACCTTCGAGAAGGTCGATTCCAGAGCGCTTTGGATCATGCGCGAGTCGCAGAAGTAGAAGCTGAGAAGGCCTTCTTCGAGCGGTCTATGGTCGGCCAAGTCTATTTCCCTGACGAGCACAAGGTAGCTGTCTACCTGCCGTTGTTAGGTCCGGTAGCTGTGCCTCTGGTTATGGCTGCACTCAAGGAGCTCAAGAGCGCGATGACAACACTTCGAGGGAGATGAATTGGGCAACTCCTTCCTGAACTATCGCTGTCCACGCATTGCAGCTGGGCGTCGGATGGGATCCGACGCTAACTTGTACATGGAAGCATCAGGATTCAGCAACAGCCGAAGCGTCCTCCGTAGCGTTAGACCTCGGGTGTAGCTGGAGCATCCCCTCTCAGCTCAGGTCCATCAGTGGACAATTGTAGCCACTTGGCCATAGCTTCACGGTCCTGCGCGCACTAACCCCGCTGCGGGGTACACGTGCGTGAACGTGGAGCTCAGCTGTGGACCCTGACATACCATACAGCCGTGTTGGAAATGTAGCAACTCCAATGCTGATTGTCTAAGAACGAAGCCCATTTTCTGTTTGCGTCCTCTCACTGGGATATCCTGGCTGATTGACCTCAGATTATTCGTGCACGAATTCTGTGGCGTTCTGACTGCTTAGGTTGCAAAGCTAAAGTAGCTAATGGTACAGTGAGAAGTAGCAACGAGCTAAGGTTCATAGACTGCACTCTACGTCTGGCCGGCCCTGTCAGAGCCGTCCCTTGGCTACGTATAAGTACCTTAGCTGCACCCCTCGTTGACGGTAGCCGCTGCTCAGCAGTTTATAGAGTGAAATAACACATTCACAGACCTTTCCCTTACCATGCCTCTCTCTGACGAAGGTGTCCAGGGCATCAAGTCTCTGCTTAACGCTGTCACTAGCGAAGGACCCGCCGGCTCACCGGGTCTAGCTTTCCACGCCGTCGACAGGTCCGGTAAGACTCTGGTCGAGCATCAAGCCGGAAACCTCAGCATCGACAGCAAGCAGGCCATCAACGAGGACACGCTCTTTTGGATTGCGTCATGCACCAAGCTTGTCACCGCTATTGCCCTGCTTCAGCTCGTGGAGCAAGGCAAGATTGGTCTCGAGGACGCTGAAGCAATCAAGAAGTATGTTCCCGAGATCAGCGAGAAGCAGGTGTACGCCGACGGAGTTAATGGTGCGCCCCAAGAGAGACCTATCACCCTGCGCATGCTGCTGTCTCACACGGCGGGCTTCGGATACTCGTTCTTCGACCCACGCATCCCGGCCAAGGGGGACATCGAGGGCCAGCAAGGCGATGTCAACGACATCCTGAACGCTCCGCTCGTCAACCAGCCAGGTTCCAGGTGGGAGTACGGAGTTAGTTCTATTTTCCTGCCCATCGCGCGCTGTACTAACACGCGACCAGGTCAACCTCGACTTCGCCGGCATCGTGCTCGAACGCATCACAGGCCAACGCCTGGGCGACTATTTCGCAGAGCACATCTTCGCGCCGCTGGGCGTCGACACCAAAGGCGCGACCATGTTCCCTCCAGCGCCGGCGCAAGCCAACCTCGCCTCGATCCACCAGCGCGACGCGACCAGCGGCTCGCTGCAGGCGCGCGACCACTTGTACGGCGCGCCGCTGGCGCAGGACACGCGCGAGAAGCAAGACGCCTTCTTCCAGTCCGGCGGCGCGGGCTTATTCGCAAAGCCAAAGGAATACGTCAAGATGCTCGCCGCCATCCTGAACCAGGGCACCAGTCCCACCACGCAGAAGCAGATCCTCCGCCCCGAGACGGTTGAGTTATTCTGGGAAAACCAGATTCCTGACCAGTACGTCCCCCCCCCCCTAAAAAAACTCCCCATATCAGTCTTTTTTAAAACACCCCCCAGACCAGACTTCGCCCGCAACGGCCCACCCCCCGCAAACCCACTCCTCGTCAACGCGAGCCCCGAATTCTACCCCCAGCCCGGCAACCCGCCGCAGGGCTGGACGTACGCGGGCTTCTTGACCATCGAGCCGGGCTCCACGGGCCGCGGCAAGAACACCATCTGGTGGATGGGGCTGGCCAACTGCTTTTGGTGGGTTGATCGCGAGAAGGGGGTTGCCGGGTTTTTGGCGGGCCAGGTGCTGCCGAATGGGGATCCGAAGGTTGGGCCGGCGTGGTTTGGGTGCGAGAAGGTTATTTATGATAATTTGGTGTAGGGGGGCTGGGGGTGAGGTGTGTGTGGGGAGTTGATATTGATGAATCATACATCAAGCCGTGAGTGTATTGTCTACACCTCCCCGCTCCCTCCATCCCTCTCATGACCTAGCTTCGCCACCACGCTCTCCGCATCTTCAAGCCCCTGCGTGCCCTCCCGCTCAACCATGTCCGCCAACCCCTCATACACGCCCGCAATCTCGCGGAACACAGCAGCCTGACTCCCAAACCCGCCCTGCACCGCAAACGTCTGCCCAATCTGATGCATCTCCTCGACCCAGCGGTACGCCTTGGGCGGACACCCCACAATGCTGGTCTCGGCCGCGGCGCGCGCGCGCGGGTTGTACGCGTCGAGGTAGAAGCGCAGATGTGGCAGGACATGCAAGTGGGAGGCTGTAGTGTAGCTCTGCAGCGCGAGAGCAGTGAAGCCTTTTGAGAGCGCGGCGAAGCAGGCCTTCAGGCCCGAGGCGCTGCCGATTGTGCTGGAGAGGTGCCGTGTGTTGAGTGTCGAGGCGAGCAGGGCGCCGGCGATGGGCGCGTTGGCTAGCGCGTGGGGGCCTGAGAGGGGAATGCCGGGGCGGAACCAGGGGGTGTCGGGCGTGGTTTGCTTGGGTGGGGCGCCGATGATGCCGCCGTCGATGAAGATGGCGGATTCGGCGGAGCGCTTGAACTGGGAGTAGAGTGCTGTTACGCCGTCTGGAGATCCGGCGTTTAGGTCGAGGAACCACAGGGCTTCTGTCTTCTCTTTCCTCACGCCGTCGTGCTTCAAGGCGTTGATGATTCTCTGTGCTGTGCTTGCAGCGTCTTTGGGCGGGACAATGCTGAGGACGTAGTCTGCGTGGTTTACGAGTTCGACGTCGGAGGTGAAGAGCTCGATGGATGCAGACTGCGCCCGGTCTTGTGTCGCGGCACTGCGGTCCGAGACATTGGTAATGACGCGGAAGCCGTGGGCGCGTAGTAGGCTTGCAATGCCGAGGCCCATCTGCCCGATGGATAGGACGGCTACTGTTGCAGTCATGGTGGATGGAAGTTCGCGGGTGTGGGAGGTCTGGTAGTGAGTATTGGTAGCATGTCGACGTGAAATGTACGGAGGAGAGGTATGGTGGGGTGGATGCCGTCTTACGTGCTTGCGGGGGTGGGCGGTGGCTTTAACTAGAGGGGGTTAGCAGGGTGGGATGGTGATAAGATGGGATCAAGCACGGAAAGGGACTATCTTATTACGCCGCAAAACGACGACATGCTGAAGTCACTCAGGCGGTAGGAGATGATACCATGGACATCTGATTTAGCACTATCTGATTGTGAGCTGATCTCAGCCATACTCTGTAAGTCCATGCCGGAACCACCCCTGGCAGGTGATCTGCCGTGTCAGAACTCAGTAATAGGTGCATGCCAGCAACCCAACCCATACCCCAACCGAGAAAAATGATACTAGAACTCCAAGAACAGGCGTTGAGTCACCGCATTCATGAGCAGTACTTGGTCGTCGATTATCGTGTCGTTGCTCGCAGTGTCTTTGCCGATCATCTTTTAGACACCTTCTCGATATCAAGGCCAACGGACCTCAAACCCGCGAGCGGCCAAATAAACCACGTCTACACCAGTCAGTCTCAACACCCACCCAAGCCGCACTCCACTCACCTAGCCGACGTCGCATCCGCAGCCACAGGCGCTCTGTCCCTCCCACTCCAAGCCAAGAGGCCAACAATAAAACTCGCAAACCAAAACACCGCGGCCAAAAACCCAAAAGCCTGCGCCGCATTCCACTGGCCACAGTAATTATTCGCCAAACCAATGTTACTCCAGTCCCACGAGCTGCCACACCGCATACCATCATCATAGTAGTCCTGCAGCAGGCCAAACACCGCAAACCAGGCCGCGCAGAAGAACAGATCCGTGACGAAGTGCACGACGGTGGCGTGGGGCAGGACCATCCAGAGGATTGCGAGCCAGGCCGAGATTGCAGCGATCACGATGGTGTAGATCAGGCGCGCCATGGGCCCGATGTCGTGGGCTTCGCGCTGGTGCAGGAAGTACGCAGTCAGGCCGAGGACGATGGCGGCGCAGACGAATTGCGCGACGCGCAGGGCGAGCGAGATGGCGCGGGAGAGTTGCATGGTGGGTGGGATGCTGGTGTATTGCTGCTTGGGTTGGAATGTTTGTGTGTGTGGGTGAGATGTAAAGTGGACAGTTCAAGGTCAAGTTCATCTGTTGTAGTGGTTACAGCAGCTTCCAAAGTCGTCGTTGCAGCCTCCTCACTCTACAAACGGGAGCAGCACCACCATCACCAGCACTCACACAGGTACCCGCAGCTCCTAAACCCGTCCTCCACTCTCAGTCCCCCCTGCCCTCTCTGCAAACGGGAGCAGCAAGCAAACCCGTCACCAGCCCTCGTCGCAACAACCGACGTGGCACTCCCCCATCCCCGCCGTACAAACTCCCAACCCCGTGCCGAACCCAGCACACCTGCCGTCGCACCCCGCCCGGATCCGCCCTCAACGTCCCGTGTACACTCGTCGCACCGCGCCGTTTGGTGCCACGCGTGCATTGTTCCCCCTGGCCACTGCGGCGCAAACGCGGGTGCTGGTTACCAGCTGTGAGTGTGTGCAGGAGTTGGTGAAGGCGTCTAGAAAGAGGAATTTAGAGCTGTCTAACTAGGTAATCCAATACTTGGCACGTTTCGGAGTTTGGAAGTACGATGAAGAGTTTGACTTTGGTTTCTTGCGTTTCTTTGTCTTGGCAAAGTACTAAGTATGACGTTCTCTTGTGGATCACTGGTCTTGGACTTGCATACCTTTGTCTCTATGCATGGGGTGTTTGCGGATAAGTTGCGAGGGAAATCTTACTGCCCCCCCCCCCCCCACTTCTTAGCATATCCCTGGTCTTTTCTTTCTGGATAAGTACCTGCTCTCCTCTTCTTTCAAGCTAGTCCGTTTGCCAGTTCTCTAGGTCTAGCTCCCATACTATTCCCCACCCTATCTCCCTTTGCGATACCAACTCATCAAGACTCTGTCAGAACATGGGTTTGAAGTCTCTTGTCTCTGTTTACTACTCTTCCGTCTACATAATCAAACAAGCTAAAACGCGGTTTGTCTATCTGACTCTACAATGTAGTCCGAGATGGGTTGAAATTACTGCTTGGTGTGTGGCTTTGTTGACTTCCAACCAGACCAACTTTGTCAACAGATCGGAATGGGCGACCGAGGTGGCTGGCCACGATGATGATAGCAGTAACACCCCTCCCTCCCAAGCACGCAAGACAACCAGCCAAGCAGCGTAATAATAGCTATAAAACCGCCTATCACAGCACCAGCTTATAGTTCGCAGCTTAGTAGCAATGTGCGTGCGTGATCCAAAGCGAGCATCGCACCGCAGCCATTCACAAGAAGAAAAGAGGGAAATATACAGCTGTCAGTCTCTCGTGATCCCGAGCAATGCTAATATCCTTAGCAGGATCTAAGAGAATAGCAGCGACGAGAAGTGACACAGTAAGTAAGCAAGGAAAAGGAAGGAAGAGAAGGGAAGGAAGGGAAGGGAAGGGAAGGGAAGGGAAGGAAGGGAAGGGAAGGGAAGGAAGGGAAGGGAAGGAAAGGAAGGAGGGAGGTACCCAAGTATCAAGAGGAAACAGAACATAAATACAATGAGAAGACTTTAGTCTGTTCGCGCTGTCGCGCACAGGCCACCACAACCACTTATAAGTGAATGTTCACAACGTTATATCTCAACAATCACGCGGTAAAAAGTGGATCTGATTTGATAGAATTGATGCGCGTATCCTCAGTATTTATTCTGGTAGCCCTGGGCCTGAAGGCATGCCTGGTGTCGCCTTGGCATGGAGTGGATGAGCTTCTTGATGAGTGAGTCTGGTATGGCCAACCACGCCTCTTTGAGACCCTCACAAAAACGATCCCACTCCTCTTGTGAGTCTCCGAGAGTGTCAAATTCAGGATAGAGCTCATGGAGCTTCCTTTTGAGTGCCCACCACATGTGTTCAATAGGGTTGAGGTCGGGTGAGTATGGGGGTACTTCAATGGTCCAAATCCCGTGACTCTCCAACCACTTTTGAGTGTACTTTGACGTGTGGACGCGTGCGTTGTCTTGCATAAACCTCTCTCTAGGTTTGTACTTAGATAACAGTCCAGCTTCAAGAGCTTCACAATAGCTCCAGGAGGTGTATCCGTGACATTTGGCAGTGTAGTCACGATCCATGATGACCAGCTCACTCCTCCCAACACGACCACCAGCAGTACACCAAATCTGAGCCCAAACCATCTGCTGTTTGGGGCGTGATGAGCTGCTCTCATGAACTTTATCATGGTCAAATTTCTCACCCGGGTATTGGAAACTCCACTCCTGATTTCGTCCAGAACCTCTGGCGACGCTGCACTCGTCAGAGAACCTCATAGGTGTCCTTTTGTAGTTGAAATAACGCCACTCTCGAGAGTATTTAAGACGCTGCAAAGCTGTAGATCTGTTGATCTTCGGACGGCACTTTGATCTGAAGTTTCTTAATCCTTGTGTCATAAGAGATCGATACACAGTCTTCTTCGCGACAAGAGGGTGTGCCATTGTGGATGGCCAGAGGTCAGCTTCCTCCATGAGCGTTCGGTACTCAATTTTGGGGTACTTTCTGGCGATACGAAGGAGTAGACGATGTTGACGACGCGTCAATACAGGTGGCCTGCCGGTGCGAGGTCTGGTGGCGTTGCTGTCGTGGGTGTCCCATCTCGCGATGGTTTTCTGGACACAGCGTTGCGAACAGCCAAGGGCCTGTGCGACTTCCAACGTCCGGCAACCAGCCTCTATTGCTGCAATCACATAATCGCCTGCGATTGTCTGAAAATTCTGTGCTGAAAGCTCTCATTTGGGTTGTGTAGGGTTGGTTTGAAGTTGTTGACTACCTGACGCGATCGCGTTGTTGAGTCGCGCACGGACCTAACGCGAACAGACTAAAGTCTTAGTACTGTACCAACCCATTCAACGCCAGTATCCACACAACCACAACGTTTCTTCTTTATCCCTCAACCACGCTCAGTCTCAACAGGAAACAGAACGGTGGGACGGTGAGCTCGGCATGCAAACCGCCGTGACCAAATCTGCTATATTGCGTAACCAAGTGCCTAATACACCCCCATTGCTAACAAGTACTCAATGCCACTTACATGGCGCAAACCCCACCCCTATAAAAACACCTAGCACCACGCCATGCAATGTATGCCAAGCCTAAAAAAAAACAAGCCTATTCTTATCTACTTAATCTTGCGTGCCTTAGCTCAAGCCACGTCGTCGCCTTAAAGCGCAAGGCTGTCTAGGAGACTTGGTTGCGTAAGACTGTTGCCCCTGCTATGTGCAGCACCGGCGGCGATAGAGCTTGTGCCGCTAACGTTCCTTCTGTGGCCTTCCAGGCTTGACCCTACACCCGCACCCGCACCCTCCCCACCCACCGCGAGTTTCCTGCGCTCGCCACCCAGCGCCAAGCGGCCGGCAAACTGATGCCAGCAATTGGGGGCCTGGAGGATGTACTTCTCCATGGCAATGCGAAAGCGATTGCGGTAGTCCTTGGGGCTAGTAATGGTGGGTTTATTCTTGCCGCGGTCTTTGATCCACGACTCTAGTTTCTTGTCCCAGGTGTAGGTGCGGATGCAGTCGATGATGCCGACGATGATTTCGCGCTGGGTGTCGTCGAAGCCGGCCATGAGGGAGTAGTCCATGACGTTGTTTTGCGACAAAAAGAGCGTGTCGTTCCAGACACTGGCTTTGAGGAGTTTCTTGGTGTGCTCGCGCACGAAGATGGGCGTTTCCGAGTAGATGATGTCGACGAGGTTTTCGTCCAGGAGGACTTCGTCGCGCTCGCCCGTGGATTGGATCTTGCGGTTGCGCATGCTGCCTTTGAGGTCGTAGCGCCGGTTGGGTTCGCGGTCGTAGAAGAGGTTCTCCATGACGAGCATGTACCAGTCAAAGTCGCGGCCTGTGGGGGTTTTGATCTGGACTTGGAAGAGGCCGAACATCTTGGCAATGACCGAGGGGAGCTGGCGGAAGAGGTTCTGGTGCGTGAAGGCAAAGTAGTTGGGCGCGAACCGGAAGAAGGCTTGCACTTCAATGGGAGAGAGCGACTTGAGGATGAATCGATCGTCGAGCGTCTTGAGGAATACTGATTTGGACTTTCCGCCTTTCGACTCGTATTTCGAGCACCGAGAAAGGGACTCGACGAAGCGATCCGCCACACCACACTTTCGACGAAGAGCGTCAAAGGATTGCGCATAGAAAATCTTGCACTGTGCTTTGACGCCACGGTTGGTGAAGCCATAACGGATGTTGGTATTCTTGTCGTGCAACAGGTTGCGCTCGATGGACCCTTCCATGGATTCGATGTCGAGGCCAGACGGATCATCCCGAAAGGACTGTAGCTTTGTGAGGTAGTCAGGGCTAGACAACGCCAAAGCGATGATGGAACTAGGCTCGTCCTCGCGAACGATGATATCAGAATCTTCCCAAACGTGTTCAATCTGTGCAAAGGGATAGTCGAGCGGCGCCCATCCACTGGCAGATCGCTCCGACCAGAAGTTTGTGAGCATCTTCAGCAGGGTCGTCTTTTCGTGCTTGGGAAGCTCCAACGAGCTCTCAAGCTGGGAGTCGCTCATATTGAGCAGCTGCGAGCTCGAGATGCTGTCTGGCAGCGGAACATCCTCAGGCGCAATCTCGACATCGCTAGTATCGTTCTCGGCATCGGAGGTTGGATGACTATCGGCTTTCGGTGACTCTTCGCTATCCGTGTGCTGACCGGTCAGCTCTCTGCCGTGGCGCTCATCAACTGGCGAGTGTGGCGTAGTTGTAGCACCCGTCGTCTCGGTGACTGTGCTGTCGTCGAGAGTGCTGTTGTCAACGCTCGTACGGGGTGGCGAGTCAACTTGCACGTCTTCGTCGGAAACATTGTGTTCTTGCACGGCTTCATGAACGTCCTTGTAAACCTCAACGATTGGCTTCGACGACGCCAAAGGATAAGCGCGAACTTGGCGATCCCTTGCGCGGTAGCGCTCACGCGTGCGTTCCTTCTGGAACTCGCGCGACAATTGTTCAAAATGTTCGGCAAGCTTAGACACCTTGGATGGCTGGGTCTTGAACGGAATAGAGCGCGGGATCCTCGACGTGGACCTTGACTGCCTGGAAATACCAAGACGAATTCGCTCAGTCATGCGTTCTAATGCTTTTTGCGAATCGTTGAACGTCGGTCGGAGCATCTCTGGTTTGTACGGTACTGCCGGCGGAAGCGTCTGTGGGTGTTTCGGGATGCCGACAGGTTGTGACTGGGTTCGAGTGAGTGCAGCAGGACGTGCTGGCGTTTCACGCCGGATTGTTTCCACTAGACGTGGAATCTTACTCTCTAATGTCGTTTGCGGAGCTGGCGAACCAGGCATAGGCATATTTTCAATGGCAGCCGCCACAGACTCATCAATCGGGTTCATCTTTGGAGGGCTTGTTGGGGTAGGTGGTCCAGGATCAAGCTGGCTTCCGTTGGAGGACAATGTTGGCGTTTGAGGCTGATCTTCTTGGACTGGAACGGTTGGGAAGTCGGATGAAACTGCGAGATCCAGATGGCGCACGTCTTCTCGCTCCACAGCTTCGCGTGGCGTCTTTATAGGCACATCTGAGATGGCTTTGATGGGCGTTGATGGTGACTCTGCCAAAGGAGTGGCATCCGCATCGTCGGGAACATCTCCGTCTTCCTTCACAACTGAAGTCAACATGTCTGTGGCCTTTTCAGGAGACATGTTCGACGCCATGGGCGTCAGCGGCAAGGAGTCATCTTTGTCGTCATACGAAGGCTCATCCTCACCGGACTCTGCACCTTCGTCGACTGAGGTCAGTGATGTACTTGACTCATCCCGTTCGAGGAATAGCTTCCTCAGTTGTAGCGTAGCAAGTCTCCGAATATCCTTCTCAGATGGGAAGAATACCTGTTCGAAATCCATAAAGGTTTCATCCCATGCGATTGCCTTCTCCTGGATGGCACGAATGGCGCGGTTCAGTGGGATGATCTCGTAGTACTTTGAATTCATGTACTTGTCCTGGAGTTTGTGTCTGAGAAAAT